>VXBP01007492.1:340001-644674 GCA_013400115.1 Rhinopomastus cyanomelas
CGGCACAGCAGGGCTCCCAGCAGCACAACGACGGGCAGCATCTCCGGGGAGCGGCGGGGCGAGAGCCGGCGGAGCTGACAGAGGTATGATCGCCGGGGCGGGAGCCGCCGCTTTATAGCCGTGGGAGGAGAGACGGGGCGTGCGGCCGCCTCTCCCTGCGGCCGGAGCAGCAGCCGCGGGGGCGGCCTGAGCGGGGCCATGGGGACGGGGCGCGGGGGTGGCTGGGTTGGGCGAGCGGACAGGGGCTTGGCGAGGAGGCCGCCATCGCCGCGAGAAGGGGGGCCTGAGCTGGGGGCGGCTCCAGGCCCCGCTGGATGGGCAAGCGCGTCGGGACGCGCCACAGACCGTGAGTCCCTGCCTTCTCGGTGTCTCCTTGTGTCACCTTTCACCTCTCTGTTGGCCATAGGGTGAGTGCGGGTGAAGCTGGGCAACTCTTGGCAAACAGCTTCACCCACTCCAAACCCCTGGCTGGCTGTCAAGGGCCAGAGGCGCTGGCAGTGCCCCGACTCTGACAGCTCTGCAGGGCAGTTGGTCTTGTGAAAAGTGGTGTTGGGTCAATTTTGAAGGGATCCTCTCAAACCTGAAGGGCTAAATACGATCGTTCGTGCTCTGGAAGCGGCTGCCCAGGGGCGTTGTGGAGTCTCCTTGTCTGGAGACGTTTAAAACCCACCTGGGTATGTTCCTGTGTGTCTCAGTCTAGGTGGTCCTGCTGTGGCAGGGGGATGGGACTGGATGGTCTTTCGAGGTCCCTTCCAATCCATGATGTGCTGTGATTCTGTGATTCATAACACAAAACGTGTGACACCACTGCCCAGCTAGCTGGTGCCCTGCTCTCTCGCTCTGCTCAGGCACCCACGAAACCCGCTGAGGCTCACCCGGCCTACCAGGCCCCAAACAGGTGTTCAGGGATCTGTACTTCACCTTCCCATGAACCAGGGACCTGTTCAGCCTTTCCCTACACGCGTACACTGGGAAGGGTGCACCGTGTCCGCGGGTGAGTCTCTGACAGGGGGTTTTCTGAGTCCCGGCCTAGAGCCTCTGGGACAGGCCCCAGCCCTCACTGCTGCATCTATGGCTCTGTGTCAGCAGCAGCTGGTTTAGACCCGGCTTTGCCGAGCGTTTGTACTCAGGCTGCAGAGGGAGCTGTGTTTGCACTCAGCTCACGGTTCTCCAGCCGTGTGCAGGTGAGAAACAGCCTGGACGGTAGAACCTGTAGTGTCATTCAGCAGGATAGCTGCATTTTACACTGTTGAGCTGACCCTTCTTTTCGTCTTGATGCTGATTTGTACAATGTTTTACACCTGGGAAATACACAGACTGACAGGGATGTTTCATATTTACTTGCCTTTACTTTTCATGAGTGATGCAAGCCATCAGTTCTGGCCCATAATTTAATATAAACGGATATGCACTACGCTACGATATCCACCTCAACCAGAGTCTGCATTAGAATTCATACAGTGTGTTCCTTGGTGCAAATAAGCCCTGGATTTCTAAGTTATCAGCATACCTTTATTAAAATCATTCTAATTAAAAACCTTCTAATCTCCCCACCTTGTTTTTGATCCAAATTCAGCATTTCTCAGTGCAGCTGTGTGTCAGCATTACAGCAGTTCTTGTGCTTTTAACTCTGTATGGGATACAGGTCTTGTGTGACTAGTTCTTCAAGACTGTGACCTTATAAGCTCATAGTTGATTTTCAGAGGACTTTACAAAGAGAAAAACAAATACTGCTTTGTTTAAAGAAAAGAGGTGAGAAAGATGAGAGGAGGAGTGGGGAGAAGGGTCCGAGGAGGGGAACTCTGCACTGTGTGGCACAGGCTGGTGCTCCTGAGCTGGAAGCAGCTAGTGACTTCAGTGGTCACATTTCCTGCTCACTTCGGTGGAATTTAAACAGCTCATTTAAGGCAGAACATTTCCCCTGTATTTCAAATACATGTTGGTACGTGCAGGCAAGCATTTTGCTGACGCTGAGCTCTGACACTTTGTCTAGAAAGCTAGAATTGGCTCTTATAGTGGAATGTCTAAATCATAAGCATCGGTTCTTTACATATATCTAATCAATGCAGTCATCCTCTGCTCATTTTGCAGCCAGCAGGGAAAGCTTCCATTGCAAAGGTAAAATCCACATTTAGGCTGGAACATGAGAAGGAACTTCTTCACGGTGAGAGTGACAGAGCACTGGGATGGGCCGTCCATGGAGTTTGTGGAGTCTCCTTCTCTGGAGAAGTTTAAAACCCACCTAGACATGTTCCTGTGTGACTTCATCTAGGGGATCCTGCTGTGGTGGGGGGATTGGACTGGCTGATCTTTCGAGGTCCCTTCCAATCCCTAATGGTCTGTGACTGTGTGATTTTCCTTAGCAAAGCAGTTTCAACATCGCGTTATCTGCACTATCATATATAATTGTTGACACTGAAATGAAGAGCCTTGCGTGACAGCAGTAGTTCAGTGTCTTTAGGATGACAGTTTTGCAAGTTTGCATGTACAATTTCCCAATCCTTACTAATGTTTTGAAATTTTGCACTGGTGTAAGACATTCAGCATTCCCTGGTAACGTAGAAGTCAACAATACTGTCATGCCCAGTAGGGTAAAATTGGAAGCCCTGGGAGCTCCTTATATTTGTCCTTTCACTTGACTGAAAAGTGATCTTCATTTAATCTGGCTAAGAGACTCATGTGATTTGATAACTAAATTATATTTAATTAGATAAAACAGAAGTTTAAGGAACAGCCTCCGCTCCATCCTCTTGACACCCACCCTTCACATCTTTATCAGCATTAATGAGGTCATCCCTCTGTCTCCTTTTCTCTGAGCTCAAGAGCCCCAGCTCCCTCAGCCTTTCCTCATCAGGGAGATGTTCCACTCCCTTCATCATCTCTGTGGCTCTGCGCTGGACTCTTTGCAGCAGCTTTGTGTCCTTCTTAGATTGAGGTGCCCAGAACTGGACACGAAGAGTAAAGCAGCCTGTGGACCTGCTGTTGTGGGCCTTGACAGCATTTCCATTTTCCTGCAGTGTTTGGTTTTTCTTCATGATCAGCCCAGATAACATTTCCTGACAGGCTTTAGGAAAAAAAAAAAGCCTGTATTTCTACATCACCTGGTTCCAACCTTAACTATGACTTTATTTAGTCATGACTTGCCTAGAGTTTTAAGAGCTTTAAAGTCCTGAAACTAAAACATTAGTGCTAAGCAAACAAGATCTTGAACTGCATTTTTAAAATATTTCTCCTTTAACCCTCTCTCCTTTTAAAATAACAGACACCTCTTGAGACAGAGCAGAGGCTTGAGCTGAGATTGTATCACCTTGGAATTTTAAACTCCCAGGAGGAATTTGAACCCGAGGTGTTACCTTTACAAACATATAGTACTGCCAGGCAGAGACAGGCATTCAATGGGGGAGTTGGAATTCCAGTAAGAGAGGCCAGAACTGGCTGGATTTCAGCTTCCAAACCCTTTTGATACGGTACTTGACCTCCTAGTGCGCGATGCCGCTCACGTTGTGTCTCACCTTGTCTCAAATCCAACACTGTGCCCCCACAGTTTCAAAGGTTGTCTTGAGTCCTGTTCTTCTCTCTTAAATCTTGATGAATTCTTTACGGATCCTTGTCCAAACCACAAAGTGCTGTGAGGATTTGTTCTTTGAATCTTTGAAAAGACTGACTGGATTAGTTGGAAGGTGATGTGTGACCGTGTGCAAATTACACAACTAACAGTTTTTGATTCGTAGTGAGATTTTTGGAATGAGCCAGCTCTGAGGATTTCCTCTTTCGTTGCTTGTGCTCATTCCTAAACCTTCATGTGACAGAGATTAACAGAGTTAAATTTTCTGGGAAGGCAATGCAGTAGCACTAGGAACTGGGACACAGACACTTTCTGAATACCAATACGAGCCGCTTTGCCCGTGAACCAGCTGCTCAGTGATTCATTTGAACCATGAATCTGACAGAAAATACAGGGCTCACAAAAGCCTTTATGGGCTACGTGAAAGAAAGGATGGTGTCAGACCCTTTCTTTGTCTTAGGCTGGATCAGATAGAAGGAACTGGAAGGAGAAAATAGCAACAGGAGTACACAGGGAAATGCATTTTCCTGCTGCCTGGAAAGAAATAGGCAAAGTTTGTTCTGCAGTGGGTTCTTGTGCCAGTGATCATCAGTGCAGACACCCATTTGAGAAAGGCAGGCAGGGGACCTGCTTTTATTAGTCTCCTTTGCCATCTCTCTTTTCTTTGCCCCCTGTAACTTACCTTCCTAACTTTCCCTGAGGTGATTCTGAAAGAAAACCCCAAAAATATGATTCTATTTCTATGATTCTAAATATGTGAAAGGTGTCAGGAGGATGGAGCCAGGCTCTGCTCAGTGTCATCCAGTGACAGGACAAGGGGCGACGGGTATGAGCTGGAACACAGGATGTTCCACATCCATATGAGAAGGAACTTCTTCACTGTGAAGGTAACAGAGCACTGGAAGAGGCTACCCAAGGGAGTCTCCTTCCCTGGAGATGTTTTAAACCCACTTGGAGGTGTTCCTATGCAACTTGATCTTGGTGATCCTGCTGTGGCAGGGGGATTGGACTAGATCTTTCGAGATCCCTTCCAATCCCTAAAGTTCTGTGATTCATAACTTTCCCAAAGATGATTCTGAAAGAAAGGCCTGTTATTTGAACAGCTATGTTGCAGATAAAAATGCAGCTAAGATAAACCGACACTCCCCTTAGTATCTGTTAGTGTCTGCTAATGTGAGCTCTACGTTTTTCCTGGATCACTTGGCAAATATGGCTTCTGTTCCACACGTTTCCGTAGCTGTTGCTCAGCAACTAATTCCCCTATTAGTTGTGGTATTAATTTCGTTCACCCAGCTGAGTTTTCCAGCTCCTTTCAGGTCTGTTCCACCCACTATCCCAGTTCTCTGTCAGCACAGAAGGGGCAAGTAACAGACGCTGTCAACGGCAGTGGATGTAGAGTTAACATTAGACTGTTTTTATATCCCTAGCTTTATTTTATCCCGCTGGACAGTAGTTAGAGATGAAATTTATTACAGTTGTTTTGCTTTCAGACACAGGGCTAATTGCAATAAGAAAAAACCCCATGCCAAATAGATCTCCCTTTCACTTCTTTTACCTGCACGGCTTACTTGTGCCCGTGAACGGAACTGGAACAGCAAGGCTGAACTGTGCAGACAAACTACAGTAGCAAAGATTTTTAGCATAAGTCCACCTTCACAGTCAAATACTTACCTGTCCTGAGATTGAATTTTCTCTTCTTTTTAATTGCAAAACATACATTTGAGTTTAGACCCTCCTCACAGGGACGTCTGGTGTCTCCAGGAGCCTGAGTTAAGGATATCACTAGGAAACTTCCTGCTAGCTTAGTATGAACTACAGACTGTTACCCATTTCTTTCATCTAAGTGGAGAAGAAGCTGCAGCCTATAGTCCAAGAGCCATCAAAAGAGACTTCAGAGCCTTGGGACGATTAGTGAGGCAATCACAGAACACTAGGGATTGCAAGGGACCTGGAAAGATCAATATTTCTATCAGCAATCTGTACAAGGGGGTTGAGTGCATCCTCAGTAGGTCTGTGGATGACACCAAACTGGGGTGTGTGCCAATCTGCTGTAAGGTGGGGAGGCTCTGTAGAGAAATCTCTGGACAGATGGCTGCATTCATGGGCTGAGGCCAATTGTATGAATGTCAACAAGGCTAAGTGCCAGGTCCTGCACTTGAGAGTCACAACGGCCCTTGGGAACGAATCACTGGAAAGCTTCCCAGCTGGAAAGGACCTGTAGGTTGACAGCTGGCTGAATACAAGCCAGCAGTGTGCCCAGGTGGCCAAGAAGGCCAACAGGTTCCTGGCTTGTATTAGAAATAGTGTGGCCAGTGGGGGGCAGGGAAGTAATTCTCCCTGTGTTCTCGGTAAGGCTGCACCTCAACTGTTGTGTTCAGTTTTTTGATCTTCAAGGGTGACAGAGCCCTGGAAGGGGCTGCCCAGGGAGGATGTGGAGTCTCCTTCTCTGGAGACATTTAAAACCCACCTGGACACGTTCCTGTGCGACTTGATGTAGGGAATCCTGCTGTGGTGGGAGGATTGGACTGGATGATCTCTCGAGGTCCCTTCCAATCCCTAATGCTCTGTGATTCTGTGTGACATTTGAGATTCTAATCTTGGGGTGCTGATTTGAAGAAAATTAAGCATTCATAGTCAGTGGCTCTCAAGCAGTTGACTCAAGTTGGATCAAATTAGGCTGAAGTGCAAAGAATTGCTGATCACCTGAAGTAAAAGACTAAGGCACAAAGGAATGAGCTCGTAATAAGGCAAATAGACTAGCAGAAAATGCTTCGTCTTAGTAAGACATTTATTTACTTAATGTCATCCTGATTTGGATTAATAACCTCGGTGAGACACGTATGGGTGTGTAGTGTTGTACTCAATACACACATTCCACTGGAGATTAAAAGCTCTTGGTGCTAATAAAGATAATGATCAAGATAGTATTTATTGCTTAATGACATTTGTTTGCTTGTGCTGCATCAGCTCAAAGATACCACCTTGCCCTTCACTGGAAATTCCAGACCGTTCCAGAGATAAGTGTGTGTGGGTGCACACGGAGACTTTCTCTCCAGTCTTGATTCATGACTCACGCAAGGACGTGTCACAGAGCGGGGACTCGGGAACACCTTTTTGCTTCCGGTGACCTAAATGTGTTCTAGACCGACTAGGGTTTGTCAGATCTGTGTACCCCAGCCCTCCTCATCTTGGGGGACAGGGTTTCTCAGCACCAGAAAGACTGTGCATCTGTAACGGATGATGTGGTGGCAACTGCTTGACAAGGTCTTCGAGTCCTGCCTTCAACACAGATCTCTGTGTAAAACGTATGGTCTAGCACAGAATGTCTGGCTGCAGTTTGCTGACTCTAAGTTCTATTCCTGGTGGTCTTTCCTTAAAACTCTGTGGTTTGTTTCTTGTTTTGGCTGTGATCTCCATGTTTAGCAGTATGACTTATAAATGTGTTTATAATTTAATGTTTATAAATATGTGAAGGGTGGGTGTCAGGAGGATGGAGCCAGGCTCTGCTCAGTGGCATCTAATGATCATCTAGTCCAATCCCCCTGACACAGCAATTGTAGGAGACTTACAGCTCTCAGGTAATTGATGCAGCAAGTAAAAAATGGGAGTATTGAAGTACCTCTCCTCTCCTTTAGGTACTTGAGAGAGCCTGTTGCTAGTAAATACAAAATCAGTTACTCAGATGACCGCTGAATCACTGGAATTACAACAAAGGATGGTCAAAAGGGGTAGTCAGAACGTCTCCCAAAATAGACTTCAGCAGCAGCAACCCAAAACTTGTCACAGTTACGGGACTTGGCCACACTAATGTGTGTTACGTGGTGTCTCTAATACTGAGTGGGGTTACTGAGTCTGGGTGATCCTGCTGTGGCAGGGGGATTCGACTGGATGGTCTTTCGAGGTCCCTTCCAATCCCTAATGATTCGATGACTCTAAGTTTGGAAGCTCAGGTGCTGTCTAACAAGCACAGGGGGCAGAAGCTAGTGGAGAAAAAACTAGAGGACTCAGCAGCCGCACAGAGTGCTGATCTGCTGATGAACCCATCACCCTGCAGCTCACAGTGGATGATATTATTTGTCCAAACACGGCAAAGAAAGAGCTGTTCAAGTCCTTAAGTCAAACATTTCAAGACTAGCTTCTGGGTTTTGTTTTGTTGGGTTTTTTCCAACTCTACTGGTACTACAAGGGGAGAACTCGCTCAGGTTGCTGTGCCTGCAACACTCATCTTCTTTTTCTCTATTTAAAAAGTCTGATTTGTTTGAAGAGCTCTCTTGTAAATTGTATTCAAGAGTAAGTAAGCAAATACATACTGCAACCTCATGACTTTTGCAAATACAAGCAGAAATATTACTGCAGCTAGACGCTGATCTCCAGGTTCCTTTCTTTGGAGAATAAAGTCTTACACCTAGTTGTAAATGATGCAACTACATACAGAAGTACTGAGGCAATAATGGTGTTACCTGTGAGCACTGGGGACCCTTCATCTGTGGTTAGAAATCCAAGACTCAGTTGGAAAGAAGAATTTCCTTTCCTAAAATAGTAGTTCCAGAAAGTGGTGTCACAGGGACGGCCGGGTTGGTGGAGCCACAGCTCTGAGCAGAAGAGCTGTCAGTCTGATGCGTGGCTTTCGAAATGGGGAAGTTTGCACTGTTTCCTCAGAACTGTGCAAGCATGTTTTCATCCACATACCATTCTTCCCTTATCAGCGTCCTCTCATGCAAAAGGAACACGTGCAAAATCGTTTCCAAATAATCTTACAGTTTCAGAGCATCAACAGATGGAAAAAGCAGCATTAAATCTAAAGCCACAGACCCTTATTTTCCCATACAATTTTCATCTTGGCCCTCACATAATCTCAGGTGAATTTCATTGTCTTCAGCAGAAATACAGCTTCTCCTGTTGAAAATCTAATCCAATATGTTAAATATTTAAATGTGTGCATTTTGAAATGTCTTTATTTGGCTTGAGAGCCCGGACTGGCAGGACACACGAATGCTCTAGGAAGTGTCTGTGGTATTTTCCTGTGCAGAAACACAAACTGAGTTGGTAAAAAGCCAATACCAGGCAATGCTTTTGTGTTTTCCCTTGCTTTTTTCTCTGTTATTTATGTTGAGGCTATCATATCTACGTCAAGCTTGGAAAGGTTCGTTTGGGCTACAAGAATTCCCCTAGCTCAGCCACTTGGAGCTTTTACAAGCTAGAACAGGATGCTGTAAACACACCAGCACCAAAACCCAGCGATCAGTGTTCTGCTTTCTGTCCCCTGGGTCTTTCACAGGACTAAGCAGCAGTGGACATGTGGCACAGGCCTTTGGAAGCAGGCAGGAGAACCTCCTGAGCTGTTTGCAGGAAGCCTGGATCCTTGTGCTGTATGTCATGTTTTCCCACTGCCCTGTACATGCCACAGACTTGCCTGATCGGACATTAAATAACTGTTTTGAACGTGATCACAAGTTGGAGCACTGCTGAAGTTGGCCTTTCTTCCCCTCATGCCTCACAGGAGGAAACATGCAGCAAGAGATCCTTTCTTTCATGCTTCACAGGAGGAAGCACGCAGCAAGAAATGGGCCTGACTAGCAGAGTGCTGTAGGAGGGGATATGAGATGGGGTGAGAAAAAGGGAGACCATCTTGGTGAGAGGCTGGGCCGGGGAAAGAGTCCTGTGCTGCCTTCTGGAGAGAAGGAGGAAGATCGAGGTAGAAAGGGCAATCTGAGAGCTCCTGTTTAGTCACAAGACCACGACCTTCTCCACTGCAGTTACGTGGTTCATTGTAAGTCTAGGACAATACCTCTGCCTCCAGCCTTGTGAAGCTTTGTTAACCTGTTTTGCTCCTCTGACAACTCCCAACAACCCCACTTACTGCACCAGCACTGTTCACACCTGACTAGTCCCTCACAGATTAGTTCTTGGAAATTGCCTTTGCTGACACTGCAAAGCTGAATGTAGCTGCCATCCTTGAGGCCATGAAGGTCATTTAGGCATCTTTGCTTCCTGTGTCTGCATCTAGTGATACCTGTGTCATTTGGACAAAGGTGCTGTATGCAAATGACAGGGCTTCTCAGTTTATGGGCAGAACAGTCAAAACGTTGTAGGAGGGCAGACTGTGCACACAACGTGCTTCTGAAAGCTTCGTGACAAGCACTGACACCCTGGCAACGGAATTTCGTCGTGGTCTGTGTTACTCAGGAAGACTAAGCGTAAAGGGCTTAGTCCTGAGCTAATAATGCTCAACAAATTGAGGGATTAGAGTTGTAATGCCTTGCAGAGCCCCAGCTGTTTACTGAGGAAAAGATGGTGTTGGTCTAGTCTTGATTAACACATCTTGTTTTCTCATCGTTTACAGTCACTCTTATCTAAATGGCAATAGTTTGTTTGGACTCGGGCAGCATCCCAGCAACCAAAGAGGAAGAACAAGGTCTTGGGAATCTTTTCTTCCCTCCAAGTCAAAGAGACCTATTAAAGCCTGGTTGTGCAGCGCTACGTTCTCTCTGCTCGCCGTGCCCCTGCGTGGTGCCCACACAGAGGTGGGTACGGTTCGTTCCTTTTGCGTAACTGCCATTCTTGAACACTCCGTGACCTCTTATGGGTTTAGTTTACCCACACAGATGAGTTCACACTAGTTTATTGTTCAAGGGATTATACAGTCCAGTTGCACTTGAAGTTGTTGGCCGTATCAGGTTCCTGTAATGCCAACAGGTATTGACACAGTGAATGCCATTCTTCTTGACACGGTTGAGTTTCATGTCCTTGATCAAACAGATCCTTTGTGTAACTTTGCTTTTGAAAATCTCTGGAGTGAATGTATCACAACATGTCCTGTTCACAGTGAACTCTTTCAATGGCTTAATTTCAGACAAAATTAGTTATTAACTGCTATTTCTGCTAGTATATCTCTGATAGAATGAGGTGGTCTTAATTAAAACAAGCAGAAACAGAGCTAGTTCATTTATTCTTGTAGCTACAGTGCAATGAAAAGGTAAAAGCTGCTTCACCTATGGGACCAGACAAACACTGGTTTGAAATGTTAATCAAATGGAGCTGCATCCTTCTAATTAAATTAGTTCTCATCTTGCCCTGTTAACAAGCACACGAACTGAAAACTCCCTTAACCTCAGGTATGGATGCACAGAGGACTTTTTGCACCGTGTTGATGACCAGGAAGTAAAGGTGCTTCCTCCTCGTTCTGCTCTGAGCTTGCCTTTCAGTGCCAGAATTTTCACTTCTCATTTCCTCCTTGTATCATCCATCACATCGCAGAATCAAAGCGAGGGCTAAGGGCACAAAAACCACTCAGGAATTTATTGTTAATATTGAAATCACTTCCTTTTAATTTGTAGGTTTATTAATGTAATGGAATAGTTCTTGAGTATAGTTACCTGTGCAGCAGATGATGAATGCTGCAGCACTGGTTCTTTAAGGGAAGGACAAGATGACTGCTCTCCAGGTGACTGACAAATCCCTTTACGTGGCTGCGGACTACAATGTTATCTTCACAGTAAGCTGTGGCACAAGTCCTTATCATTGCAGAACTGGAACGACTCAACACTGAGTTGTGCCAGCCATTGCTGCAGGGAGGAACTGAAGCCCTTCCCTCCAATATATGCCTGTTCCTTAAAGACAAGTTGTATATCACATTATTAAAATACAGAAATGATAAATCAGGGAAAGTTGTAGCAATAGCAAACACTGCTGTGATGGGTGTAGGAGGCATGAGAAGTTGGCTTATAAGTCTTCTGTTTTAATCCCTGCAAGAGCAATGTCTGACTTTTCATGGTGACTTTGTCTTCAGAGAATCACAGAACATTGGGGTTTTCAGAGTATTTCCCAGCAGTTCTCTGGATTCTTAGGAAAACCACCGAGGGATTTACTTCAGCTTTTACAATTTGATGTGAGGAATATGCCTTTGAAGTGAATTTTCAGCAGATCTCCACTTGTTCATACTGTCTCAAGGGACAGAAACTTGACTCCTTTCAAATGGGAGTGAAGATTCGCTTCTGGGCACTCCATGATTTCCAATAATTGGCTTTCTGGTCACAGGATTAGGCTAGAACTTGTCTGCAGTAACCCCACGGCATCACACTGTAGATGCTTGGTCTGCAGGACCTCGTATACAGTTCTGGTCCTCCCTCACTTCTCACCAGGCTTGTGGGCACTGGAGTTGCTACCTACAGCTCCTGTTCTCACAGGAGTCTCCCAGTCTATACAGTTTTCACTGTCTTCCTTCTGACTGTCCCAGGCTGTACCCTCCTGGCATTTCCAGTTTCAGCATCTTCATTGCTCCCCTTTCCTGGCCCTCAGGCAGCCTTTTTTTCATCTAGCTAGCCACAGGACTTATCTAACTGAATGGACAGTATGTCTTCCGTCGAGACTCCATGGAAGCTAATATATACTGATGCTTTTCAGGTTTGCTGGCCATTGTACCTGAGAACTGAACAACTGAAAAAATCAGGTGTCTGTGAAGTACATGTTTTCTGAAAACTTCAACTGGATCTGCTCTGGCAGGGGGATTGGACTAGATGGTCTTTTGAGGTCCCTTCCAATCCCTAGTGTTCTGTGATGCTGTGTTTAAAGTAAGAGAATAGTTAGTTCTCCTGATGGTTACATACATGACTTCCAGTTAAGTGAAAGGTGAACTCAGAGCGTTCAAGAGTGCCCTGGAAGCACTGGTAGCCTTTTGGTAGTTGATGGAGCTCACGAATGTGATCAGTAGATGTTCCTGCATCAGGGGGAGAAAAGTATTTTGCATGTAGCTGTTTCTGGGCAAACCATCGTGGGACTGACAGGGGTTTGGAGCCTGTGCAGTGGTCTTCCAAAGCCTGGCATGACTATAAACTGGCCAGGCAACGCCCCTGAGCAGAACAGTGCGGAGCAATGACTAACACCTCTGCCATGCGAATAGGGGACTGTAAATCAGTCAGCCTCAGAGGTTACAAGTCACTGCTTTTTCTTATGCAAACTTCCATAAAGTCACCTTATGTCAGAGGAACCTATTGGGCAACACAGGTATTTCGCTGGCGCGAGGAAGTGAGCAAATAGCCGAGAAGAACCAACACGCCTGAAATCATGGAGAGACCACGGCTGGAGCCTCTGACACGAGACGCCAGGTGACTGCGCTGAAGCTGCGCGCCTCTTGTGTGAAGTGGAGCTCTGGTGCTGCTGTGAAGTCCCTGATCAGAACTAGAGCTGTTACAGGAGCTTTCAGTTTGTCTCACTGCAAGCAAGGCGATGAATTGTCAGGATGTGGTAAGACTGACCCTACCGGGCCCTTCGGGCTGGCTTGCGTTCTTGTCAGTGTTCTTCAGTTTCAAATGTTGTAATAACAATCTTCACAGTATCACTGTAATGATAAGGTTGGACAAGACCTTAAAGATCATCCAGTCCAACCTAAATCCAAACAAACCAAGTAAACCCAACGTCTAACATCTAGATCATGCCACTCAGCACCTCATCTCACCTTCTTTTCTCAAAGAAATTGAATAACTGATTAAGATATAGTTTACACTTTAATTTTGGGATTAAAATGTCAGGAATATCAATGTGTTAAAGGCATTAGAAGAGGGCAGAAGGTGGCCTGGTAGCCACACTGACAGCACTCATACACAAATATGCTGAGCCCTGTCACTGGAGGCTACCGCTAGCCGTTGTTTTATACTAGATGTTTAAAATCCCACATTACTTAATACCTTGCAACGCTTTTCCTCATCACACGGCCAGGTTTTGGGTTGCCCAACTTTTTATTTCTTACAAATCATGCAAAACATTTGAGAATAATGTGCCAAAGGCCAAACCAGGGCAATTCCTTATAAGGCATTTCGTACTAATTCCAACATGTGTCACAGAAAACATCTGTGAGTACACAGTGTGCTTCCCGCTGATCGGTTGTGAGTCAAGCCTGCGATGCTTCGGGAGAGGAGCTGCTCCTTGGAAAGCATGTGACACTACGATGGGCTGGAGAGGAACTGCTCTCTGCAAATTGAGTGGTGTGTCTGGCACTGTAAAGACAATTGAACTGCTGTCTTATCAACCCACAGAAAATTCAAACTGGTGGCTAAACGGTGGCAAAATATATTCAGCTCTTTTGCAATGTTACCTCCCCCAGGAAAAGAGTAAGAAGGGAAGAAAAGATGTTAAGAATTTGCCTAAAACTGAGTGTTTCCTTTTAAGAAACCTTAAAACAAAAGGCCTGGAGAATCAGTCTGATGAGGAGAGATGGAGAGAGTTGGGCCTGTTTAGTTTGAGGAAGAGGAGGCTGAGGGGGGACCTCATCACTCTCTACAGGACACTGTAGAGATGTTGGTGCTGGGCTCTTCTCACAGGTCATTAGCGACAGAACCAGAGGGAAGGGCTTCAAGCTTCAACCAGGCAGGTTTAGATTAGACATCAGGATGAGATTCTTCCTGGAGAGTGTGGTCAGGCCCTGGAGTGGGCTGCCCAGGGTGGTGGTTGAGTCCCCATCCCTGGAGTTCAAAAGTCGCTTAGATGTGGTGTTGGGGGATCTGGTTTAGGGGTGAACTTGTAGAGTAGGGTTGATGGTTGGACTCGATGATCCTTCACAGTTTACAGGTGACCTTTCAACCTCACACGCCTCAGTGCATGGAGGTGGAAAGACGATCACACACATAGGAACGGAACAGGTTAATTGTTTAAAAGGTACCAACAATGTACCTACAGCAACATAAGGGGCTTGTGACTGAGATCTTGATGCAGCCTTTCCTGGGCCAGCTGCACAATTCAGACCCTAGTGAGTACTTCCTCAAAATATGTGGAGAATTTGGGTGTGGAATTTGGGTTTGGGTCCCTTTCAAATGGACTGTTCTTGAGAAAAGGGAGAGGAAGGAGTCATGCACTTCAGGGTGAAGAGTTTTGAAACTGAGGTTTCTTGCCATTGAGATTCCCTGAAGGTAGCATTTCACTCCTCCCAATGATGCCCTCAATGAGTTTTAGACCAGACCACTTCATAGTCTTCTGAGTTTCTGTATGGCTTGCTGATAAAAGCACAATACAACAAGCATGATATCATCCCTGCCGTGCTGAGAATGATAAATAACACAGGGTTACAAAAGGCTCTTCTCCGCTCTTTTAAGGACCATTCTCAGCACAAACTTTGGGAAGCTGACCTCACGAGCAGAGTGCTCTCTACAAAACTGAGTAGACTTTTACAGATCACTGCTATTGCAGTAAAGAGTACACGTGGCTTGTTCCACAAGATGGGCTATACAAAGGGTTGAGGTTTTGAGGAGCAGTTGTTACCAGCTCCTTCATACCTTCTCCTACCCTAACCACTAACAGCTGAACTTCTTTGTGAGAGGAGAAGGCAGCAATTCAAACCATTTTACTTAACTGTTGTAGGAAACTATCCTATATACTTGGATTTCGTAAGCTTTAACAAATACAGTTTCAGTTTGACAGTCTTCAAGATGTTGTTATTCCCTTGAGAGGCCGTGAAAGGGGCTAATGAATGCTGTTGGTTAAAAAATTAGCAGGATTTAGATTATTTATAGCTCTAGTGACTAGGCATCGGGACTGCAATACTCTTGCTCGAGAGGATTCTCATGATGTAAGACCATCTGGAGCTCTAGGAAGGAGACCAAAAGCAGTTTCCAGTGCACATCTGTAAGCCATCAGATCAGGCATATCCTTTCCAGAAAGAAGAGCTGCTTTTACAATAACCACATGCTGATTCTTTTTAAAAAAATGATGCTATTAGAATGCTGTCCACACAGGATGTTTTGTCTGTCTGGCAGCACAGAGTTTAGGGGTGGAAATCAGCACTTTTGAAAAAGTTTTAGGACTGGGAGAATTTGCATAAGAATTTAGACTAAATATCCAGTCCCTAACGTTCTGTTATTCTGTGATTCTTTTTCTCAAATTTATGCTGAGTTATTTATGCTAAATTAGTAAAGCTTAAAGTAATTGAATAGAGCGTGAAGAGCATGTGAGAGAATTCCTGTGCTGAAACACAGGAGTAAGAAAGGCAGGAGAACTGATGATCATAGGATCATTCTCCTGTAAAATTTCATATGCTAACAGCCTATTTGAGAATTAAATGATCCTTTGAGGTCCCTTCCAATCCCTAATGTTCTGTGATTCCTGTAAGAATAGTTTGACATGATGAGGCTTTGTGTGGTAGTAGTGCTTTTGAACGAGCGTTTGGGATACCCTTGCCCTGCAGTGAAGCAGTTTAATGACTGTTCCACTTAACAGATTTATAGTGAGTTTCTATTTTGACCTTTTAATTCTTCATTTCAAATTGAATCATAATAACAACCCCAGAATCACAAAGTTGGGAGTCGGAAGGGACCTCAAAAGGTCATCTTATCCAATCCCCCTGCCAGAGCAGGGTCACCCACAGTAGGTCACATAGGAATGTGTCCAGTTGGGTTTTGAATGTCTCCAGAGAAGGAGACCCCACAGCATCTCTGGGCAGCCTGTTCCAGTGCTCTGTCACCTAATAAAGGATTCTTGTGCCTTACAGTTGAGCTACTGTTGGTAGGAATCCATAGCCACAAGCATGGTGACTGTACTTGATTTCAAAATATCTTTTTCTAGCTCTTTTTCTAAGCTCTATTTTTTTTCCCATGTCATTATGTACTACATGACGAGTGGCTCTGGGCACTTACGGGAATTACAGGAGCTGACACACGTCAAGCGGATGAGCTACGCTCAGAGCGTGTGTAAAATTCCTTGTGTTACTACAGAAAAGGCACAGAAGATGCACAAAGAGAGTCTGTTGCTTGGGTAATAGTTGGGCAGTCTGGAGTTATCTATGGACTATTTGGAGAACAGTAGATGTTGTCTATCCTGGCTTTGGCAAAGCCTTTGACATCATCTCCGATAATGTCCTCATTTGGAAGATCATGCAGTGCTGGTTGGATGTGTGGATGGTGAGGTGTGTTGAGAGCTGGTTGTGTGACAGAGCTTAGAGAGTCACCATCAACAGTGCAGGACTGAGTTGGAGATCTGTGACCACTGGTGTTCCTCAGGCATCAACACTGGGTCTGGTCTTGTTTGACAGATTCACCAGTGACTTGGACGAGGAGACAGAATGTCTCTTCAGCAAATTTGCTGATTGCACAAAGATGTGAGGAGTGGCTGACACACCGGAGGGCTGTGCTGCCGTCCAGAGTGACCTGGACAGGCTGGAGAGTTTGGCAGACAGGTTCAACAGGACCAAGTCTAGGGTCCTGGACCTGGGAAGGAACAACCCCTTGCATCAGTGTAGGTTAGGGCTAGACCTGTTGGAGAGTAGCCTTGAAGACAAAGACCTTGGAGTCCTGGTCAACAGTAACCTGACCACAAGCTGCGAGTGTGCCTTTGGTGCCAAGAAGGCCAATAGTATTCTAGGGTCCATTAAGAAGAGTGTGGACAGTAGGTCTAGAGACATCATCCTGCCCGTCTGCTCTTCCCTGATGAGGCCGCATCTGGAGTACTGTGTCCAGTTCTGGGCTCCCCAGTTCAAAAGAGACAGGGACCTACTGGAGGGAGTCCAGTGAAGGGCAACAAAGTCTATTGGGTGCCTGAAGCACCTCTCTTAAGAGGAAGAGTTGAGAGAGCTGGGGCTGTTTAGTCTTGAGAAGAGAAGAATGAGAGGAGAGCTGATCTGTGCTTATAAATATCTGAAGGGTGCCTGTAGGGAGGATGGAGTCAGACTGTTTTCAGTTGTGCCCAGTGACAGGACAAGGAGCAATGGGCACAAGCTGGAACACGTCCAGAAACAAGAAGAAACTTGTTCAAAATGTGAGTCAGGTTGCACAGGAACATATCCAGGTGGGTTTTAAACATCTCCAGAGAAGGAGGCTCCACAACCCCTCTGGGCAGCCCCTTCCAGGGCTCTGTCACCCTCACTTCTATAGCTCCCTCTCTGTATTAGCAATTAAAATTGAGTAATTACATGGTATAAAGAAAGAGCCACTACTCAGATGTTTTATAGTGAGACGTAAGCAGGTGTTAGCGTGAAAGAGCTGGCTTTGTGTGGTCAAACAGAGCTGAATAACAGGATGGAGTTTGCATTCTAACGTGGATATGATTCTGCATCTCAAGGTGGAGCGTAGGAAAGGGCAGAAATGGGAGAGTTTGCTTTCTGCATCTTCCTTTCAGGGGTTGGAAAGGACATCCACTCTTTATTTTGCAATGGAAAGGCCACAGTCTGCTCCCTCTATTAGACAGCAATGTTAAATGAAGTGGAAGTCACCTGTGTGTGGATTTCCATGACACTGATATTTTATTCAGACCCATATTTATTTCTCTTATCACATGAAACGGTGGGCAAATTTTATGACTCTAATCATCATCATCTAGCAGTTTGCAAGCAATATACTGAACAAAAGTGCACAGCCCTTACCAAAAGTACGCCGCGGTTTCCTACCAGTGTGGTTTGTGGCCGGTGAGCACGTCTCCAAGCCAAGTATAATCAGAGAACCCATTTCTAATGTGTTTTCATTGGAATAGGACTAAGACCACAGTGTAGCACTGACTTCCACAGCTTCAACAACTTCAGCTGATAAACCCAACCCCACTAAAATGCAAAGAAAAATACAAGCCATTAAGTCATTTTTTTAATCTGTAGCAAAGAAATGTCACACATTTGAAGTGTTTTTATCAGTTTTGTACTGACCACATGGCGCACGCCCTGGAGAGCAGTAATTATGTGACTCACTGACTAGCAACCAAAATCCCACGGGAGTGGTAACACGATTTAGCAGCACCCATCTCCAGGTTCAAGTCAAGAGTGCCGTGTGTTCGGCTTTGTGTCTTGCCAAGTCCCCCCCGCGCTGCAGAGAACTCTTCACTTTCCTGTTCCTAGCAAACCAGCTAATGGCTTTGTGGTCTTGGAAACCATCACAAGAGTTTCCCCTGCTGGGGAGAAATCCAGTCAAAATCTTATCTTATCTGAAGAGGGCTTATCTTAATTCTTGATGAAAGGCAGTTTAATTCTTCAGGCTTGTGTGCTTGGTCTGTTCCTGCCGAGCTGATGTCTAGCCAGCTTGATGTGGAGACTCCTGGCCAGTTTGCACCTTCTACCCATAAGGCAGCTGTTAGAGATCACCGAGGTGTAACACCTTCCTGGAAATCAGGGCAGTTTCTAAAATGTTGTTGGAGCTCTTTGAGCCTTAAACAGAAGGCTCTGAACCTGTCAGGGCCCAGAACACGCAGCAAGGCACTCCGAGTTTGGGGACCCATGCCTTCTAATGTTTCAGTAACCCAAGACATTGACTAAACAATAGATTTTGATGCTGCACTTACCACCAAAGGCAGAATAACAAATAGACCCTCTGATCCTATTCCAAAGAGCTCTGGTATTTGGGCTGCCTTCCATATAGTCATTCAAATAGTGCAACTCCAAAAGAACATATTGTCTCTTTTTAGGTGTTTTTAATCCCTTGTCCTACTACCGTGTTGGGGATTATCATCCCGGGAGAGCTCAGGATAACGGAAGCTGATCAGCCATCTGCTGAACAGCATGTCCAAAACAAAGTTCTGGTTCTGTGACCTTGGACAAAGTCTGTCTTGATGCTTGAGAGTGTCAGCCAGCTGCAGAGGGTTTGTGTGTCCTAGGTCCGCTTCCTAGGACACTTTCCCCACAGCATCTGTGCTCACCACACCAAGGCTTTTTTCCCCTCGAGCTCCTCTGGGCTACAAACATCTCTCTGCTCTGTCAGCACTGTTTTCAGCAGGATACTGGCTAATGATCAACAGGGGTCAGAAGGAGGACAATATTTTTCCATTAAATGTTCCAAAATTGTTCTTAGGGGCCGGGCTCTTGCATGCTAGTCTTCTAGGTACCACAGTTCCTTGGTAATACTTAACATCTTGCTTCTCTTCCTGCGCACAGGCCAGAAATGCTCATTGTCACAGACACAGCCCACATACCTACGTGGACATGAGAGCAGCATTATCGGATGGATCTTCCCTACTCTCTGGAGAACAGAATGAGATGTCTCACAAAGGGGCAGACTCTTCTGTTGTCACCTGGTAACAAGGTAAGACAAGAACTTTCCTTCTCCATCCGAGGATCTTTTGCAACTGGTAAGTCACGTTGCTTGACAACACATAGGATACCCTACGCCCAGCTGTGCTGCAAAGGGCTCGGCATTTGGTTTGTCCTTTACAAGGTACATCTCTGTCCCAGCTGTCAGCTGGTGCCCCAGTTCCATTTTCCTATTGCCACAGCAGGGACTTCAGCTCCTGCAACGGTTGAAGATGGCCACCCCTGACAGCTGGGACCTTAGCCCGCGCAGTCCTTGTGCCGCTCCGGGTCCATCAGGCCTCTCCATTTTACTGCATTTGGGAGGTTCCGTACACCCTCCTGCAATCCTAACAGCTACAGAGTCCAAATTACTTCATTTTCCCAGTGCCCGTGGGAGGTTGTGGAGTCTCCTTCCCTGGAGGTGTTTAAAACCAGCCTGAATATTTTCCTGTGCGACTGGATCTAGGTGATCCTATGGTGGCGGGTGATTGGACTAGACGATCTTTAGAGGTCCCTTCCAATCCCTAATGTTAGATGTCCACATCATTGTAATGTAGAAATACCATAACTGCTCCTTCAAACACTGCAAGTTACCAGTATGCATGCAGTTATTTTAATTGGCTTAATTAATTCTGTTACTTGTGTCAGTTTCCATCACAACTTTGATTGTGTGTAGCTGAGGACACGCGGAGAGCACCACACCCAGTGCACATTCACACAGTCCTGTTTGACACACTGGGCACTTCTGGTTTCCAAGATCTACTTTTCAGTTTTCCCAGGATATTCCACCTCCCCCTGGCAGAGCGGTTTGGCCATGATTTCTACTGGCATGAGTCAGATGTTCTTCCTTTTCCACAGCCTCCCACTTCTCTATAATCTTTTCCAGATTTGTGGAGTAGAAAAATATAGTGAGAACTGGGCGAATCGATGAAAGGAACCAAATTAAAGAACTTCTAGTGTTTTAATCTCTGAAAGTTAACTGGCTCGTCTGTGAATTGGAAGCGTTAACCTACCAAAAAGCAATCAGTGGGTGTTTTATGATAACAGAGGATTTTCTTTCTGTAGCGTATGAGTTTTCATTTAAGAGGATTTCCAGTCATCTTCTTGGCATAGATCTTAAGCCACAGATGAGACATTTAATGTATTTTTTCTGTCCCTCCTTTTTCAGTTAAAAAAAAGAGAAAGTCATGCTAATGACTCCTCTGCGTTGACCAGATGAATCGAGGGGCCAGTAGCGAAGCCAGTGAATGTATTTCTTCTCCCACACTGGTAGAAGGAAAATCTTAGACAAATGATTATGGTAGCGTGTGCTACCAGTAATATGTGCAGTGGCTGGTTACAAGACAGCTGAACTAGACATTTGGATTCATTCTTCTCACGGTAGGGCCAGCACTTCAGCTTCTTACTTTCTCAGAGACCCACCTTCAGTGAGTTTTCTTAAGTACCGTCACCCTAAACACAACAGAGAGTAGGCAGACCCAGTCAATACCAGAAGTGGTGGACTCGCTGCAGTTCACTGCAAGCTGAAATGAGATCAGGAGGTGGTGCACTAGTCAAAACTACTTGGAAAAGTTGGGTATTTGGCTTCTAGTGACACATATTTTTTCCACTTTTCGAAATATTCCATCCAAATACTAACTTGGAAAGAGGTTTGTGGCCTGAAACTCTACTGGAGCAAGAGATGGGATGACTTGTGTCCTGGTTTTCCTGTGTCTGTTCTGATGAACCTTCATCCTCAGTCTTGGGGCCAGTCTTGTTCAATATCTTTACTGACGATCTCGATGCGGGGATTGAGAGCATCCTCAGGAAGTGTTGCAGATGGCACCAAATTGTGTGAGAGTGTTGATGTGCTTGAGGGCACAAAGGCTCTGTAGAGGGACTTGGATGAGTTGGATCCACAGGCCAAGGCCAATTGTCTGAGGTACAATAAGGCCAAGTGCCAGGTCCTGCATTTTGGCCACAACAACCCCAGGCAACGCTGCAGGTTTGGAGACGAGTGGCTCCAAAGCTGCCCAGCAGAAGAGGACCTGGGAGTGCTGGTGGACAGCCAGCTTAGTATGAGCCAGCAGTGCGCCCAGGCGGCCAAGAAGGCCAGCAGGATCCTGGCATGTATCAGAAGTGGCCAGCAAGAGAAGGGAAGTTGTCGTGCCCTTGTACTTGGCCTTTGTGAGGCCTCACCTTGAGTACTGTGTTCAGTTCCAAGCCCCTCACTACAGGAGAGACATTGAGATGTTGGAAGGTGTCCAGAGGAGAGCTGCCAAGCTCCTGAGGGGTTTGGAGAACACGTCGTACGAGGAGAGGCTGAGGGACCCTGGCAGGTTTATTTTGGAGAAGAGGAGGCTGAAGAGGGACCTCATTCCCCTCTACAACTACCCAAAAGGAGGTTGCACAGAGGTGGGTGTTGGCCTCTTCTCCTTAGTAACTAATAACAAAACCAGGGGAAACAATCAGAAGTGGAGGCAGGGGAGGTTTGGATTGGATATTAGGAAGAAAGTCTTTACAGAAAGAGTGTTTGGGCACTGGAACAGCCTTCCCAGGGAGGGGGTTGAGTTGCCATCCCTGGAGGTATTTAAGAAACCTGTGGACATGGTGCCTCAAGTGATCTTTCAAGGTCCCTTCCAATCCCTAATGTTCTGTGATTCTGTTCACACATAGACTCATAGAACGTTCTAGGTTGGAAGGCACCTCCAGAGGTCATCTAGTCCAACCTCCCTACACAGGGACAACTCTACCAAGGTCAGGTTGCTCAGAGCCTCATCAAGCCTGACCTTAAATGACTCCAGGCATGGGGGCCCCCCCACCTCCCCAGACAGCCCATTCCAGCCATTAACCACCCTCACACTGAAGAACTTCTTACTAATATCCAGACTAAATCTTTTGTTTCCCAGCTTCAACCCGTTGCTCCTTGTCCTGTCCGTACAAACCCTCTTGAAAATACCTTCCCCTGCCTTCATGTAGGCCCCCCTCAGGTACTGGAAGGTCAAAAGAACTCCTAAAGTTCTTCATTCAGAAACTGGAAAAGCCATCTCTAGCAATGGAGAGCTTCAGGAAGCCAAACCCACCAGGAGATGTGGGTTGAGAG
The DNA here is from genome assembly GCA_013400115.1 of Rhinopomastus cyanomelas. Classification (NCBI taxonomy): domain Eukaryota; kingdom Metazoa; phylum Chordata; class Aves; order Bucerotiformes; family Rhinopomastidae; genus Rhinopomastus; species Rhinopomastus cyanomelas. Next base: position 362,616 of record VXBP01007492.1, read on the forward strand.
TGAAGATAATAGCTGCAGCTGCTGTCAGCCGGGTCTCGGGGAACTGTAGAGCTTTGGTCTTCCAGTGTGTGACGTTCTGGCATAAAATATAAATACAGATTTATTGGGTTAGAAAATAACCCCAATCATAGAGGGCCAAACCCTGATGGCCCGTTTAATTATAAGACTTCTGCTTAAAACACTAAGCAGGGCTATCAAAAGTGTAGGCTGAACATGTGGATAAATATTTATACACAATAGATGACACTTGAGGAGAGGTCAGTGGCATTCCAACCACAAATACTGTAGAAAAAGCCCATAAAACAGATTCATGCCTTCAAACTCAACAAGAGTGAGCTTTTCTTGGAATGAATTTCTGAAATGAGAGTTCTCTCAATCTGTGACGTTTGTGGTAGCAAAAACAAGCTGAATGATTGTGAACCTCACCACAGACATTGTATAAACAGTCAGACTCCAGCATGTCTCGGTACCCTCCAACACCACCTGAAGTCATGCTCAGAAATGAACAAAAAGGAGTAAGTCTCAGGCATTCCTTAGGACCTGTGTCACCAGGCACTGACACACATCTTACGCTGTCATCACTACATCACATAGCTTCAGAATTGTGTCCTGTCTCAGAAGAAGATTGTAGTCACAATATTAAGTGGCAGTGAGCGTGAAAAATGACTGACTTTGTAGTGTTGGTGGCCAAACTGAGGGTCTCATTCCGTGTTCCATGTCCTATTGCATATTATGGACACTGAACAGTTATGGACTGGATTATTTACTAATCCCAAATATTCTTCCGAATATCTGAGGCAGATTTTAATGAGGTTCCCCAAGGTGAAAGGCTTGTTCAGCACAACGTTGTTTTGGTCATACCATTTCTTACCACATCTGCGTATGCCACGGGTTGGGATTAAACAGTCTCCTGAACCAGAAGTGAGGGAGCTCTGACCAGCATCAATACCAAAGTCATCAATGTGTCTTGAGAAATACTCTGCTCACTTTATTTCCATTGCAAATCTAAGTAAAGGCCAGTGGCATCCTGGCCTTGATTAGAAATGGTGTCCAGCAGGAGTAGGGAGATGGTTGCCCCCTGAACTCAGCACTGGGGACGCCGCACCTTGAGTGCTGGGTCCAGTTCTGGCCACCTCAGGACAAGGGAGACATCAAAGTGCTGGAGCGAGGGCAGAGAAGGGCAATGAAGCTGGGGAAGGTGTTGAGGCTGTTCAGTTTGAGGAAGAGGAGGCTGAGGGGAGACCTCATCTCTCTCTACACCTATCTGAAAGGACACTGCAGAGATGCTGGTGCTGGTCTCTTCTCACAGGTCATTAGTGAGAGAACCAGAGGGAAGGGCTTCAAGCTTCAACAAGGTAGGGTTAGATTAGACATCAGGAGGAAATTCTTCCTGGAGAGAGTGGTCAGGCCCTGGACTGGGCTGGCCGTGGTGGTGGTTGAGTCCCCATCCCTGGGTGAGTTCAAAAGTCGCTTAGATGTGGTGTTGGGGGATCTGGTTTGGGGTGCCTTTGTAGAGTGGGGTTGATGGTTGGACTCGATGATCCCAAGGGTCTTTTCCAACCTGAATGACTCTGTGGAGCATAGGTTCATCATGCGCATACCCACGTCTGTCAGTATGCATGGGTAGCACCACTCAGGGGAACGAAGCCCATTTTCACCCTTGTTTCTTTAGAAAGAGTGCTGCTCAGCACTAAGGAATGCCACGGGCTCACAGCAGCTTCTGACAGAGCATTGAGCACGACCATACAGAGACATCACAGGGAAAAGAAGCAGAAAACATTTGTACACTCATGAAGTGCCACTACAGCTTCTAAACAGCATGCCTGCCGCAGACGTTATGCAACATGGAGTAGTGACACCATGTGTTTCTAGCGGATGTGGTCTGAGAGAACAGCAAAGGCTCCGCCAGGGCTAGAGGTGAATTTTTCTTACGGGGTAGCGTTACTCAGCAAGTTTCATACACAGGAGTCAGCTCTTGTTTCTTTGGGGATTTTAGCTGAGGAGTTAGAACTGGCTGGCTACAGGGAGCATATTGCTCATGCTTCTTTTTTAAACTGAGGACAGGGTATGTTTGGGAGAAAGAACAACACTCATGGTACCATGAACTGCTGGAGTTTGAGATGCTTTAGAGATGTGATTTGTCCCTTGGCAGAGTAGGTGTTGAAGGTAACCCTTCTGCGAAGTAGCTGGAGAGGAGGAAAACGAGACAGGGCCAAACTGTTCCATCAGCTGCCACAGAGGAAAACACAGCATCAGGCTACAGTCTCTTCCCTTGGTCAGCGGTGCACTCAAGGCAGCTTTTGGCCCCTCAGAAATGTTGCTGAGGGGTATGGTTTAGGGGTGAACTTGTAAGGCAGGGTAGATGGTTGGACTCGATGATCCCAGGGGTCTTTTCCAACCAGAGTGACTCTGTGATTCTGTTGTCCCTTGATACCTAGCACATTTTACGTATTGAGACAACAGCCCCTGTTTCACCAAGTGGTTCCAGCAAGGATCATGTTGCCCTGTGCTCTGTGAGATTTCCTTCTCCTTCCTCTTCATCATTATTTGGGCACAGAGTCAAGGATTGAGCATTTCAGCCTTTCATAACCTCTCAGTTGTGCTGCTCCTTATTCTCACCACACCCTGGTCCCACACCTGCACCTGTCCTGGTGCAAATCACTAGCATCTACTGGGCCTGGCAGCCCTTCCCTGACACGCTGAGCATCAGCATGTGCTCATGCTTCAGAAGCACCGCAGGGAACTGTCTCCTCTGTAGCTGTGCCAGGGATTTGCTGTGTTCTTGCCTGTCCTGGTGGCCCTTCTCAACCCCAAGTCCCACACCTCTGTGCCTGTCTCATGTCTGAAATGATGCAATGAGCTGCACCTCTTCATTACGCTCAAGGTTCCTTCTCATGACCCTCCCTCACATCAGATCTCACTCCTTCATGCACGTCTTGCGTCTGGAACCCTGCCCTGCTATCTGCTTTCTCACCACACCTGCTTCCCATCATCCTCCCAGCCCCTCAGCTTTAGTCCACCACGTCTGCTCTGCCTCCAGAACAGCACTGGGCCCACAGCTCGTCAGTGCTGCTGTGCCTGTCCTACCACCTCTGTCAGCCCAGGGCCCTGCAGCTCTGTGCTGCACCTCCAGTGACACCACACCTTAGCCCAGTGTGACAGACTGTCTCCTGTCTTCTCCCTGTCCACAAACTTTGATCCCAGCCCCACTGTCCTATGTCATGACTGCCTGGTGACAGACTACTGGCCACTGCCTACAGCAAACTAATCTGTGGGTCCTTTCCTTCGGATGAACTTCCTTTCTGCTTTACTGGGTGAAGTAATGTAAGAGCTGGTCTGCCAGCCAGGCATGGCATGAACAGCAGGGCAAGGTTTCTCTGCACTGGCCTGTGCTGGTCGGCTTGTGTAAGTCACTGCTGGAATACCACGTGCCACAGGTACGGAAGAAATGCTTGCACAGGGCTGAGCATCTGGTTAGAGAAACAAGTCCTTTATAGCCTTAAGGAAAGGTCTGTTCAGATGGGCAGGAGCTCTGAATACCTGCAATTTGTTGCATAAGTTGTGTTGGCACACACCTTTGGTTGGGCAAGATCTGGCACAAGGTGGCACGCTCTGTCACCCTCACCGTGAAGAAGTTCCTTCTCATATTGGTGTGGAACCTCCTCTGTTCCTGCTCTGGCAGGGCGATTGGACTAGATGACCTTTGGAGGTCCCTTCCAATCCCTAATGTTCTGTGATTCTGTGATACATTCTGAGTGCAAGCTGCTGGTATGTCCTGGTGTTCTTCAAAACGCTCCCCTTCCAGCAATACCGCGTAGCCCCGTACCTGACCCACAGGTTTCTACGGGTTCAAAGAAGAGCCCAAACCAGCAGAATCATAGAATCAGTGACATAAGCAAACAGAATCAACATGTAGATCATCTTTGTTATGGAATGTTGTTGATTTCCCGAGCCAAGTGCTGGCAGAAAGCTGGATTACTACTGGCTGCATAACTGGATGTGCAGAGACAGAGGTTTGAGTAAAGTTCTCGGGTCACCAGGGCGCAGAGTGCTAAACTCTATGGATAAGTTTGCATGAGCAGCCCATAGATGTCAGTTGAGTGTTATTCCTGTTAATTCCTCATTTCTGGTAGATGGGAAAGACCATGGGAATCCCCAGAGAGCCGCACGTCGCCTGGGTGCTGTACGCTTGGCCGATCAGCGTTACCAGCACCGCGTTGTTGTGCAAACGTGTTACGTGCACAGGAAGTGCATTGCTCAGTCTACGAGCTTTCCTTGCTAGAAAGAGGCTCAACATCCTCTTCTCCAAATATCTTTCCATTATTAAACATGCAGCGCTTGCTGCAAGATGTTGCTTCCTGAAAGAGATGCCCAAAGCTATTTTTACCGTCCTTCGAGTGGAACTGTGTCACGAATCGCCCGCTGGTCTGTGACGCAGAGTAACTTTACACATCTGCTGCGGGAAACGCAGCTCTTAGAGGAACAGCCAGTGGAATGGCAGCACTTCCTTAGTGCCTGAGTGTTGTCAAGGAGCGGTAGCTGTCCCCTGACTGTACTGGTTAAGTGACAGACCGGGAGCACTGCCGCGCTCTTGTTTAATCACAGCACTTCTGGGTTTATGTGCCAAGGTTAAAATAGCTATGTGTGCTTAGAAAATAAACCAAAGAAAGGGGTGGGGGGGAAAACGACCCACTGTTGTTCTTGATTCAGCTGTGGGCTTGAACAAGTGAAGTGTCGCAGATTCATAGTATCAGAGAACATTAGGGGTTGGAAGGGACCTTGAAAGATCATCCAGTCCAATCCCTCTGCCATAGCAGGATCAGGTAGATCCAGTCACACAGGAACATGTCCAGGTGGGTTTTAAACCTCTCCAGAGAGGGAGACTCCACAACCCCCCTGGGCAGCCCCTTCCAGTGCTCTGTCACCCTCAGTGTGAAGAAGTTCTTTCTCATATTGATGAACCTCCTCTGCTCCAGCTCACACCCACTGCCCCTTGTCCTGTCACTGGGTGCCCCTGAGCAGAGCCTGGCTGCATCCTCCTGACACCCACCCTTCACATATTGATCAACATTCATGAGGTCACCCCTCAGTCTCCTTTTCTCCCAGCTCAAGGGACCCAGCTCCCTCAGCCTTTCCTCATCAGGGAGATGCTCCCCTCCCTTTATCATTTTTGTGGCTCTGCGCTGGACTCTCTCCAGCAGTTCCATGTCCCTCATGAACTGAGGAGCCCAGAACTGGACACAGCATTCCAGATGCGGTCTAACCAGGGCAGAGTAGAGGGGGAGGAGAACCTCTCTCCGTCTGGAACAGGCTGCCCAGGGTGGTTGTGGAGTCTCCTTCACTGGAGATGTTCAAGACCCACCTGGATGTGTTCCTGTGTGACTTGGTCTAGGTGGTCCTGCTGTGGCAGGGGGATGGGACTGGATGATCTTTCAAGGTCCCTTCCAATCCCTAATGTTCTGTGATTCTGTGCTAACCACCCCGCTTCTGATCCATCCCTTCTTGGCCACAAGGGTCCATTGCTGGCTCATGGCCATTCTCCTCCAGGACCTCCAGGTCCCTATCCCCTACGCTGCTCTCCAACACGTCAGTCCCTTACGTATACTGGGGGTACCTGAGCTTGCTCTTGCCCAGATGCAAGTTAGAGCTGCTGTTTAAGACGTGTGGCCTTGGTGCTGATTCAGAGTAAATGTAGTGGAGATGAATCAACTGTTCATTGTAAATCATGCCATCACACACGCCGTGATGCTGCTGCTTCCACAGGTGCAGTCCACTCACTGTTGATTTTCTTCTCATGAGTAATTAAGGTGGAACTTTAATTGAGCCGGTAATTTATGAGAAGTCTCCATAAAAACACAAAGGTAAACCAAAGGTAGTGTAGAGAGTGGGTCAGACAAATATTAGACATCTTGCAGGTGATTATCTGACTCAACATGACTGGCTGTATGCAAATTTTTGGTACCTTGCTCTGTAGCCCTGGGTGTTTATACAGCAGAGCGCTGATTCTTTTGCCCGGGAGCCCACTGGCACTGAGCAGGTAGAGCTACACTCTCCTGCCAACTTTCCTTCTGCTGTTAACAGGCTGACCACGGCAGGGCGTTCAGCAGCCGCCTTCCGAGCGCTGAAGATGCCACATCTTGGAGTCTTTTCAGTCTCTTCATTTGCTAGAAACAGAAAACAGAAGAGCAGATGCTGCCGTCCCAGCCTCGCCGTACAGTGACATGGTTTGTTTCAGAAGGATGCTTATAAAATACAGATCAGGTTGTACATGGTTTCACACCTCCATACAATAAACATCTAGAGAAAATACAGCTGTGAGATGGGTCTTTAGGAGTCGCAGCTCCTAGAAAATCCAAACGGAACAGCAACCACAAAATTGTACTCAAGCTGGTCAGAAGATCCTGTAAGCAAAGTGATGGCCTGTGTGTCATTTGCAGCTGGAGTTCGTAGCCCTTCTGCTGTAGGAAAAGGTCGGAGCTGACAAACGGCCTGAGAGTGACATGGTGTGGGGAGATCCGCGGCGGCAGCAGCAGTCCCTTGTGCAGACACTGCGCTTCTAAGAAGTCTAAGCTGGCTGCCTGGATTCCACATGGTTATCTTTCCTTGGCAACTGGTCAGCAGCTAAACCCATTAGCCTTAATTGTCCTTATAAGAATGAAACTCTCAGCGAAGGGACTTGAGCTCTTGTGAAAGACTTCCCTCTTGTAAAGGTCCTTGTGAAGAATGTTATTGATCTCAAGTGTTGATAATAACCTCACTGGCCCGGTCTCCACCCAGCTAATGAAAACCTCTCATCCTTTTCATTCAGAACTAGATCTGACTGTGTAGGTCACAGATATTTCTACAGGCTTCCTGCAGTTCAGCTTGATGTCTTCTGCTAGCTGCTTGTTCAATTTGGGTTGTCCTAGGTTGCTGTGTTTCCCTCACTGCTCTCAAGAGTGCCTTCCACCCTTCTTTCCACTTAGATACTTCACAGAACAAACAACCCTTCTGAAACTTCAGCGGTTCCCTGCCTCGTCTCTTTTAGGGGTTTTGTGAAGAGCAGTACAATCACTTCTCAGTCTGTGCACACTGGTGTGCTCAGATGGGTCAGCATGCCTACTCTTTGGACTGGGGAGGGACACCAGCAGCACCAACTGAACAGAAGCAGTTCCAGTTCAAGCTCTTTCACCTTCTGCTACCCCAGCCGTTTACCAGTCGGAGCACTAAGTGCGTTGTGCTTTAGACATCCCACCAAGCTGCAGCTCCAGTGCTCTTCCTTGTCCGGGTCGACATGTAAAGCACCACGTAATCCTGAAACACTGATGCAGCCCACACTCCTTCCACAGTCTTACCCAGGTAATTTTATTCGTAAGAAAGTAGAGCAGCACCAGGATTCATTCTCTCTGAGCCAACAACACGCTCCTAAGAAATAATAACCTTGTGATTGAAGCAGAGCCTTGGGGTAGGGAAGCTTGGGTTTATGTTTGGGTTTCTTCTATAGAGTCTAGGTGACTTTGTTAAAGACAAATGGCTGCCTTAGGACTTAAAATGTTGGGTTTGCCTTTCTAAGAAACATGACAAACTTGAGAGAGCGGGGAAGACTCGTGAAGGAGGGGGGGCCCTTGTCACACCAGCTTCCTAGGGCAGTGGCTGTAGTTGAGGACAGACTTTACAAAGTTAACCCGGTGTCAGAGCACCGTCTAGTGACCCGCCATAAAACTACTCATCTGTTCCTGGATTGATTCATTTGATCATGCTTGAAGTTCAGGGGGGGAAAACCCAACCTGCTACAGTTAAAAACTGCACTTAGCAATCCAAGAAATACCATCTTCTAAGACATCAGTCAAGTGTAAGATAACTTTTCCTAAGCTGACAGAAGGAATGCAAGAGTTAGGGCTGATAGTGCCTGGCAGAGGACTTCCTTCCTAAGGTCTAGTTTACGTGTGTGCTCTTGTAGTTTGAAGCCATTCCCTAGAGTAAAAAGCCCCTCCCCAGCTTTCCTCTAGGCCCTCTTCAGACACTGGAAGGTCCCCTGAAGCCTTCTGCAACTGACATTCTTCTTTATCAAGCTGAACTTCTTGAATGTATGAACAGAAAGACAACAGGGACAGCACTGAGCAAACAGCTTGGTAAACGTGGCTGGTAACTTCTGCGTTCATGGGTCATTTGGGTTGCCACCTGAATCCGTGCGCGTGCAGGAACTGATGGGATGTTAGTTATGGTCTATGACTACATGTCTATGACACAGATTTTAAGTTCTGCTTTAGATTTAGTATTTGGGTGGGTGGGGTTTTGTAGTAAATCAAGGTGAGACTCTGCCTGGGCTCTTATTTCTGCTTATCTAGTGTAATTAAATATGAGAGGGAACTTCTTCATGGTGAGGGTGATGGAGCACTGGAACAGGCTGCCCAGGGGGGTTGTGGAGTCTCCTTCTCTGGAGATGTTTAAAACCTGCCTGGCCATGTTCCTGTGCAACTTGATCTAAGTGACCCTGCTCTGGCAGCGGGATTGGACCAGATGATATTTTGAGGTCTGTGCTGGACTCCTTCCAGCAGTTCTGTGTCCTTCCTGAGCCAAGGGGCCCAGACCTGGCCGCAACACCCGACACACATCCTCATCGCTTTACCCAAAAGTGAAACACCACAGGAGAAAGTCTGCCAAAATAAAAATGGAAATATTTATTATCTTTTCTACTAAAGCAATGCATATCTGTCGAGATTATACATTATACAGGTTTCTACAGCTAAAGTCATACTTTCCAAATTTGTAAAAAAATTAGACACATACTTCATCAAAACAAGGACACCAGGGATGTCACTGAACGATCGGGTAGCGTCGGACTTGTTAGTAGGGATGAGCAAAGAAAGCTCATGCTTATACTGAGAACTCCAGCATGTGCATCAGTATCATATATTCAATGGGACAACACGGGTACGTTTTCCTTGCACATTTTTAGGTCCAATTCCCAAGCTTTCAGAAATCAGACAGGTGGTTAAATACTGAATTTGACCAAGAGAACCTAAACATCACTTGGCAGTATTACATGCACAAGATGCAGGGAGAGGAAGAAACTTAGACCCATGCATACAGTACGAGACAAACTGTGACACCTGTTGAACGTGCGCGGGACAAAATCTCATGTTTATGAAAAGTTTTTATTTGTTGTCATGAAAATAGTTTCACAAGCATCTAACTGCTCTTTGCAAAGTCATCTTCACTTGGCCTCCTGAGCTTTCTTGGCATTCTGTTTTTCCTTTGCCTAGAAAACAAAGGGAGATGAGGTTAAGGTCTGATAAGACAAAGATCTTGAACTTGATCTAGGTGTTGTGGCGGGGAGGACTGGACTAGATGATCTGTGGAGGTCCCTTCCAATCCCTAATGTTCTGTATTAAACAAGTCTTAATACAATTCTTAATGGTCAGTCAGTGTTACTGGCCAGACACCTTAAAGAGGTGACAACAGTGGGCCAGTAAATCTGTGTCGGAACAGAGCAAAGAGAACAAATTCCCAGCTGGCTCAGTTCCCGACGCGCTGCGCACAGGTTGCCATCTACTGTTGACAGATACATCGACAAACCTGAGCGTTACCGGTCCGGGCTGGCAAAGGATCCATCTTACGGACACATCATCACTGCCTCTGTACATTTAAACAGCTCAAAAAGGGCTCTCAGGACAGTGTGGGGGTTCTAACATGTACTAACATCATTTTAGTAGGACTTGCTCGTGTAAAAAAAAAACCCAAGGCACGTGTCTCTTGTCTTGTAGCATCTTCTGTCTCGTAATGTGGTCGTTTAGCTGATACTGTGACTTCCTGTATCACCAATTTCTCTAGGTTATTAAAAAGGGAGACTCAGTAGAATGACAGGAAGACACTGCTGCTTAAATGTCAGGTAAGAAATACTTACTTTTTCTACTAATGGTATTAGCTGTTGGTGCTCTGCTAGAGTCTTTAACAATTCCATGATGAAAGGCAGGTAGTTATGTTTTCTTCTAATATTTTCAATCTACAAACAAATTGAGTGTGCTGACAATTACTGCATGGTTAAGAAAGGGTTTTTCCCATTCCTCTCCTTGTTCTCACCCCCTCCTCATCCCCCAAGACCCCCAATTCTTTTTAAAATTTCAATCAGCCAAAAATAAAGTCAGAGTCTGAGGACAGTAAGTAGCTTGTACAGCTTGGCCATTGTGATTAACACTGTCAAGCTGTGTTGCTCTAGTTCTTTGCTCTCAATTTAAACTGCAGTTCAACCTCTGCACTGGCAGAGTTGTGGCCTGAGCCAGACTGAACATCTCCGCAGTGCAAAAGCGTAATCCTTTCCCTTACAAACAGCTGGCAACTTGCACAGTGGTTCAGGCCTCCAAAAAGGCAGCAGCATGGAATTATGGAATCATTAGCTCCTCATAAAGAAAAGGCTGATGAGCTTTCTAGGGCACACAGAGCAATTTCTTCTCAAGAGCTTCAGAACACACTGTTCTTAAAAACCATTTCGGGTGAAAAAGACACAGAGAAATATTACAACAGAGAAAGCAGCAGAGACCTTTACAAACTGACTCGTAAGCCTTACAGCTCAAAGGAAGCAAACTGCTAATTAATCTGTAAATTGCAGAACACATCATGAATGTACATAGCAGAGTCTTTCTAGCAGCCATCAGGTTAATCGCAGCAGCCTCCAACGGATGTCAAAGCTGCCTTTTTCTTACACCTTGCCCAACAGTTCCACTAGGAAAGCAAAGGCCACGCACATACCTTGTATCTTTTTAGTTTTTGGTTCTCTTCTTCAATTAACATCTGGTATTTTGCAACTTCTGATTGTATGGAACTTAGCATGTTACTGCTCTGATCTGTATCCATGGGCTCCTCCTACCACAAGACAGAAAGTTAAATCAGTTACATTACAGCATTGAAAAAATACCTGGAGAAGTACTGCATTAAGGGTGTTTTTGATCACAGCAAGATTCAGCTTCGCTCACCGTTACAGGAACGTTCAAGGAGATGAATTATGCAGTTAGTTAGAAACAGGTTAGCTCAGGTACTAGGAAAAGAACAGTTCTGCTATCGCAGCACATCCATCAAGACAAAGCCACAGTGCACCGAGTGTTCAGGGTCACACTGCAGTGAGTGTTCAAATGAGCTCGCTCAGAACCAGCCAGAGCTGCATCGGTGCCTCCCCGCTGCAGTGTGCTGCGCTGGGCAGACACGTACTAATCCTTCCCTGCTGCTTTGCTTCTAATGACTGAGTCACGGTGAGTGGATTTGGGGAAGGAGGTGAACAATAAAGCAGAACACCAGCACTGCTATCACAGAGCCACTCTTAACGCCACGGCCTACCTCTGCGAGCTGCTGCTGTAGCTCTGCAATCCTCTGCTCGTAGATCATCTTCCTGTCGGACACAATGGCCATCAAGTTAAACCTGATCTCGCCTTCGCTGTATCTAAACGAGGAACAAATAAAACCCAACGCTTTTGAGGATGAATCGTTAACGCGACAACTCCCATTTCTCTTCTACAGCAGAAAAGAAGATAAACCTGAGTGCCTCTTGCTGCAGTGAGAGGGGGGTTGGAGTAGATGACCTTTTCGGTCCACTCCAACCCAGACCACCACGATTCGATGAAACTAAGCTGTGCTACACGTCCAGTCTTGCCACAAAATCAAACAAAACACCTAACCCATCACACTACCGAACGTGCAACTCCTACTGACCGCCTCTCCCAAGACACGACTAATTCCTGTCTGTGGTCATCACAAAGAAATATTGAAAGTGCCCAAAAGAGAAATCAGAACACGATACAGTTGACAGCAAAACTTGCAGGCGACTGCCGCGCGCACTGATGTCCACGTTCTCATGACTGTTATGGGTTAGAGTAAGTTGGAGACTTTATACAACGTGCAAAGTACAAGCAACACTCGGACTAGCAGGCCTTTCAGAGCCTACATTCTCCAAATGTCATTTTTCAGCAGTGTTTTGCTTATCAGACCAAAAAAAGCGCTAAAGCAAATGACTTTGAGAATTGTTTTCTATAAATGGCACAAAACCAACTTCCGATACGTTTGGGGCTGCGGTTTTCAGTCAGAGCTGACAACCAGAAGTCCTGCAGTATGTTTTTCTAGCTCAGATTTCTCAAACAAGTCACACACATAAAGAGATCTTGTTCTCTGTAAATAGCAGCTGTAGCTGGACAACAGGTTCTGAAGGCACAAACTGATACCCACGTAACAATGACTGCTACAACTGTCATTCCTTAGAAATGCGCTTGAAAGCCTTTAACCTCAGGAAACTAAGAATAAGGACAGTTTGCAGAGGTACAAGGTGCTCTGCTCTAGAAGCATCGTGGCCATTTACTTTTGTATACGCTTCTCAATGACCGGCCGTACAGCACTTATCCAGTCGTCCTGACTGCACGAACCTAAAAAGAAAGAGAAAGTACCGGTCATCTTTGCAAACTTTACTGAAAATACAAGACTTGTGTAACTGTGGAATCATAGCTTCAGGCTTGTACAGCAACTTCAGAGCACGTAAAGAGCTTTTCCTTGGTAACGACACCCGTAAATGACTTCTGTGATTTTGAAGGAGGTGGAAGACACATGCGTAAATAGCAATGCTTAGGCAATGTAAACATCTCTCTTGTAGCACAACTATGTAGAGCCTGGAGAATCAGTCTGATGAGGAGAGATGGAGACAGTTGGGGCTGTCCAGTTTGAGGAAGAGGAGGCTCTCTACTACTATCTGAAAGGACACTGTAGAGATGCTGGTGCTGAGCTCTTCTCGCAGGTCATTACTGACAGAACCAGAGAGAAGGGCTTCAAGCTTCAGCAGGAGAGGTTTAGGTTCAACACCAGGAAAACATTCTTCCCAGAGAGTGGTCAGGCACTGGAATGGGCTGCCCAGGGTGGTGGTTGAGTCCTCATCCCTGGGTGAGTTTAAAAGTTGTGTTGGGAGATCTGGTTTAGGGGTGAACTTGTAGAGTAGGGTTGAAGTTTGGAGTCAATGATCTCAAGAGTCTTTCCCAACCTGAATGACTGTGTGATTCTATCAAGGTATTAGAAGCTATCTGTTAATTTCATTATTGAAAGTAATGAGAAATGATTGTACATGTGGAGAGAGCAGGAAAAAAAAGGCATTTTCAGACCAACAAAAGTCCAATTATACAAATGAGTGCAGAGAAGTCCAGGCTGGAATAGCACATGAAGGAAAAGTTTAAATTCAGTTTCAGTAGGTAACTTCCTTAGATCCTACAACGCACCGACAATTTGTCGCAATAAGCTGTTGTTAAAACTAAGGATGGCCAGGAAAAACACAAAGTCTTACCTAAGTCAATTGGCCCTTCCCTTAAGCCATCTAGTTCATAGAGCCGTCCATTAACAGGAACGTAGCTGACAAAGTGAAATGCATCTTCTTCTTTTGCTGAAGACTTCGCATCAAATTCAAACATCTGTTGCCTGCAAAGAGGAGTGTTTTAAAACCCGAGATGAAGCAGCCTGTTCGCTCGAATTCTGCCTGGATTTAAAACACGGTACCTGGCAAAGCTGTTGTGAACCTGCCTAATCACTTCAGAGTTGCTGAGTGCCAAACCTTTCATCTGAAAGTAAGCAGCAAAACGGAGCCGTCAGCCCACGCAGAATCAACACCGCAACACCCAAAATGCGGAGGAGACAGCAGGCACTTACCGCCGCGTCGAAACTTTGGGAGAATTCTTTGAATTCCGACAGGGTCTCTCCTAGATGGATATCCTGATGAGCACAGTTTAAGAGCACGCTTACTATGGCTTGAGTAGCACAAGCATTATTGATAACCTACAAGACAAGGGTGGAGAAGCTCTTCAGTACCGCTGACGAACACTTCAGCTGGATGCCACTTTGTTAGAAACACAGCCTGTCTCTGCCAGTTCACATGGGAACTTCGTTCTAAAACAGGCCACAAATCCAGCCTGAGCAGCCACACAGAGTAAGGATAACCTGAGGTTTCATTAAAAGCACACGTAAACAAACAGTTAAGGCCACAATACAAGAACCTGACATGAGCAGGTTCTTCTTGGAGAGGTACAGGCTAGGAAAAATAACGTATGTGCAGGCTACGAGACTATTTTGCACTGGAAACGCTACTCGAAGCGTAGGAGTGGTGGAGAGGATGTTGGTTTTGTATTAAAGAAATCAAACTTAGTGCGCACACTTTGGATCATCTCAGTGTTCCTGACAGACATACAAACTTGTTGGGAGTGCCAGGCACCTCTGCGCTGTTCTGACAGCTACCGACGTCTGGTTTTGTGGCTGCCTCTGCCCCCCGATTTAAATACTTCCAACTACCACGCCAAAATGGTTTGCAAACTGCTGAAGGAAAGTATTATCCTCCAGTCACACTGCTCTGGCTGCAGAGGATTTGAGAGACTCAACAAATAAAAAATGGATCAGAACAACCACTTCTTCCTGGGATTTGTTGAAAGGGGTTTCAATACAATAATTTGCTCATTCTCCGAGAACATTTACGCAGTAATTCCTGCACGGAAGGACTGACACATAAATAGCTTTACTCTCTTAAGCCTGATATTTATGTGACTTGACTGATCAATCTGATTTATTTTGTTAATCATCTTTTAATGCACGCTTTGGACTCTCACAGGTTTTGCTGGAGTTGTTTCCCGCTGTGATACACTGAGTTCTGCGTCCACACGAACAAAGAGAGCGTGCTGCTTGCTACTGTGAGGTACATGGCATGACACATGGAAGGAAAAACACCACACTTGCCATACCTGTTTAGCAAAAAATATTGTATCCAGCCTGGAATCCTGAACAACAGAACCTGCTGGTTCCTCTCCAGGCTGCCACTTGAAGAGGAAAATCAGCCCGTGTACTGGCCTGAAAAATAAGAGTTAGAGGAGAAACATCACCTGCACTGGTAAATACCAAACCCAGCGATCTCGACTACACTTGAACTGCCCGCCAGTACAGTCGTTCTGTTCTTTCTTTCTAAATGTATGGAACTTGCACCGCAATTCTAAGGTGTCTTCTGATCAGGCAGAACACCCTTCAGGGTTCTTTCCACAGAGGCTAAACAATCCCAATCAGAATGAGCATTCAGTCAGCAATTTTCTTAACTCAGGACTGGTTTTCCTGGTGACCGTGATGGTGACAGCTGCATAACACTCCTTTAAATTCATTGACTGTCCATCAAAATATTTGTCAATCACAAACAAGAGCTGAAAGTTTTGGGAGTCCTTTAGGCACAAACAAAATATTCCAATAGACGGGCCGGTGATTCTTCACGTCCTAAGTTATCACTTAAAACACAAAGAACACTGTGCGCGTGGGAAGGAAGCTGGCCGTCGGCTGTCATTCAGGTGTAACTCGGCAAGTATCTTCAGACAGGCAAAAGCCATACAACCACATCTACAGTACCAAGCGCTGCGTGTTCTGAAACCTTAATTATACGAGGGCAGGAGACCCACACATGTCCGCTGTCTGGGCTAGATGATGTTTTCCTCTTCAAATGCGGTACGTGCACGCAGACGGCACAGCACGTCAACGACAACACGGCACAAACATTAATTTAAGGGCACAGCAGCAAGAATTAACGCAATTATATGAAGGCAAACTGTTCCATGTAGTATCAGTCGCTGTCGGCTGTAACAACTGTTTGTCTTCACACACATACAGAAGTGGTTCTGCAGGAACAACGAGTTACTGAAGCCTCTAAGGGCAGTAGATTGAATTATTTAGGGCAACAGATGCAGTGTTGCCCCAAGGAGGACGGGAGATAAAGCAAGGGACAGGAGTCTCTCAAAGGATTTGTTGTAGCCCATACAGTAAGGCAATGAAAGAATTGTCGGAAGTCTACTTTCATGTTTCAGCGGTTGGGATCACCTCTTCCCAAACCAGAAAAGTTAGATGAAGGACCAGGAGGCATTGAACTGCCAGGTTTTCGGTTCAATCAATAGCCTATTGACCTTCTGAAGAAACCCTTCCAAACAGAACAAAGAAAACCCCCAACCAAAACACACCCGAGTTCAGCCCACACTCTTTCAGCACATTCAGAGAAGAAAAGAGCCTTACTTCAATTTTTCAAAGTTGTCTGGTTCCAAACTCCATATCTCTTCAACCTGTGCTCCTCTACAACCTGCAGGAGGGACAGATAAGGGTTTCTTCAACCACCTCGTGGAAAAAGAACACAGCCAGTAAAGACAGACATAGCAGACAACTCCAGTAAAGTTTACAACTGGTACGATCCAGGCTATGGAAACAGTCTTTTACAAATCCTCACTAAGAAACCCCAAACCAACCAAATAAGACAGGTCAAGAGAAGGTATTCCAGAACTTAAAATAACCCAGCTGCTTTGGTCAGAGTCTGTTCTTATAGCCACATAATCACAGTATTGCCAAAGACATTAAATGAACTTCAACAGAATTCAATAGTCTAAAAGCCAAGGCAGCCCCTGGCCGGCTATCCAGCAGCACAGCTAGGCTCAGTCACAGCCCTTTCCTGTGACATACTCTTGCTATCCCATAATCTGGGTTCCATGTGCTACAGCCAGTCCACACACAGCGTCACAGTGTCAAGGGATTTCTTTGTTGTGGGTTTGAGCAAAGCTGGAAGCTAAGTGGTCACCCACGAGGTTTGTTCCCCCATTTGTGAAAGTGATCACCCATTTTTACAACCCAAATTAACCTAATTGATGTATTTGTTATTTATCAAGTTCCCACTGGTAATCTTTCCTGAGCTCAAGAGACCCAGCTCCCTCGGCCTTTCCTCATCAGGGAGATGTTCCACTCCCTTCACCATTTCTGTGGCTCTGCGCTGGACTGTCTCCAGCAGCCCCACGTCCTTCTTGAACTGAGTGGCCCAAAACTGAACACACCAAGTAATTCCTTGCTTTGAACGAAAGTGCCAATGTACCTGCTTTCCACTACACATGATCAGAGAGAGGCTTCACCCGGGCCAAGGTCTGTTTGACCTGTGAATGTGATTTTTATAATGAATCACAGAATCATTAGTGATTGGAAGGGACCTCAAAAGATGAAGGTACAGCTTGGAGTAGTTCACTGGAACAGGCTGCCCAGGACAGCCCTGTCCGTGGAGATTCTTAAAACACATGTGCACCTAGGAACAGGATTCAGTGGTGACCTGACAGTGCTGGGTTGAAGACTCTGTGATCTTCAAGGTCTCTTCCAAGCAGAGATATTCTGTGATAGCTAGCGGACACACAGCCCCTGAGTTATCTCACCGACGGCATCCTGACTAAGGTCTTTGAGCCTGAAGTGCCAGGGTGTCCTGGCTGATACGATGGCAGCCCTGCCTCCTGCTCAGGGAAGGCTGGCTTTCAGTTGCCCAGTTCCACAGGCACCAGAACCACCTCTCGCCTGAGCACAACCCGACCGCGCTGTCTTAGCTAACAGCCATCGCCCTTCGCCACGCTCTCCTGGAGGTCCCATGACCGAGGGAGGAGATCGCGGCCGGGCCCGGCTCCAGCAGTCTGAGCCGCGGGCTGAGGCTCTCCCGGACCCCCACGTGCTCGCCCAGCCGCGCTGGCGCGTGCCCGGCGTGACGGTCCGGGCTTTCCCGCTGCGACCCCCGGCCCCGCGACGGGACACCCTCCGCCCCGACCCGGCCACGCCGGGGCCCGCAGCGCCCGCCTCGGCCCCGGGGCTGTGCGGCGGGAAGCGCTGAGCCGGGGCAGCGGCGGAGGTCACCCAGACTCGGACGCTACCGCTTGATCCGCCGGAGTCGTCCCCGCGGCCCGTTCTCCAGGGCACCGCCTCGCTAGCCCCAGACCCCCCCCGGCTCCACCCCGCGTCCCGGTCCCGCTCACCGAAACCTTTGATGAGCTCGGTGAAGACGCCCGGGTCGCTCTCCATGAGGCACCACTCGCCGGCGCTGCTGCTGCTCCCTCCCGACATGATGGCGGCAGCGGCAGCGGCGGCCGCGGCCCCGACCCGCGCGCTCCCTCAGGCCCGGCGCCGCTGCCCCTCGGTAACTGCCGCCGCTGCGAGGCCGAGGCTCAGCGCCGCCTTCCCGGCAGCCCCGCGGCGGGGCGGGGCGCGGGCAGGAAGCGGCGCCGGGCTCTGGATCCGGGGCAGCCGCCGACGCTGCCGGTGCTGGCTGGTGGGGCGGCTGCATCCGGGCACCGGGGCGCGGCTTCATCCGGGTCCCCGGGGCCGCTGTCACGGTGGCGGCGGCGGAGCCCGGCCGGGAAGGGCTGGGTTGTTCCTGCGGTTGTGCGCGGAACTCGCCCGGCCGCCCTTGGTCCGGCCTTCCCCCGCGCTCCCACCTGCCGCAGCGGCGGCTCCGGCTCCGGCTCCCGTCCCGGCGGCCCTGCAGTCTCTCAGGCAAGTGGCGGCTCGTGGGCGAGCGCTGAGGGGGCGCGTGTGTGTCGCGGGTGGGCGATTTCTTCAAGCAAAGAGGCTTTCAAGCAGAAGTGTTGTGGCAGGGGTTTTGTGCGGGAGGGCTGTTCGCGTAGCCCCGCGTGTCCTGTGCTGCCGTCGTACCGGGGGCCGTGGGAAGCGTTCCCGTGGTGTTTGCACGGAGATGCTGCTGCTGTGCGGTGTGAGGGGGCAGGTTGTCAGGGCTGAGCTGCGGGGCAGGTGGGTGATGTTACAGCCGGGCGGTGCCTGGAGTTTCTGCCCAGCCCGCGAGAACACAGTATTCAGAACCTTTATTTTCTTTGTTTGAATGGAACAGTTTGTTCTGATGTTCTCCTTAAAAGGTTGATTAGCTTCCAAAAGTTCTGACCTTGTTAGCAATTGGACAAAAAGCTTTGTAGACCCGTGCTTGTTACCTGGAGTCAACCGTGACCCACTTTGGAGCTGCCCACCTGCTTCTTATGCAATATTTGTGCAGAACTTGGGCTTGTTTGGTGTTTCATTCCCTACTTGTCTCCCACCTGCCCTCTTTTTTATTGTAATTCTCCTCAGTGTCATCTAATGATAGGATGAGGGGCAGTGGGTGTCAGCTGGAGCAGAGGAGGTTCCACACCAATATCAGAAGGAACTTCTTCGCCGTGAGGGTGGTGGAGCACTGGAAGGGGCTGCCCAAGGAGGTTGTGGAGTCCCCTTGTCTGGAGATGTTTAAAACCCCCCTGGCCATGTTCCTGTGCAACTGCATCTGGGAGATCCTGCTGCGGCAGGGGGATTGGACTAGATGATCTTTCGAGGTCCCTTCCACTCCCTAACGTTCTGTGATTCTGTGAATTCTTTGGAATGGGTTTATGAAACGTGCAAGATGCCAAGTAAGGTTGGTGTTTTGTGTTTGTTCTCCTAGGAGTTCTCTTAGCTGCTCCTTCTGCACAGCTAAACGAGAACAACATCTTCACTGCTTTCTTTTCATCAGCCCTGCCGCAGACTTTCTTAGTGTTGAAAAGTTTTGGTGAACAGTTCTGGTGAACGATGGGCCTTTTCTGAGAGTCAAACACATTTCTTATGGAACAGTTCACAACCTTACGTGGATTTGAAGTGTTTAGAGACAGTCTGAGGTGCTTCCATTAAAACGTGAGCCTCATTTTTCCATGGAAGGTCTGACTTGGCCGGAGTTTCAGTCCGTCTGTTTTCATGACATTATTTGATTCATCATTGTTAAGGCTTTAATTTTACATGTTAAATATAAGTGGTTGTATTACATTGAAATTTAATGATTACATTATATTGAATAATTTAATAATAATTTAATTTAATAATACATTAAATTTAATAATTTCAGTGAGAACCTGTTCTAATAGAACAGTTCTAATCGCAGTTCTTGAATAGAACCTTCTGTGAAAGCCCTCTGCTTTAGGGTTTTCTTCTTGAATGTAAGACATTCGATTCCTTGTGACAGTAAGGGGTGAGTCGTAGAAGTCCCGGGCAACAGCAGAGGGTAACCTGCAGAACCAAATGATGGGGAGGTCGTGGAGTCTCCTTCTCTGGGGACTTTCAAGGCCGCCTGGATGCGTTCCTCTGTGATCTGTGTTAGATAGTTTTGTCCTGCTCCGGCAGGGGGGTTGGACTCGATGATCTCTTGGGTCCCTTCCAACCCCTAACATCCTATGATCCTATGATCCTATGTGGTGGTACAGCCGCGTGTCGACACCGATGGGAGGAATATCTCTGGGAGACTGAAAGGTAAACCAGGGCTGAGAAACGGTCACCACGATCGAAGTGGTTCAGCACTGATTAAGGGCTTTTTCAGGAGATCCCGGCGAAGTTCAAACTAGATGCTTCCAGGAGCACTGTGAAGTAGTGGAATTACTTGTTTGCATCAGCTCTCGAGGATCTCAAGAGTGATTTTTAAAATACAAATGTACTTAACAGCATTTACAATTCATATTGGGATGCAAGATTATGTTGGCTTGAGGTTCTTAAATCCCTCGGGCAGCCGTAAGCCAGCTGAGGTGAGTCTGGTTTGTATCCCAGATTACTAATCCGAAGGCATTAGTAACTTCATTAAATGCTGCAGAGGACTGTGCCACGGGCATGGCCACGGGCTAGGCACTGCAGGCACGTAGTGCCACTGTGAGATACTGTGCTCCAGCTGCAGAGGAGACTGAGGGCTGGGTGAAAGGGGACTTTACAAGAGGTGGAAGTCCTGAGAGCGTCTGGTTTTGTGTCTTATAGTAAGTACCTAAGAATCGAGGGCCATCACAGCCAACGTCAAGAGCTACGTGTGAGGAAGAACTAGACGTAGCTTCAGAAGAACGAGACATTTGCAGCTGTCTTTTAAACCTGGGATGTTTGTGTGGGCACCTCTTTTCACTCACAGAACCACAGAACATGAGGGATTGGCAGGGACCTCCAAGGATCATCTAGCTCAATCCCCCCGCCGCAGCAGGATCACCTAGGTCAAGTCACACGGGAACGTGGCCAGGCCGTGCAAAAGCCTAGTTCATACAAAAGTAAACAGGAAAAGGATCTGTTATTTACGTGTGTAAGTCAGGTTTGTAGATGGGGCAACAGAGAAATGAGGCAGGAGAGGTTTTTCCTCTGATGGTCATCTCCAGACTTCTTCAATACAATACAGTCTACCTCACGCTGCACATTGACACAAGTCAAGTCATGAACTTCCCTTTCAAGGTGGTGCCTTTGGAAACAGTGGTGTTGGGTGAGATGGAACCTGTGTACATGGAAACACACAGGAAACTCACCTCTCCAAAATATGTGGAGAGCTGCTGTCTTGGTAGAATCAGCACAGGGAGATGGTGCTTTGTTGAACCAAAGGCATGGTCCTTCCAGTTCAGTTTCCGTCTTGGTGATCCACAGGTGACTGAAAAGGGTTCTTCCCATTAGTCTCGTGTTCAGATAGGAATGGCCTTGTGCAGTAGTGGAAAAACGAGTCATCAGATCTTGGCAGGAGTTCGTAATGAGCTTTCTTCTTCTTCCAGACCTCGTGGACACGTGAGCAATGGAGGACAAGGAGAAACCAGAGCAGCAACCGAACGAGAAGCAGGTGCCGACCGCTGACAGCGATCACGTGTGGCACGTCACCGATATGAGTCGACTGCAACGCTTCTTGTGCTTTGGCTCAGAAGGGGGCACCTATCACATCAAGGAGCAGAAGCTGGGCTTTGGAAATGCAGAAGCTTTGCTAAGACTGATTGAAGAGGGCAGAGGTTGTGAAGTTATTCAGGAAATAAAGACATTTGGTCAAGAAGGCAGAGCAGCCAAACATGAGCCCCTGCTCTTTGCTCTGGCGGTTTGCTCCCAGTGTTCCGACGCGAAAACAAAACAGGCAGCATTCAAAGCGGTGCCTGATGTGTGTTGCCTGCCAACCCACCTCTTCACCTTCATCCAGTTTAAAAAAGATCTGAAGGAGGGCATGAAATGCGGCATTTGGGGCCGTGCCCTGCGGAAAGCTGTTGCGGATTGGTACAACGGGAAGAACGCCATGGCTGTCGCTTTAGCGGTTACGAGGTACAAACAACGGAGTGGTTGGTCTCATAAAGATCTTCTGAGGTTGTCCCACCTGAAACCTGCTAGTGAAGGTAATACATTTCTGCTGACCTGCAAGTACTGTGTGTTAGAGCTCTTGTGTTTGCTCCGAAACCAGCCTGGAAACCGGAGTGCTCTTGTGGACTGATGGTTTTTTAGTGGTGGTAGCCTGTGAAATGCATCTTACAAATGTGAGAGCAACTGGGTCTAGGTGGTCCTGCTGTGACGATGGAGGGTTGAACTAGATGATCTCTGGAGGTCCCTTCCAGCCCTGCTGTTCTGTGATGCTGTGACAGTCTGCGATTCATGTCAGAACTGACCTGTTCATCCTCAAATGAAACAGACTTTCTTCTTTCGTTTCTTCCTCCTGTGAAGAGAAGATAAAGTCATAGAAATCCCTCTATTTGCTTAGAAATGATGAAAGAAATAACACTTTCCCATTGTTTGGGAAGATGTGTTGGTTTCCAATAGGTTCATAAAGATGTGAAGGGTGGGTGTCAGGAGGATGGAGCTAGATTCTTCTTAGTGTCATCTAAAGATAGGACATGGGGCAACGGGTGTGACCTGGAACACAGGAGGTTCCACATCAATATGAGAAGGAACCTTCCCAGTGAGGGTGTCAGAGCACTGGACTGGGCTGCCCAGGGGGCCTGCGGAGTCTCCTTCTCTGGAGATGTTTAAAACCCTCCTGGATGTGTTCCTGTGGGACTGGATCTAGGGGATCCTGCTCTGGCAGGGGGACTGCACTAGATGGTCTTGTGAGGGCCCTTCCAGTCCCTGAAGTTCTGTGCTTCTCTGTTCCTTGCCACTAAGGGCCAGAACACAGTAATTCAATTAAAACTACAGCTCTTACGTGACGTGTGGCTGACCTTTCTCGTAGCTGGCCGGTGGGTCTAAGAATCAAACCTGCCAAGTTATTTGCTTGCTAGAAGGATAGATATAAAGACAGTTACTCTGCTTGGGTCCTGTTTTTCTTTTCAATAGGAATCGCTGTGGTCACTAAGTACATTACCAAAGGGTGGAAGGATGTCCAGGAGGCTTATAAAGAGAAAGAGGTTTCTGCTGAGACTGAGAAAGTCCTGAAGTATCTGGAGGCTGTGGAGAAGGTCAAACGCACGAAAGATGAATTGGAAGTTACTCATTTCATAGAGGAGTATGGTCTGGGTAGAGAGCATCTCCTGACAAACCATCTGAAGTCTAAAGAGGTGGGTGAACTTCATTGGCTTTATGTTCTCTTCAGAGTGAGTGACTCCTTTCAGAGCCACACGTCTAGGTTTCCCTCAGATAAAATAGCCCTAAGACTTGTTTTGCCAGTCGTCTTCCCAAGTAGCTAATTTAAAGTCATGAAGATGAACTGTAACAAGGGCAAGTGCAGACTCTGGCATTTGGGCAAGAACAACCCCAGGGACCAGTACAGGTTGGGGAATGACCTGCTGGAGAGCTGCGTAGGAGAACCTGGGGGTCCTGGTGATGACCATTAGCCAGCAATGTGCCCTTGTGGCCAAGAAGGCCAACGGCATCCTGGGGTGGATCAAGAGAGGTTCACCTCCCGCTACAGACGGCAGTTCCTGTAGTTGGGAAAGTTCACCTTCAGTTCTCTGCCCTCTGTTTCACAGGTGTGGAAGGCGCTGCTGAAGGACATGTCCATTCCCGTGCTGTTGAGAAATCTAGGAAAGCTGACGGCAAACTCGGTGCTTGAACCGCAGGGCTCAGAGCTGGCAGCAGTGTGTGAGAGACTGACAAACGAGAAACTGCTAAAAAAGGTAAGAACTTGCCCTCCTCGTCAGTGCCGTCCTTGGTGGTTCTTCATCTCCTCCTGAGCTGCATTTCTGCAGCTTTTCAAGGCCTCACCGAGGGTTTCTCTTCCCTGCAGGGCAGGATACACCCTCTGCACATCTTGGCTGCGTTAGAAGCCTACAAAGCTGGGCACGGAGGCAGAGGCAAGCTGTGGTGGCGTCCTGACAAAGATGTTCTGGGGGCTTTAGATGCTTCATTTTACAGAGCTTTCAAGGTAACGTCGTCGTTCACGTGTTTAGGCTTTGTGAGAGTTCTCTGCTTTCTCAGAGCTTGTTAGATGGCAAAGAAAAGCCTGTGGTGTGGACAAGAGCGTTGAAACCCCAGAATGAATAGAAAAGAGCCACTTCTGGGGTCAGAAGCAGAAAAAGGAAGACGAAAGGACAGGATTAATTCCGTGTGCCTCTTTGGTTTTTCTCTTCATTCCTTCTAGACAGTCGAACCAACAGGAAAACGCTTCTTACTGGCGGTGGATGTCGGTGCTTCGATGACCCAGAGCGTTTTGGGCAGCACGCTCAGCGCGAGCACCGTCGCAGCAGCCGTGTGCATGGTAAGTGTGTGGGTGAACCGGTCACACTGGTAGCTGTTTGTGCCTGGAGCTGCTCTTGTGACACGCAGGTGCTCCAAAGCTCCTTAGAAATCATCAGGACACCTTGTGCTCTACTGGTGGACGAGATGCTTACTGCTGCTGGCAGCCAAAATCAGAAAGATCAAATTGAAGGACATGGAGCTGCTGGAGGGAGCTGGCGCAGAGCCACAGAGATAATGAAGGGAGGGGAGCATCTCCCTGCTGAGGAAAGGCTGAGGGAGCTGGGGCTCTAGAGCTGGGAGAGAAGGAGGCTAAGGGGTGACCTCAGTAATGTTGATAAATACGTGAAGGGTGGGTGTGAGGAGGATGGAGCCAGGCTGTGCTCAGTGACATCTAATGATAGGACAAGAGGCAGTGGGTGTGAGCTGGGACAGAGGAGGTTCCACATCAGTCTGAGAAGGAGGGTGCCAGAGCCCTGGCAGGGGCTGCCCAAGGGGGTTGTGGAGTCTCCTTCTCTGGAGACATCTAAAACCCTCCTGGTCATGTTCCTGTGTGACTGGATCTAGGTGATCCTGCTGTGGTGGGGAGATTGGACTGGGTGATCTTTCGAGGTCCTCTCCAATCTCTAATGTTCTGTGTGATTCAGAGTAATAAACTGAACTACTTTTGTCTTCCTCTCTCCCAGGTTGTCGCACGCACCGAGAAGGATTCCCACATCGTCGCCTTTTCCCATGAAGTGCTCCCTTGTCCAGTGACGGCTGAGATGACGTTGCCTCAAGTATTAGTGAAAATGTATGAAGTATGTAAAAAACAACCCCCAAACACCCCAAAACTCAACCAAACAAAAGTAGAACCAGAAAGGACAGTTGCTCCTGGCAGCGTTTAGCATCGCAGCAGCCGGAGTGTGTTTTCTGTGCGGTCACGGGTAGTGCTGCGCTTGCTCTGTGCAGCAAACTGCAGGATGAGTTACGTAGACAGCGCCCAGCAGTGTCGTCGTTCCAGCTGCTGGATGTTAAGCGTCGCGTGGCAGGGTTGGGTCACAGCGAGGTAGCTCGAAACAGGATGAAGTAAAGCAGAGCATAAAAATGTGGACACAATGGAAGTTAAAGGAGTCAGTGAACTGCTGTTTGGCTCAGAAGTGAGCTAGGACATGAGGCTCGTGGAGAAGGCAGTTCTTACCGAGGACGTTAACGCCTTCCGGGGTCTGTTGGTTGTGTTCTTCCTCAGATTCCCATGGGCACCATCGATTGTTCCCTTCCGATGACGTGGGCGCAGAAAACTCAGACAGCTGTTGATGTCTTCGTCGTGTTAACCGACAACAAGACCTTTATTGGAAACGTTCACCCCGCAGCAGCTCTTCGAGAGTACAGAAAGGTGACCTTGCTTCTGGCTCCTGACACTGCACTGTGCCCCTAGGTCCACGTGTCCTTTCGGTGTCTCCTGGGATGGGGGCTGTCCTGGGCATCTGGTTCCAGTGACCTGCTCCAAGCTGTTCCTTCATTATGACAATCACATTCACTGGTCAAACAGACCCGGGCCCGGGCGAAGCCCCTCTCTCTGAGCATGTCTAGTGGAAAGTGGGTACATTGGCACTGCTGTTCAAAGGAAGGAATTACTGTGTCCAGTTCTGGGCCCCTCAGTTCAAGAAGGACGTGGGGCTGCTGGAGACAGTCCAGTGTAGAGCCACAGGGATGGTGAAGGGAGGGGAGCATCTCCCTGCTGAGGAAAGGCTGAGGGAGCTGGGGCTCTTGAGCTGGGAGAAAACAAGACTGAGGGGTGACCTCATGAATGGTGATAACTATGCGAGCAGTGGGTGTCAGGAGGATGGAGCCAGGCTCTGCTCATGGGCATCTAATGATAGGACATGGGGTAATGGGTGTGAGCTGGAACAGAGGAGGTTCATCAGTATGAGAGGGACCTTCTTCACAGCGAGGGTGACAGAGCCCTGAAGGGGCTGCCCAGGGGGGTTGTGGAGTCTCCTTCTCTGGAGACACTTAAAACCCATCTGGAGGTGTTCCTGTGTGACTGGATCTGGGGGATTCTGCCGTGGCAGGGGGACTGGACTGGCTGATCTTTCGAGGTCCCTTCCAATCCCTAGTGTTCTGTGATCTTAGTACTGCGGGAAAGCTGTGCTGACATAACTTGTTGTTACTATTTCTACTTACAGAAATGCACCTCTTGCAGGTCAAGGGCAGTGTTAAGGGTCAGTGGTTCTGGTTCTGGCCTGTCCAGTGTCAGTGGGCCCTCTTCAGACAGTGGTTTATCCAAGCAAGGCAGCAAGATCTGGCCTCTAGCAAGTTTGAGTCGCTCTGCGTGTGTGTGTGTGTGTGTTCTCACTGTGGCTTTCCTTGTGCCCTTCCTCTAGACGATGGGGATCCCTGCTAAACTGATTGTTTGTGGAATGACCTCGAGTGGCTTCAGGATCGCGGATCCAGACGACCGAGGCATGTTGGATATGTGCGGCTTCGACCCCGGAGCCTTGGATGTCATTCGAAACTTCGCCTTGGATGTGATTTAATTTATGAGGCACCTGCTCTCTCCAGTGAGTCCCTTGCTGGCGACGGCCTTGGCCTGGGAGCTGCCAGCCAAGTCGACTTGGCTGGGCTATGGCACGTCCATAAACATAGCAGGGGGTCACCTCTTTGTGAAGGGAAAACAAGAGAAGCCGATGAGAAGCCTCTTGTCTCTCTTTTCCTGTTGCACACAATTGAAAGCGGGAAGCTTGCTAACGGAAACTACAGGGTAAACAAGACACAGTTGAGTTTCATTGACAAGAGACTGTAAATCCTGAGGGACTGGACCTTCCCTGCTCCCCTCCCTGTTGCCGTGGGCTGCTTGTCTGCAGGAATAAGCTAATGACTGACTCTTAGGATCCGGGATGATGGCAGTTCAACAGCAGCTTCAGCCAGTAGGACTTTTCTTTGGGCTTGTCACAATCTTTGTGTTTGGAACAACTGGCTGCGGCTCAACGGTACCGACAAAGTAGTTCCTGGTACAGCTGAGGCCGTGGGACCGTGAGGCAGTGCAGAAGTCGCCCGGTGGAATTGTACAGAACTGATCAGGCCGACAGCGGAAGAGCTCATGGTCATGTTTTCGTATCCAGATGATATCTGGGTTTTCAGGAGCAAAGTGTAATTCTCTCTGCACAAACCGAGGACCAATTTCAGAAGCACTATTTTAGAGTTAGTACAATTTGTAGGAAGCTCTAAAAACTAGTTTTAGTAGACGAACACGTCTGGAAATGGCTGGGAAGCCACGTTCAGCCCATGTTAGACCTTCAGGAATCATCAGTGAAGAAGATCTACAGGAGCACATGTCTCGGTCGGCCTTTGGGAACCCCCAGAAACACAAAGCCACGTTTCCTCCAGAGGAGCGACCCAGCAGCATCTTCCTAACGCAGGAGTATTTCATTTTCTAAAGTCTTTTTGTAGCTCCACCTTACTTCTGGTTTTGTACAAGGACTCCAAGCTAACGTTTTCCAAACTACCTCCAGTTCACAGGGACCAGCTCTTAAACTCTTGGTCAAACCTACCGTTGCCTCCTTCGTGTTCTCGACGTCTCCTTTAGGAAGTGATTGAAACTGGATGGGTTTAAACTCAGCTGTAGCTGGACAGTAGCAGTGTGTGTAAATAAGGAGGAGGGTAGTGGGTGTCTTGCAGCCTCGGAGCAGTGTGGATTCCTGAGGAATCCCTTGGTGTCTGTATTTAATTCCGTGTGTGTTTGTCTGTCTGTGTGTGTAGGGGGAGTTAAGGGAGCCTTCGGAGTGCATCGCAGTCGTGGAAGGCGAGCAAGTCTCCTCAGTGGTGCTTGTACAACCTCCCCCCAGAGCCCTACGTCAGCATGGCGGCTACTTCGAGCTGTTTGAAGCAGTAGATTTGATGTCCACGGGCCGGGTCCTGCGTCTGGATGTGCTCCTCTGCGACTTGGTCGAGGGGATCCTGCTGTTGTGGGGGGATTGGAGTGGATGATCTTTCGAGGTCCCTTCTGATCCCTAATGTTCTGTGGTTCTGTGATCTGGACTGGGTACTGCCAAGCACAAGCACGTGCTAGATGGTGGATGGAGAGAGAGCAGTCCTGAGGACGACGGCTTGGGGTGTTAGTAGAGGAGAAGCTCAACAGGAGCCAGTCGTGTCTGAGCGCAGCCCAGAGACTCAGCTGTCTTGGGCTGCATCAAAAGACTGGTGACCACCAGGTCAATCAGGTGATTCTGTCTCTCTGCTCTGCTCTGGTGAGACCTCACCTGGAGCACTCCAGTTCTGGAGCTCTTGTGAGACCCCACCTGGAGCGCTCCAGTTCTGGAGCTCTTGTGAGACCCCACCTGGAGCGCTCCAGTTCTGGAGCTCTGGTGAGACCCCACCTGGAGCGCTCCAGTTCTGGAGCTCTGGTGAGACCCCACCTGGAGCGCTCCAGTTCTGGAGCTCTTGTGAGACCCCACCTGGAGCGCTCCAGTTCTGGAGCTCTGGTGAGACCCCACCTGGAGCGCTCCAGTTCTGGAGCTCTGGTGAGACCCCACCTGGAGCGCTCCAGTTCTGGAGCTCTTGTGAGACCCCACCTGGAGCGCTCCAGTTCTGGAGCTCTGGTGAGACCCCACCTGGAGCGCTCCAGTTCTGGAGCTCTGGTGAGACCCCACCTGGAGCGCTCCAGTTCTGGAGCTCTTGTGAGACCCCACCTGGAGCGCTCCAGTTCTGGAGCTCTGGTGAGACCCCACCTGGAGCGCTCCAGTTCTGGAGCTCTGGTGAGACCCCACCTGGAGCGCTCCAGTTCTGGAGCTCTTGTGAGACCCCACCTGGAGCGCTCCAGTTCTGGAGCTCTGGTGAGACCCCACCTGGAGCGCTCCAGTTCTGGAGCTCTGGTGAGACCCCACCTGGAGCGCTCCAGTTCTGGAGCTCTTGTGAGACCTCACCTGGAGCACTCCAGTTCTGGAGCTCTGGTGAGACCCCCACCTGGAGCGCTCCAGTTCTGGAGCTCTTGTGAGACCTCACCTGGAGCACTCCAGTTCTGGAGCTCATGTGAGACCCCACCTGGAGCGCTCCAGTTCTGGAGCTCTTGTGAGACCCCACCTGGAGTGCTTCAGTTCTGGAGCCCCCCAGTAGAAGAAGGACATGAATATTTTGGAGTGGGTCTAGAGGAGAGGCCACAAGGGTGATCAGAAGGCTGTAGCACCTCTCCTATGATGACAAGCAGAGGTAATTGGAGAAGACAAGCCTCTGGGGGGGCCCTACATGAGCCTTCCAATACCTGGAGGGGGCCTACAAGAAGGCTGGAGAGGGACTTTTTGCGAGTGACTCTAGTGGCAGGACAAGGGGGAAAGCTTTCAAGCTGAAAGAGGGCAAATTTGTGAGAGATCTCAGGAAGAAGGTCCTCATTGTGATGGTGGTGAGGGACTGAAACAGGTTGCCCAGAGTGGTTGTGGATGCCCCCTCCCTGGAAGCGTTCAAGGCCGGATTGGATGGGGCTCTGGGTGACCTGGTCTATGAAAAGTGTCCCTGCCTGTCGGAGTGGGGGTCGGAACCCCATGACCTTTAAGGTCCCTTCCAACCCTGGTCGGTCTCAATAAACACCATGAAGTTAGGGGGTAAACTCCTTCGCTCGGTGCGTGTGAATAGTTACTTCGAGTGAACGCCGCGATGTTTTGGGGTCGATTCTGAGAGCAGCGTGGTTTGGATTACGCGGTGGTCGAACACCTGGGTAGGCTTTTCCTTCTAGGCTAGAGATGGTGAAAATAACTGGTCTTTGGCAAGTACTTTTTCTTATTTGGAGTAGCATTTGTGAAGTAATAGGAACTATTTTGGACTAAATATGAAGTGAGGAGTGAAACCAGGTATTTCAAGTAACTTTGTACAGTTTAGTTGCCCGCGTTGGCCGCGAGCAAACGATTAGTCTAGTTACTAACAGACGGAGTGGACGGTGGTGTCGCGCCGCTGAAAGCAGTCCTGGCTAGAACGCAGTTCCCTTCGACTGGAGCGGAAGGGGAGATGAGCTTCTCAGTAGAACTTAGGGACAACAGAGCTCCCTGTGCGTGTGGACACTGGAGAGCCGTGCGCCCTGTTAAAGACAGTCCGCCGTGCTGGAGCACACGGAACGCTTGCCGTAACTCTGCCCTCTTGTGAGAAATGGGGTGTGCTGAGGGGTTTGCTCACCCGCTGTCAAACGAGGTCACATTGTCACCTGCTCCCCCTTAATTTTCAGAGAGGAAACAGAAGTAAATACTAAAAGCTGAAACTTCTCTAGGAGGATGTTGGATTTTGCTGCTTCTGCTTTCTGCTCTTTGCTGCTTCTGTTCCCCTGGTAACTCGCCGAGGGGCGTAGCGCAGAGATGCTGCGTGTTCCTTTCCCATAGACTAGGTCTTTCTTACCTGCCCTGTGCTGGGTGTTGGGGGGCAGCAAGACACACTTGGCAGGATAAAAATTTGACTTTAGTCTTCAGTTCTTTGACTGACAATTTGCAGAACGTTATCTGGGATGTGCAAAGAGAAAATCTTCTCAGGGGCATCTAATGATGGGACAAGGGGCAGTGGGTGTGAGCTGGAACAGAGGAAGTTCCTCATCGCTGTGAGAAGGAACTTCATCCTGGTGAGGGTGACAGAGCACTGGAAGGGGCTGCCCAGGGGGATTGTGGAGTCTCCTTCTCTGGAGACATTTCAAACCCACCTGGATGTGTTCCTGGGCCACTTGGTCTAGGGGATCCTGCTGTGGTGGGAGGATTGGACTGGATGATCTTTCGAGGTCCCTTCCAATCCCTGATGTCGTGTGACTGGCTACAGAAAATACTCAGAGGAGGATGTGGCACTAAACCTAAGTGAAGAGTCATTCGTTCCGCTCATGCTTTTAATCTTTCTCAGGCACTTCCTTAGCTTCTAGGTGGTTTGCTCTTTGCGGTGGTTCAGTCAACAAATCTGCTGGTTTCTTTAGGTGTTTCTCCATTCTGACTGCCAGTGACTTATCTATTTGCATATGTACATCTGTGGTTGGGTGAGAACCCTTCCCAGTGCTCCCGTTAACCACCAGTGGATTCAAATGGCTGTTTCCCTCCTGTTAACCAGCCTCTTTCCGTTACGCACGACTAGGCACCAACACAATTCCTACTACAGTCTCTACAAAGACCTAGTTCTACTCTCTACTTTGTGTGAAGAGGCAGCAGAGACCACATTCACAGCCCTGGCTGCTTAGCTCTCCAATCCGATGTTTGTTTCCGTTGCTGATACCTCTTAGGAGCGGCGTGTTTAAGCTGGATGAGCAGGTGCGACTTCGGTGCAAGCGGTGTCTTCTATGGGATCATTTTGACCCTTCAGATCCCTGGGTGAGGACTGTTTTGGCAGCTCTGTCCTGGAGACGACGCTAAGCAAAAAGGACCAACATCTTTAGTGACCGAGCCCCTGCTTCTTTTCACATGAACCACCCTGTAGTGTTTAAATAACGTGGTCTAGGTGGCCCTGCTGTGGCAGGGGGATTGGACCGGATGATCTTCCGAGGTCCCTTCCAATCCCTGATGCTCTGTGATTCTCTGTAAACATGGATTTGTGCCGCCCGGCAGTGAAGGCTCCGTCTTGCTGCAGCTTCCTACGAAATGATACAAAGCAGTGAGAAGCTGGTTGGGTGGGGAGGCTTAATATGGCTTCAGAATGAATCCTTATTAACCCTTGGAGTGCCTTCAGACTTAGCTGCTTCACTTAACGGGCGCTCACCGGGCCCTGCAGGCGCTTTCTCCCCGCTGTAAACGCTGCCTTCAGCGACAATGCCCTGGGGTTTCCGCAACACAGAACTCAAAGGGTCTTTATTGGGGCTTTGTTTAAACAGGCAACCAAATGGAAAGGTCTTTGAAAAAATCCTTTGCATCCTGTCACTTCCCTGATGGATTTCCCAGCTTTCCGGTGCAAAATGGTTGTTAGTGTGAGGAACTGGCCTAAGAACAAACAAGAGCCCTTGGTGACCCCTGCGTTGCTGCGTGAAGTGTAGAGAGATCACAGAGCCATTCAGGTTGGAAGAGACGCTCGCTTGTGTGCCCTTCTCTTCGTCGGTGTGTCCTTGCGAAGAGAATCTTCACAGGGCAGTGGTGAAACTGGGGAAAACTGACACAGCGGCGATGAGGAGGTAAGGAGGCCGTTGTGCTCGGTTAGCCCATCGCACGTTAAAGATGCACGGCGCAGAAACGCAGCGGTACGCTGAAGGGCTCCTACGGACCTGGTGGGTTTAATTCAAACCTGCATCGCTGTCGCATGCAAATGACACTGTCACAGGCTGTACGGGAAGCACCGCGTTGCTGCCGCTCCTCCAGAGCCCTGAACCGCAGAGGTGGCGGCGCGGGTGAACTGCGTTCTGACTGTAGAACTGAAGTCCTAAATAAACTCTATGCATACTAGACCCGTTTGCCTTGGGCTGCAGTTTGATGGTAGAGCGCGAGCGACCGTCGTGTAGTTTGTAGCTGCGTAGTTTAGCAACAGCCACGCGGGACGACACCGGATAGGCTGGTATTTCACAGGGCAGAGTAAAGCCAGCACCCCACCCTCCAACACTGCAAGAAGCCCTATTCCCTTTTCTGTAGCCAGTGGACATGCAGTCTGGTCACACCACAATGCAAGACAGGCAGCCATGCGGGGGGTTGTGGAATCTCCTTCTCTGGAGACATTTAAAACTCGCCTGGATGTGATCCTGCTGTGGCAGGGGGATCTTTTGGGGTCCCTTCCACTCCCTAATGTTCTGTGATCACTACAGGCTTGATTTGCTTCAGACCTTCATACGTACAACCGACATTCAGCAGAGAGAGGAAACATTAAGTGTAACTGACTTTATTCTAACTGTTGGAACGGAGACAGAAAGCAACCTAAGTTGCAGAAACAAATCCAGGCTGCTGCTTGTAGAGTACAAACCTCTCCAGAGCACAGTATTGGGATGTAAAAGCTGTAACATGACACCTCACATGAGTCCCAAGAGTTACCAAATGGTTTTGATCACCATTTTGGTTGTGGTAAAGCAGGGCAAGAGCACCATGTTGTTCACCAAGTTCATAAAGTCTGTGCCAGACAAGGATTTATGACTGAGGAGACCATGGCCTGAAGCGGTGAAGTCCAGCTGCTGCAGTGCATCTTTGTGACCTTTCAACTTGCCTGAATTTCTCCTGACGCAAAGGAAGACGAAGCGAGACGGCTGTTCAGGATTCACTTTTCACTTGACATTGATGAACTAACGGAAGCAGTTTGCCTTCCTCATGAAGCTTCTGAATATCTGTAGCACCTCCAACAAAACTCCCGTTGACAAACACTCTCGGGACCTACAAAGACAATGAAAATTGCATTAGTCACTTCTTGGAAAAAGCAAAATCTAAGGAAGCCCACTTGGACTCTAGGATACACCCAGGTGGACTCCAGGACACACCCAGGTGGACTCTAGGCTACATCCAAGAGCTGTGTCCTTAAACATCCATCTTACTGAACAACTTAGACGTTTCCATACTGTTCACAGAGATGGGAAACTGCTCCCCTGCTCCTCCAAAGTGGGATGAAGTCCCTGTACCAAAAACCACTTAGTCACCCGAGGCCACAGAGAACTCAGGAATCACACGGTAAGTGTTGAGCGCAGTGGATTAGCTACACCTACGCGAAGCAAAACCTACTTGGGTACAGGGTGGTCTTCTCCACTAAGTACCCTCCAGCCAGAGGGTTTCGAGAGGAAGCGATGGCACAGAACCCTTCTGCAGGACTTGAACGTAGGAGCCTGCGTTCCAGGTTCGCACTACAGCTCGGTACGGCCGCAGCCCGCGAGGAAGGTGAGCAGCGCGAGCTCCGTGCTTGCGACACGCAGGAAAACACACTTACGGTTCTGCCGCCAGTCATCTGCTCGAGGACGTCTTGGAACTGGCTCCCGTTGCTGTTCACGTCCAGCTCCACAGCTGTGTAGTTGACATTCATTCCGTCGAAAACTTTCTTGGCCATTTTGCAGTAGACGCAGGTTGTTTTGGAGAAAATCACCACGCAGTTGTCGGAAATGATCTCCTGCAGGTCAAGAGTGCTCGAGTCAGTGGGCGCTCCAATCGCTGTGTTTTGCACTCTGGCAGGGGGACTGGACTGGATGATCTTTCGAGGTCCCTTCCAGTCCCTCATGTTCAGGCTCAAATCACTCTACTTCATTCTCAGCTTTGTAAAGTAAAAAGTTCAGCTTCTAAATTTCCCTACTTCTAATCTAAAGGCACAAGAATCTTAAGGTGAGGAACTGAACTACTTTTCTTTTCAAAAGAGGGGAGTAACAGTGACTTCTGTCAAGAGTAATCAAAACGGAGGGGAATGATGGTGGAGCAGATGGTGTGGCTGCCCTGCAAGGGTGCCAACCCTGTGCAGTCACAGACCTCCTGCGGTCTGCCAAACAAGCTGCCTCTCCTTGAATTACTGAGCAGAGCTTTCCCGGCCCATAGGGCCAATGGGAGGCTGATGGCAGAGTGACAAGTGGGTTCTGAGCAGGAGAAAGAAACAGGGATCCCTGTGACTTCACTGTGAAGTCAGATCTCTGGCTGCCATGAACTATCAGGAAATTTACCTCAAAACACCGACTTACTCGTTAAACATTTAGTTTACTCGGCATCGGTCACTTCACAGGGTTTACTTCCCAGTACTAGTAGCAGTGCTCAATTTGAGTAGAGGTCTGGAAGAAACATGAACTTGGTGCAGCCCAGGAAGACCCAAATTTCAGGGCTGTGGGGAAACAGTACTTCCTGTATGAATAAATCACAGAACTTTAGGGATTGGAAGGGACCTCGAAAGATCATCCAGTCCAATCTCCCTGCCAGAGCAGGATCACCTAGACCAAGTTGCACAGGAACACATCCAGGTGGGTTTTAAACATCTCCAGAGAAGGAGACTCCACAACCCCCCTGGGCAGCCCCTTCCAGTGCTCTGTCACCCTCACTGGGAAGAAGTTCCTTCTCACATTGATGTGGATCCTCCTGTGTTCCAGCTCACACCCTTTGTCCTATCACTAGATGACACTGAGAAGACCCTCTCTTGAACTGCTAGCCGTCCCCCTTCTGATGTGAGAATTCAGTTCAACATGCAGAATAGTGACAGAATTTCTCTGTATAATCAGGGAGTGTAACTACTGCTTCTAGAACCATTGAAATGAAGTAAGACGTAACATTACCTGTATTTGATTCGCAGCAGCATCGTTAGACAACCCCACTGAAGCAGGCTGACTATTCCCCATTCTAAAACTGAAAAGAAATTAGAGTCAGATAGTGGAGCTTTCAAACAAATGACACCTTTTGCAGTTCACATGTTACAGGTCAGCTCTGTACAGTCTTGTTTAAATATTTGATGTGATTACTCCATTCTGTGTGAGCTTACATCAGCTGGACACTCCCCACAGTTGTAATAGTGCTTACATGCCTTCCATCAAGAGATGGAAGCTGCAGGCTTGAAGAAGAAACAAACGGGCCGCCTTGACCTTTCTTTATGCCCCTTTGAGGAAAACCCCTCAATGATCAAATAATTTCTTCACTTGGCAGAGACCTTTAAGATCATCAAGCCCAACCGTTAACCCAACACAGCCAGCTCAGCCCCAAACTGTGTCTCTTATCACCAGGTCCCTGTGCCATTTCAGCACTTCTAGGGATGGGGACTCCACCACCTCCCTGGGCAGCCTGTACCAGTGCCCAATGACCACCCTTTCAGTGAAGACATTTTCCCTACTGTCCAGCCTAAACTTCCCCCGGTGCAGCCTGAAGCCGCTTCCTCTTGTCCTGGGAAAAGAGACAGTCGCCTTCCTCACTCCAACCTCCAAGTAGCTGCGATCAGGTCTCCCTTGAGCCTCCTTTTCTCAAGACTTAACTCGGCTCCTTCAGCCGCTGCTCAGAGCACGGGTGCTCCCGGCCCCTCCACAGCTCGGAGCTGCTCTCTGGCCGCGCTCCAGCACCTGTGTCCTTGGCGCCAGGGGACACCGTCGCAGGAGCCGAACCCCGCACCAGGCCCCTTCCCCGCTCACAGCCCGAAAGGACCGCGCTCACCGGCACCTACGGAGGGGGCGGGTCCCGCTGCCAGCCGCGACTCCCGGCCTCAGCCCTGCGGGTTCGAAGGGCACGAGAACGGAGATCGGGCCCGGGCTCAGGGTGCCGGTGCTCGCAGAGGCTCTCGGCGCTGCCTCCGCTCCCCGTCCGCGGCCCCGCACGCACCTACCGGCCCAGCACCGCCGCCAGCGCCCGGCGAGACGCCCCCTGCAGGGCCATGGCCGCCAGCAGGAAGGGGCGCGGCCTCCCCGCAGTCCTCACGACGGTCCGGCAGCGCAACCCGCAGGGCCCGGGGCTGCCCGCGCCGGTGCCGGAGCCGCGGGGAAGGTCCGAGAGGCCTGAGCGGGGTCAGTGCTCAGCGGTCACCGCTGCGGTCGGTAAACACAGTGCGAGGAAATCAGTTCATGGGGGCGGTTGGCTTTGGCTCGCATGTATGCGTGTCTGTGTGAGCCATTTACACTCGTACAGGAACGATTTGTGTGCAGACATGGAGTGTCTTCACAGAACATGAGGGATTGGAAGGGACCTCGAAATACCGTCCAGTCCAACCCCCCCGCCAGAGCAGGACCACCTAGATCCAGTCCCACAGGAACATGTCCAGGTGGGTTTTAAATGTCTCCAGAGAAGGAGACTCCACAAACCCCCTGGGCAGCCGCTTCCAGGGCTCCACCATCACTCTCACTGTGACTAAGTTCCTTCTCATTTTGATGTGGAACCTCCTGTGTTCCAGCTCACACCCCCTGTCCTATCATTAGATGACACTGAGAGGAGCCTGGCTCCATCATCCTGACGCCCACTATTTACGTATTTTATCAACGTCAATGAGGTCACCTCTCAATCTCCTTTGACCCAGCTCCCTCAGCCCTTCCTCATCAGGGAGAAGTTCCACTCCATCACCTTTGTGGCTCTACGTTGGACTCTTTGAAGCAGCTGTGTCCTTCTTGAACTGAGTGGCCCAGAACTGGACACAGTATTCCAGATGCAGTCTCACCCGGGCAGAGTAGAGGGGCAGGAGAACCTGTCTTGATCTACTAACCATCCCAGTTCTGATCCACTCCAGGATGTCATGGGTCTTCTTGGCCACTCCTCCCAGCTTTGTGTCATCAGCAAACTTGGTGACAGCAAACCTGATGGCCTCTAAGAAATGACTACAAGCAGAACCCTGCCAGTTTTGGAGGAAGGGGAGAGGAATTTAGAATTAATAGATATGTATGAATCAATTAGATCTGTACATTAGGAACTCTATAAACTATCCCAATGAATTGTAACTGGCCCTCACAAGGTGCCCCACGTCCTTGCCTGGCCCATCACTGCACTGTAAATAAATCATTCCAATGCTTCACAGACTTTTTGCCTCTGTAGTATCAAAGGTGTTTCTAACACTTTCTCATTTCAGATCATGGCTTTCTCCTGGGACAAACCAAATAAACTCTGAGCTATCTAATGCCACATGGAAGTAGTTTCTCTGTCTCTTATCAAACCTCCCATTAAACTCCCATTTAAAACTCCTAATGAAGACACCCTGAAATTGAAAGGCAAACCCCAACTGCCACCTTTTCCTGAAACATTAAAACAGACTTCTCTGCAGCTCTGTGTCGCAACTGGTTATGGACAGCATCATTCTCAGCTTACTGAGCACCACCACACAGCGTTACTGAATGGAATAGCTTGGTTGTCGCAATATATATATTATATAGAGTAGCACAGGATCATAGAACATTCTAGGTTAGAAGAGACCTCTAGATGTCATCCAGTCCAACCTCCCTACACAGGGACATGTCTACTTAGGTCAGGTTGCTCAGAGCCTCCTCAAGCCTGACCTATAGACAATATATTGAATAATACAGATTTAATATTTATAATAATCTATGTAAATATACACTGGGTGGCACCACGTTGTGTGATTGTGGCACAGTAGTATCACTAACATCTAGGAACAACTGTCAAGAGTTAAATACTGAGTTTTGGTTCCACAGGACAAAGATTTGGCTGGTTTATTTTTCCCCCTTTAAGCACAAGTAGGACCCTGAGGGTGGGTGTCCTGTCAGGCCCTGAGGGTGGGTGCCCTCCTGGGCCCTGAGGGTGGGTGCCCTGCCAGGCCCTGAGGGTGGGTGCATGTCCCGTCGGGCCCTGAGGGTGGGTGTCCTGCCGGGCCCTGAGGGTGCGTGTCCCGCCGGGCCTTGGCGGGAAGGGCCTGCCGGGCCTTACTGGGGTGTTTTGCTAGGCCTTGCGGTAGATATCCTGCCAGGCCTTGGTGAGGGTGGGTGTCCTGCTTGGCCTTGGCGGGAGTGGCGTGCCGGGCCCTGGGTGGGCGGTGTCCTGCGAGCCTTACTGGGGGTGTCTTGCCGGGCCTTCCGGGTGGGTGTCCTACCCGGGCCCTGAAGGCGGGAGTCCTGCCGGGCCCAGGGGGCGCGGCCTGCCCCACGCTAGTGACCGGGTCAGTCCTGGGGGGCGTCGCTCGCTGCCTGGGGCGGGGCCGCGTCGCTTCACGGCAACGCGTTCGGCGGCGCCCCCTGGAGGCCGTCCGCTGCTGTCGTTGGTGAGGTGGCAGCTCAGGCATTCGCGGCGGGCAGCCCGGGCCCTGTGAGCAGTCGGCGGGGTCCTCGCTAGCCGAGCGGAGGGGCCGGGCCCGAGCGGAGCGGCGGCGGCGGCGGTCGGCGGCTCCGTGGGGAAGATGGCGGACGTGCTGAGCGTGCTGCGGCAGTACAACACGCAGAAGAAGGAGATCGTGGTGAAGGGCGATGAGGTGATCTTCGGCGAGTTCTCCTGGCCCAAGAACGTCAAGACCAACTATGTCATCTGGGGGTGAGCGCCGGGGCCGGGTGAGGGGACGCGGGTGTGAGGTGGCAGGAGGCAGGAGGAGCTTCTCCAAGTTCTTTTGGGGTTTGTGTGACGCTCTGCGGTCACCTACAGCCTGGGGAAGTGTGCAGGGGCTTTGCTCCTCCTCAGCCTGCTCCCAGCTGAGGCCTCTTCCTGGGCTGGACCCGGCGATGGCTTATCGCAACCAACAACTACCGACAGTGCTGCTGTTGTTTCCATGTCATCAGGTTAAAAGCTCAGGGTTAGAAAACTTGTAGGAAAACGAGGGGATTTTGTACCTGTTGAATTTTCCAGTGTGATATGTGTTGCTTACAACACAAGGGAGTTCTTTGTTCTCTCTCCTGAGTTTAGCAGCTGCTTGCTTCCTAACTGGAAGGATTTCAATGACTCTCTTTTGAACCCCAGAGAAAAGAAGTGGTTATTGTGAAATACCAGGTAGTGAGTGGTTCAGGTACCGATTGAAGAGGGTTCATTGTTGTGTGAAGCTTCGTGGAAAAGCAGAAGAGCCTGCGAGATTCCTCAAAACTCGTGTGGTTTAGTCGATGACTAACAGTTTGTGTGTGGTTTGTTTTCTGTTATCTTTTGAATTCAGGTGTGAGGGTTACTGCTGATCCAGTATTTTGTTTGCTGGTTTGAGAGAGGAAGCAAATCTGTTTATGTTAACTTGTAGACAGCTACATTGAACTGATTTTACTGTGTGCTCGGTTTAGAGCCAGAAACAAGCTATTGCATTATGTTTTTCGAGCTTTCAGAAACGCACGTGGGATTTATGTGCCCTTCCTTGATGGGTGGGGGATCCTGGTAGCCAGACTCCAGAAGAAGAAAGAAAATTTGCATGAGGATGCAAGTTTTAATAATCTTGAAAAGCCTTAGTTCTGTTTTTGCTGAGCAGCTGTGTGGACGGACGATTGTGGCTTTTTCCCGAGCGGTGTCACATAGTAGTTCACTAGACAGGCAGGTTTCATTGCTCTTCTGGGGAGAACAGAGAAACTAACGTGCTGGCCTAACTCTGTTGTTGCTCAGGAGACCCAAAAGTTCATAACAAAAGACAAAAAGCAGCTGAAGAGAAAAAACTTGATTACTTCTGTTCAGGCAATGATCTTCAGGGTAAAGAGAGAACTGTGAGTGAGCAGAGAGCGCTCTGCGCAGAACAGCGGTGGTAGCCGCGGTGGTAGCCGCGTCGTAGCTGCTTGTGTTGCTGGCACTTGTGATAGATGGGTTGTGTGGACTTTGGAGGTGTTTTTGTCCCTTTGTTTCTTTGAAGTTAGTAAGTCTTGCTTTGGACTAGTGGCTTTGGAACTTGTGTTAGGATCAGACTGCTCTCAATTCACCATGTTGCTTGTAAAGCAAGAATTGATGTGTGTTTAATCTGTACATTGGAGACACTTTGGTGTGTCGAGTCTCTAAAGTGACGCCCGTCCTGCGAGCCACGTTCAGTAGCCTTGACACAGCAGTTCAGGACCTGCGTAGGTAATTGCCAGAGACTCACGAGGAGCATTTTAAGAAACCTCTGCGCTTCAAAGCCTTTGATGTCCAGGTCACCTGACAGGATCTAAACTACGCTTGCACTGGGCAGTTGTTAGTGGCTTATTCTTCCATGAGGCAGGTCTTTGTTTTACGTGTCCACAGTGCAGTGGCTGTAATTGCATCTCTGCTGCCGGTCTGGAGAGAGTAAGGCAAGTCCCAACAGCAGCGGTGGCATTCTGCCCCTGCTAGAATTAGAAGTAGTCCTGCAGACATTTCATGCTGCGCTCACATGAGCAGCTAAGGTGGCAGAAGTTGGCACTGCTGCCCCGAATGGCCTTCTCTCTGTGCTGGCCCAAGTGTCAGCCCAGCAGTGTGTTGGTGTGAAGAACTGAACTAAGTTACTTTTAACTTGGGAATTCATCGTAATTCAGGTTAGTTCCACAAGAAGGCTGGAGAGGGACTTTTTATGTGGTAATACCACATGGACAAGAGGTAATGGCTTTGGTCTGAAACAGGTTAGATTTGGGCTAGATATGAGGGAGAAACTTTGCTGTGAGGGAGGTCAGGCACTGGAACAAGTTGCCCAGGCAGGTTGTGGATGCTTTGTAGCTGGAAGTGTTCAAGACCAGATTGGAGGTGGTGGCGGTGGCTCTGAGCAACCAGGTCTCCTGCCCATGCCAGGGGGCTTGTAACTAAATGATCTTTAGGGTTCCTTCCACCACAAACCATTGCAAGTTCTATGATAATAATTACATGAGTACCTGGTTTAGGAGGGAACTTGTAAGGTAGGGTGGGTGGCTGGACTTGATGATCCTGGGGGTCTCTTCCAACCAGAGCGACTCTGTGCTGGCACGTGAAGAAGGCTAGATGGTCTGAGGTTTAAAATGGCTGAGAGTGATTATGGGACGTGTTTGAAAACTGAAGGGAAGAATCAGTCTAACAGAGACACTTATTTGCTGTGTTGAACCAGCAGAGGGGTTTGGGTGTGCAGCTGGGAAGTTTGTGAAGGGTGAGCAGCTGGCGGTGGGTATTGCAGTGTGTGTGCGGCTCTGCATGCCGAGTCTTGTGCTTGAGAAGATCACTGCTGCCTGTTGTGGGTGAGACACAGGCCTTTAGTGCCTCTATAAAAACTGCTGCTTTGCAACATGAAAGAGGAAATAAAGCAGTTAAAAATTAATGATCTCTTGGCACCCACAAGTTGAGGGTAAATGGATGAGCAGGAAATGAATGCCTGTTGTTAAAAACAGGCAGGTGAAACT
This sequence comes from Rhinopomastus cyanomelas, assembly GCA_013400115.1. Lineage (NCBI taxonomy): Eukaryota > Metazoa > Chordata > Aves > Bucerotiformes > Rhinopomastidae > Rhinopomastus > Rhinopomastus cyanomelas. The sequence continues at coordinate 404,341 of VXBP01007492.1, forward strand.
TTCTGCCTGCATTTTGTAAACATTTGCTCTGTTTTAAGCTGGAGTTTGTGTGATCTGAATGTTAAGGTGTAGATTTTGTTTGTAAGTGGTTGATTCCATAGGTAAATACGGAGAGAATGAATTTGCTTTGTTACTTGGGATGTCAGCTGAACAAAGTAAACTGCCTTCAGGTCAGCTTGCTTTTAGCTCAGTGTTGATGAAGCAGATTCCATTCAGATTTTCCAGACAGTCAGTGTCAGCGTAGGCTTTGCTTTTCTCCTTGTGCACTGCTTGTCCATCTGATGCTTTTCCCTTCATTGTGCAGTGTGTTGTCCACATAAATCACTCTCTCAGAGCCATAATGGGCACGGGGATTTCTTGTGCGGGTGGTTTAAGTGGTGAAGTGCCAGCTGTGCCCTGCTGAGCACTGGCAGCCTGTGGCTTTGTAACGCTGCATCTTCAAATTAATAGATAACCAGGCTGTACTTGCTTTCAAAATTCTGCTGTTTATTGCCAGAAATGCTAAAGACTTGAACAGATGACCAGCTGGGCTTCTTGTGTAATGTCCAGTCAAACCAGTGTAGCTCTTTCTGGTTCAAGAAAGTTACGCTTGAGCATCTTTTCTAGGACTTCTGTTTTCACCCGGTGAGACTGGTGTTCATGCAGTAAGTGATTCTGTGCTCATGGGGAGCGGTGAGCAAAGCCACTCCTTGGAGGGGAAACTTCCTTCTTATGGTTTTAATGGGAGTATTTCTTCCTGGCATCTGTGGTTTGATCAAAATTCTGTGCCAGTCTCAAATTGTGGCTGTTGTGGCCTGTTTTTCTGGTGGGCTGTGTTTCCAGGCTTTGAGGTGAGCTGTCTCGTTGAGGTCAGGGGCTAGGACTTGTCCTGGTTGGAACCAGGATCTGGCAGGTCTCTCCAGAGAAGGAGACTCCACAGCCCCCCTGGGCAGCCCCTTCCAGGGCTCTGTCTGTGGAGCCAAGGTTTTGTGGGGTTGGTTTCCCCAAATTCTTATGCAGAACAGATTCTTCTTTAGGCTCAAGAGGCCTGTCTTTCAAGCAAGCTGTTTTGGAGCTGGGACCACAGCACTTGCTGCTGGGATGAAGTGTGGGAGCTCATGGTGATTTTGTAGCCTGTTCCTGCTCTGCTAGTTTTGCATGTAGGTAGTTTCTAGTCACTCCATGTGGTGACCTCTTGGCATCACTTCAAACCTTTTCCTTTCAGGGCTTCATGGGATTTGTTTATCGTGATTTTTTTTTTACAGTGCTTGCTCTAGTGGCAGAAATCCTGTCCTGTCCTACCTGAAGAGCACGTAGTAGTTTTGTTTCAGTTCAGATTCATCCCTCTGGCTAGATGACCTCTCGAGGTCCCTTCCAATCTCTAATGATTCTGTAATAAAGGTAGAACAGTTCATTTGATAATCAGAATTAATATGCTTGGACTGTGGGAGACTGTTTGTAGGGTTTCCCAAGTCTTGCTGCAGAATCACAGAACGTTAGGGATTGGGAGGGACCTGTTACAGACCACTCATGACTTATTTGGGATTATTTGAACAGTTTTTAGCAGTTGTTTAGTAAAAAGGCTGTAAGTGTATCCCTCGCTGGTATTTGTTGAAGCAATGAGAAGGGAATTCTACTGAAAAAGTGTGTGCATGAGAGAAAGGTGGAGAGCAGGGGGACTGGACTACGTGATCTTTCAAGGTCCCTTCCCATCCCTGATGTTCTGTGAGTCGATGTTAAAATCTTTGCTTTGTGGTTTCACAGGACAGGGAAAGAGGGCCAACCACGGGAGTACTACACCTTGGATTCCATCTTGTTCCTGCTCAATAACGTGCACCTTTCCCACCCGGTTTATGTCCGCCGTGCTGCGGTAAGTAGATCGTTCTTCTGCCTTGTTCCTGAGAAGTCATCGGCGCACAGTTACTTCCAGGGACTTAGAACAGCGTTGAAGTGTGTGGATTTGACTAGGGAAAGTGAGAAAGACAGGCCACAAAGTGTGTCTAAAAAACCCTACCTCTGTGTGGGGATCAAATGAGAGGCCCTGTCAAGGTGGAATGGACTTGGAAGTATGCAGTCTAGTGACAGAAATGACTGGTGAGCTCTACAAGTGAAGACAGGGAACTCTGAAAGAGGAAGTTGATTCTATTTGACTGCTTTCTGTGACCTTCATCTTCCCTCGTGCCTTGTGGTTACGTGATAACAGCTGCACTGTATGTGTGTGTTGTCCCTACGTGGAACAGCACAACTGGGGTGCTCTTCTTCTGTGTGATAGCTCCATGATAACTGCATTAAAAGCTAGTTCTTACTCTTACTTGCAAGCTTGACGTGAAGGAGGATGAAGTTGTGCTTTTATAGCGGACAACATGCTTCGCTTTGTGGAGTTTAACTCCTTCCAGGAAGCTGTATTTTTAATCTGTCCTGTTTGCTTGAATGAGGAGTTTTGAGTGAAGCTGAAGAATCTTCAGCAGGAGATTCACTGAGAGAGTAACAGTCTAATGCCAAGTCTGCTCTCGTTTCAGACCGAAAACATTCCTGTGGTGAGAAGACCTGATAGGAAAGATTTGCTTGCGTACCTAAACGGGGAGACATGTGAGTGGTGGTTTTCCTTAACTTAAACACATAACTGCCCTTCATTGCTTCTCATTCCCAGCACAAGTGAGGGGTAGGAGGGGAGGAATGGTTACTGATGGTCAGTTTGCAGCTTGACTGGTGATTGTGTTCATATTCCTCAAAGTGAGGTTTTCTTCTGTTTTTTAATTCTGTTCTGAATCCAGCTTTTTATTGCCTTTAGACAGGAGCTGCATCCTTACACACACACTTAAAGTGTTACCTACTCGTTCATTAACATCCTTAGCTAGGTAGTTACGTGGTGGAACGTGTGGTGGTGTGTTGGTTGATACAGTGAGAGGGTGGCATAAGCTCATCAGCGTAGTGGAATGTGTCCCGTTGCTGCTTAATCTCTTAAAAGGTTTGTTAGCAGTAACTGGGAGAAAAGGTTTGATGTGAGAAAATACAGCTTGCATTTGTAAGTGGTTCTGTTTTGTAGGTGGTCTTAGAATTCCATACTGGGCTGTAGTCCTGTCTCTCTAATAAGAGCAGTAAATGATCTTTCTGTGGATTTTGAAGGGACTAGCAGCTTGTCTTTATTCCAGAAACTAGACAAACTAGTAGGTCTCGATTCTAGGTTACAATTATCACAGATTCTGTTTTCTTACGTGGTGTTACAGTCATGGAGTCACTGCCTGGATGTGTTCCTGTGTGACTTGGTCTAGGTGATCCTCCTGTGGCAGAGGGATTGGACTGAATGATCTTTTGAGGTCCCTTCCAATCCCTGATGATTCTGTGATTCTGTGACTGTTTTAGCTGGAAGGGACCACGGGAGGTCACCTGGTCCAGTCTCCTTTTCAGAGAAGAGCTGCATGACCATGAGTGACCTAGCCTGACTTCATACTCAGGTTCTGAGTATCTCCAGTTGCAGTGTTTGACAGTTTTTCTACTTAATGTCTCCGTAGAATGTTTGTTGTTGCAATTGATCTGTTTTCCCTTTTATACTTAAATACTTTTGCAAATCTTTTGTGCTTAAATGTTCTGTGTTTGATTACAGCAACCTCATCGAGTATAGACAGAAGTGCTCCACTTGAAATTGGTCTTCAAAGGTCTACTCAAGGTACAGTTCAACAGAGAAAGAACTTTGTGGATCATTCGTGGAGGTCTACTGCGGTCTTGTACTAAAATGTCCTCTTTTTCTTGTAGTTAAAAGAGCAGCAGATGAAATATTAGCAGAAGCGAAGAAACCAAGAATAGAGGTAATGGCAGTAGCTGTCGTCGGTACAACCCGGGGTGGTGGAAAATCACATCCAGTGATTGTAGTTGTAGCAACGTGGTTGGTCCTCTGGGTACACACAGTGCTCCTGCTGGATTTTAGGCTTGGAGTTTTAGTGCCTAGATGTTCAGGTGATGACACAGGGTGTTTTCACAAGTGCCTCTTGAACAGAAGCAGTGTGCCTAGTTGTTAGGCACACTGTGTTACTTAGCTCTGACTTCACTGGGTTGTTAAGTGATGGTTTCAAAACCGGTTCATGCAGGTGTCTCCTCCGTCAGTTATTATCAGTCTGGCTTTATCTATTGTCAGGCCTTCAAACTGAGGCTCATTGTTTGTGAAAGCCTTCAAACCAAGGCTTTAGGTACCTTCTTAGAAGCAGACTTACCAAAACACATGGATTCCCTTATTCAAGAATTGGACGTGAACGATGCTTGTGCTTGGCTGTAGCCGCGTAAGAGTCGCAAGAACGGTGTGGATTCTTCCCGGCACGTGAGCGGGTGACTTCTGTGAGATGACCTGCTGATCTGTCATTTTTTGTGTTAGGTTTTGATGTCGTTTTGTACATTATCCTCTGTGGTTGGGGTGAAGGTTTGTTTTGAAACTGTAGCTCTTCAGCTTCACTGTTTGGAGAATCCAGGATTCTCCACATGAGCCTGAAGAGCTCACGGCCATCATCTCTGTTTCTTTTCCTTGCTGGTCTGGTGGCTCAGAGCCTGTAAAGTCTGTTTTGAGTTACTCAGGCATCAGCTCAGTGTAGAGGTTCCAGGGCTCTCTTTGTAGGTAGACACGACTGATTTTGCTCTGTGTAAGCCTTTCCAAGCAGCTTGTCAGCTTGATACTGATACACAAGTTTAGTGAGGAAATAAGACAGATTGAGCACAAGTGGTACCATCACTAGCTGGATAAGACGTCGTCGAGTTACGGCTCTGCTTTCTCAGGTTACGTTTCTGTCTCAAACCTGGCTCCAGTAACTAGAGGCTTCGTTACCTTGACCGTGTCCTTGTAGTAGGAGTGCCATGTACGAAAGCTCTGCATCAAGTCATGGTGCTGAGCAGTTCCTTGCTTCAGAAGTGATACTGCTGAAATTCCTGTGCAAGTTTGACTCTTTTTACCTTAAATATTGTCTGTGCACACACGTGTTGTCCGACCTGAGTGTGCCTGTTGTTTGCCAGCCTTAAATACTGACTGATTCTGTAGTTGCTTTCGCCAGTTGTCTGAGCATCGATTTTTATGAGGGAATCCAAGTCTCTTTTTCATGACTTCAGTTACACTTTATGGCTCTGGAGAGGAACCTGTAATTGCTTTGCAGTTAGTGCCAGTGCACTGATCAAAACAATTAGTAATATTGTCTCTGCAAGTGTAAAACAAATACAGAATTATGAATAGCTCCAATTCCAGTTGTTTGAATGTTTTAAGGGAGTGCTCAACAAATTAAACTTGACAGCTAAACCTTGCTGTTGCTGCTAGGATGAAGAGTGCGTGCGCCTCGACAAGGAGCGGTTGGCGGCTCGGTTGGAAGGGCATAAAGAAGGTATCGTGCAAACAGAGCAGATCAGGTAGGAGCAATTTTTGTTCTGGGTAGCAGAATACTGAAAACATTGTGCTGTTCAGGCAGCTACTTTTACCTCTGTCCAGCAGCTCTCGGTGGAAGTCTCCCTCCCTTAAGTGCTGTCATGAGTCATGTCTGAGGAGGCATCACTTCATGCCTGGTCAGACTCCAGCCCTTGAGCTGGAGTTCAGATGTTACGGCGTGAGCTGTAGTTTGTCTTCAGAGGCAGGTGGACAGTTGTCTCTTCCTCCCACCAAGCCTGCCGTTTGTCCTTCGTGAAGCTGTGGAAGCAGTTGAATATATTGAACAGAACTGCAAGGAAAAGCTGATTATCTGCCTGTTTCAAGGAAAAATATCCTATATGGAGGAATGCCTTGCATGCAAAAGGAGGAAAACGCTCTGAGAGCAGATCACAGGGTAGTAAAACCTCTGTCTTCCCACAGAGAGGGGAGCTTCCTGCCTCTGAAGAGACAGCAGGCTACCAAAGAGCAACGTGCCATTGCCATAGGTAGCAATGGATACTCAAGTGCGTAGAAACGTGCCCTTCTGTTATATCCACACAGAATATTGCCAAGAATGACAGCAGGGTTTGAGTCCTGTGCCTTATCTTCCCAAAGCCAATCCTTTCCAAGAGAGGAAATGAAATGCCTGCATCATCTTTTGATGCTGCAATCTTGGGCTTAGTGTGATACCTGGTCTCTAGCAGTTCATTTTCACACACCTGCCTTAAGAAATCTTAAAGGTAGCTGCTTAGTTTCTTTAGTGTGTCTGTTCCCCTACTGTGAAGAAAGAGTGACACTGCTTCTATGAGGTTGAGTATGAGTTAATGCAGTGCTTTGTCTGGGCTGGGTTTTGCAGATTGATCTAGGGGATCCCGCTGTGGTGGGGGGATTGGACTAGACGATGTTTTGAGGTCCCTTCCAGTCCCTAGTGTTCTGTGTAGTAGTTTTGCTCGATAGACCAGCTGCATTCTAGAGCAACGTATTCCTTAGACACAAACCATACTGTGAATGCTTGTCTGTCCTTTACTGGGATGAAGTTTAGCAGCCATCCTTGCCACGAGCAGCACAGCAGAGGCGAGGCAATTTATACACTCCATCCTTGCCCCCAAGAGCATGGAAAACACCTGTTTTCCCTCTCTGATTCCCACGTAGGTGTGCCTACGAGGAAACTGAATCAGAAGGAGCATCTGATTGTCCTACTTGACTTAAAAAGCTTTCTGACTTTAATTAGTGTAATCCACTAAAACTACTGAGGAGCTGAAATTCAGATGGTGATGTAAATGGACTGGGTCTAGGTGATCCTGCTGTGGCAGGGGGTTGGATTCGATGCTCTTTGGAGGTCCCTTCCAATCCCTAGTGTTCTGTGATTCTGTGACATATTAATCCTTGTGTGCAGTCTTCTCCTTGTTGTAGTTGGGGTATTCTGATGGTTTTTATGCTAGTGCTGGGATGGAGCCTGTTGTCAGGCATTTGATTCAACGGGCAGCTCACGTGCTGTGGAAGGGTGTGTGGGGTGGCTGTGATTTGTAGCAGAGACACAAAGGTTTAGCATGATGCAGTTAGTTGTTCACAAATGATTTCAGACTGTGCTCTTACTCGGGCTCTTCTATTATTTTTGCTCCTCTAGGTCCTTGTCTGAAGCCATGTCGGTGGAAAAAATTGCTGCTATCAAAGCCAAGATCATGGCAAAGAAAAGATCGACTATCAAAACCGATCTGGACGATGATATAACTGCTCTTAAACAGAGAAGTTTTGTTGATGCTGAAGTGGATGTAACCAGAGATATTGTCAGCAGGGAGAGAGTGTGGAGGACAAGAACTACAATCCTGCAAAGCTCAGGCAAGGTAATGCTCTGGGAACCAAACTGTTGTTACGACGACACGCTGCATTTTCTGTTGGCTGTATCTCTAGCCTGTAAATTACAGGTGCTGGAGCGGGGTGGGTTATGCTTAGTTTTCTAGGTGAAGGTAAGCACGGAGGGCTGGTAGACAGAAAGAGTTTGTTCTCACATCTTCAGCTCACTGTCAGGAATTATCTCAAAACACTTGCTCCAGCCATTTAAAGGATACCAAGTAGTAGCTTAATTCTTCTTAAAGATGATTTGAGCCCCTACAGCTGAGAGGGCTGTTGGAAATCACCTGCAGATTGGAAGTGGGGAGTAGCTGGTAGGTGCAGCAACGTGCCTACGTAGAAAATTCAAAGGCTGCCAACCTGTGGGAAACATTAAAGTAGGAAGGAGAGAAAATGCTGGAGTGAACAAAGCCATGAAGTGTTACCATGAGGAGGCTTTTCTGTATGGTTTTGTCCCTTTGTGCTCTTTTAATCCGTGTCTTCAGCTGCACTTGGCTATGTGCCACGCAGAACGTGTCCGCGAGCAGCGCTGACAGCTCTCTGTGGACTGTTGGGCTTCCTTTATTGCAGTGCTGTCTCTGCACTGAGTTTCTCAAGGAAGCAAGTTTCTGGAAGCTTGCAAGCGTTTGTTCTTCTGAGGTTGCTTTCACGTGTCACCCTCTGCCTTCACTTCTTTAAGCACTGTCACAGGAAAATCATAGTGAGCATTAAGGTCTCAGTTTTCATTTGTTTTATTATTAAAGAGCTTTTTCCATAGCGCTCGTTTTCACAGCCTGGTGGTAGAATAAATTCGTTTGTGAGTTACGGGGTTATCGCTCGCTGTGCGACGCGTGCCTGCGTGCAGAGTGACGGTTGCTGCCTGGAGCCTGTGAGATTTGCAGCAGTCTCACTGCTGAGCTGTTAAGAAATTGCTGTAAACCTCTAATGTTTTAGTCATCGGAGACGTTTGTACTGAAGGAATCTGTGTAGCTCTTCCCCCTTTAGCAAAGCATTTATGGTGCTTGTAAGGGAAGCTTTCAGAGATAGTAGTGAGAGAGGGGATGTGCTGTCGTAACATCCTCATAGTAACAGTGATTGTGAGCAAAGCTCACGTGGAGCAAAGGATAAGAAACAAGTGATGAAATTCCTTCTTGGACTCCAGCACACAGTTACTTTGACTGTCTGGATTGCGAGCAGGAAGCACAGTTTGTTGTTGGCTCCTCCACAGCATAAGGATAAGGTTGCATAACCCATCACCGTGGAGATAAAGGAGAGTGCCTCTGACCAAAAGTATCCCGACAGAAAGCCCAAGGTAATGAGGAAGTCCACAACAAAAAGAAAGCCCAGCTGAATGCATCATAGAACTATCCATTCAGCTTACAGCCCAGGCCATTATCCAGGTCAGATCCATTGTCTGCAGCAGCCTGTCTGTAGAGAGGGAGAAGGAGAGTCCCGTTGAGAGAGACCAGTGGCACATCTCTATCTCCCCAGGGAGTCTCTGCGAGCAGCCTCCCTTTCTTATTGTGGTGCAGCTTCAACAACTCCCCCCCTGAAGCAGACACTGGTCGCCATCCCATCCAGACTCTTTCAAGGTTGCTCACTTCTGGGAAAGCAAGCCGGCGAGAACTTTTCTCCGTGCTTCCCCGTGAGAATCTGGACGTTGGAGAAAGGAATCATCCGTGTGTCAGCCTCAGTTCTCAGCACTTTGGAAACGTCGTTTGTTTGCTCTGGGCTGTAATCTGTCCCAGAGCAGATCAGGCTTTTCTGTTGGTTAGTACTTTAGTTGGGAGGGGGTGTTGCTTGGTTGATTTGTCTGTTGTGGTTTGTTTTACCTTTAGAAGTGTAGTGAAGGCCTCCAAAGTTGCTAGGACTCTGCAGATGTTGTTTGGGCATTTCTGTGCGGTACCTGAATTGCTAATGTGCCTTTTGATGGTGAATTTTCATTGTCCCCTTGCACAGATTTATCTGCAGCCTCTTGAATCCTCCTAGACCACTTACAAACAACGTGCACTTCAGCAGTGCTTTACGTGCCGGAGTGTCAAGTGCTTGAGAGTCCAAATTCTGCAGAGTGCCTGGGCCCATGGTAGCGGAGCGGGCGCTCCACGGTGTCAGTTGTATTGTTCTCCCCCAAAGATTGCTTCAGTCTGAGGCAGTTCCTCAGGCTGTTCTCCACAGAGACACCTTGCTGTGCGTGAACCTTCCCAGGGCTCTCCATAGTGAGCTTCAGATGTGAAAGGAAAATGCTGGGAAGATAAGGCCACAGGAAAGAGAAAATCATCTGTCATCTTTATCAGCTCTCGGGCTGCTTTCCTCTGGTTTTGATGTGTTTGAAAAACTTACTGATTCCTCCAGGAAGATGCTCCTCAGACGTGTGTGTAGATGACAGTAACCACAGCCTGTAATTAGGGAGTATTTGCTGTTTNTTGTCTGCAAGGATGCTGTGAGAGACCGTGTCAAATGCCTTTCTTAAGTCAAGATAGATGACATCCACGGCTCTGCCCTCATCCATCCACCTGGTTACACCCTCATAAAAGGCTATAAGGTTGGTCAAGCATGACTTTCCCTTTGTGAAGCCATGCTGACTGTCCCTAATGACCCTAAGAAGAGAGAGTCCCGTTGAGAGAGACCAGTGGCACATCTCTATCTCCCCAGGGAGTCTCTGCGAGCAGCCTCCCTTTCATATTGTGGTGCAGCTTCAACAACTCCCCCCCTGAAGCAGACACTGGTCGCCATCCCATCCAGACTCTTTCAAGGTTGCTCACTTCTGGGAAAGCAAGCCGGTGAGAACTTTTCTCCGTGCTTCCCCGTGAGAATCTGGACGTTGGAGAAAGGAATCATCCGTGTGTCAGCCTCAGTTCTCAGCACTTTGGAAACGTCGTTTGTTTGCTCTGGGCTGTAATCTGTCCCAGAGCAGATCAGGCTTTTCTGTTGGTTAGTAGTTTAGTTGGGAGGGGGTGTTGCTTGGTTGATTTGTCTGTTGTGGTTTGTTTTACCTTTAGAAGTGTAGTGAAGGCCTCCAAAGTTGCTAGGACTCTGCAGATGCTGTTTGGGCATTTCTGTGCGGTACCTGAATTGCTAATGTGCCTTTTGATGGTGAATTTTCATTGTCCCCTTGCACAGATTTATCTGCAGCCTCTTGAATCCTCCTAGACCACTTACAAACAACGTGCACTTCAGCAGTGCTTTACGTGCCGGAGTGTCAAGTGCTTGAGAGTCCAAATTCTGCAGAGTGCCTGGGCCCATGGTAGCGGAGCGGGCGCTCCACGGTGTCAGTTGTATTGTTCTCCCCCAAAGATTGCTTCAGTCTGAGGCAGTTCCTCAGGCTGTTCTCCACAGAGACACCTTGCTGTGCGTGAACCTTCCCAGGGCTCTCCATAGTGAGCTTCAGATGTGAAAGGAAAATGCTGGGAAGATAAGGCCACAGGAAAGAGAAAATCATCTGTCATCTTTATCAGCTCTCGGGCTGCTTTCCTCTGGTTTTGATGTGTTTGAAAAACTTACTGATTCCTCCAGGAAGATGCTCCTCAGACGTGTGTGTAGATGACAGTAACCACAGCCTGTAATTAGGGAGTATTTTTCTCCTTCTGGAGACACCTTGGATTCTGACGTCTGCTTTTTACTTCAAGTAGCCTTTTGACTTCATAGAACTGTTGTGGGACTCTGTAAGTCTCCAGTGATGTTTTTTAACGTGTAAAATTGCATTGTCCTGATACTTGCTTTCTTTGAAATGCTGGTCTTGAGTACCTTTTGATGCTGTCTTTATTGCTAGGTGGCTCTCCTTTCCAAAACCACAGCGGTGGGTTTTTTTTCTGTCTGTGGGGGTGCTCTCTGCTTGGTGAGAGCATTGAGTTTGAATGCATTGACACCCCTGTTGTAGGGCTTTCTTCAGCAGCTCCCTCTCTGAGTTACATCCTGTGGACTAAAGAAAGATGGTCATTTCTTTACTATCATCCACTGTTTGTCTGACTTGAAGCCATCTATCCTGTATCACACGGGTCCTTTATCTCTGCAACCGAGTTGTGCTCTTCTGTCAGGTGTTGCCTTGAGCCATGGCTGTCGTCTTGCTGGTTGCTGTACAGCTTCTGCTGCTCATAAAGTGAGTTCACCTGTCCTTCCCATCTTTAAGATGTCATGAGTTGACTTGCTTTGTATGATGTTTGGCTTAGAAGTTTTTGTGGAGGTAGTTTCACGTAGTTCCTTCCTGACTGTTGTGCAGCTCTACCTTCTCTTGGACATAAAGCATTTGATTTAATCACTAGTGGATGAGTCATCCTGCACAGGCTGTTTTAAACATCTGCTGGCCTTCCCCAAGTCTTCTGGGTTTTGTGAGTAATGGGGCATTTTTACGTCATCGCTTTGCAGAGCCTGACTGTGTCTGTTGGATGAAGAGTTGGGGTTTTCCCCCCTCTCATAGTAGCTTAATTTTAGAAGTGCTTTAGAGGAGAGATTGCTTCAAGCAGCTGAATTTCATGTTTGGCTGAAGGCAAGCTGCAGAAGTGCTGCTTTGGTGAGTCAGATGACAGTCTAACCGGCTGGAAAGTTCGTCAGACTTCAAGAGCGATGAAAGCGCTTGATGCTGGGGCTGATCTCCCTTTAAGGTTCTTTTAACAGCCACGGTTGTTGGGGGCTTTAGGAAATCAGTCTTGTGCGTTGTCCTCACTCATCTTGTGGTCCAGTTCTTAATCTTGACAATCACAAAGGAAAATTAGGAGAAGGGAAGTAGCTGTCGTGAGACACGATACAGCTGGATGTTCTCGGGGAGAGAAGTTGAAGAAGAAAAAGCAGAAATTACTTGATCTGTCAGGTTCTGTTTGGACGAGGTGTTTTGTTGTTGTTTCTCCTGGCATCCTGACCTGGATTACAGACTGTGTGTCCAGGAGTAGGGAGGTCATTGTCCCCCCCAGTACTCAGCACTGATGAGGCCACACCGTGAGTGCTGGGTCCAGTTTTGGGCACTTCAGTACAAGGGAGACATTGAGGTGCTTGAGTGAGTGCAGACAAAGCTGGGGAAGGGCCTGGAGAATCAGTGTCATGGAGAGAGTTGGGGCTGTTCAGTTTGTGGAAGAGGAGGCTGAGGGGAGACCTCATTGCTGTCTACAGCTACCTGAAAGGACACTGCAGAGATGCTGGTGCTGGGCTGTGATCATAGAATCACAGAACGTTAGGGATCGGAAGGGACCTTGCGAGATCTAGTCCAATCCCCCTGCCAGAGCAGGATCACCTAGACCAAATCACACAGGGGAGACTGAGAGAGTTAGGGCTGCTTATTCTGAGGAAGAAGAGGCTTAGGGGAGACTTTTGATGGTTATTTTTATATGAAGGAGACAAAAAATGCAGATACCTGGTTGCATCGTATTAGAAGTACACAAATGAACTCGTAGTCATGCTTTCACCCTTCTGACTGCGCAGACTGCTTCTGAAGAGAGGTTTAGACTTGCTGTTTAAAAACAAACACGTTCAGTTGGCTTCACCTGAAACCCCGTGTGGTGAAGGTGTGTCAGAATGAGTCCTGACACTTGAAACACTGCAGATCTTAGGGGGGATGCTGACAGAAGTACTTCTTTGTTGAGAACTTGATATCTTCTTCGTAGCTGAAGGCTTGAACCATAAATCGAACACTGACTGTTTAGATTGTTAGGTTTTGAATCACTGCTGTGCAGGGATTTCAGACCTGTTACCTACAAACTAGCCAGACGTGTGTCTGAACACACATGAAGCCAAATCCATGTAGGAAAAGCTGTTGGAATTGAAATGGATTCCTTCCTTTCACATCCTTCCTCTCTTTCCTTCCTGAATAATCCTTTGATTTTTATAAGCTCTTACAGCAGGCTTCAGTCTTTGAAGGAGAAACCTCTTTACTCCATCTCTACTGTAAATGTGCTTTGTGGCACTTGAATTCTTCCTGTAGGAACAAACTCAGGCAGCCTGAGCAGGTGTTTAAAGTGTTCATGTGTGTGTGGAGGACGTGTTTCTGTCAGTGACTGCAGATTTTGGTATCTCAGTAATTTCTTTATCTCCCAGACTGCCCGGGAACGTTTCTTAGATAAGCAGCCTGGTAACGGAGTGGGCTGGGCTGGACACGCTCCGCTTGTGTGTAGAGAAGTATTAAACCTCTAATCCTGGAAATGCTCCAGTTCTGGCTTCGTGGGTTTGTAGTGTTTTAAAATGAACCAGTTTTCTCTTAGGAGGAGAAAATGTCTTCAGTGCTTTGAGCGCTTCTGAGATCTGATTTCTGTGTTGGTTTGTTTGTTTGTTTTAAAAGGAATGAAGAATCTTCTTTGTAGGATGTGGTGGGTGGAGAGTGGCTGGCTGCCAGGTGCCCTCCAGCCTGCTTTATCACTCCCAGCCTCAGCAGGACAGGGCGAGGAGAAAACTCAGATCCAAAAATATTTGTGAGTCGAGATAAAGGCAGTTTAATAAGAGCAAAAGCAAAGGTGAAGCACAGAAGCAAAGGAAAGCAAAATGTTTAACCTCTGCTTCCCATCAGCAGGCAACGTCCAGCCACTTCTGGTGAGGTAGTGGTTATGACAGAAGCCACCCAGAGGACTTGTGGAGTGTCCTCTGGAGACATTTAAAACCCACCTGGACATGTTCCGGTGCGACTTCGTACAGCTTTGGCTCTAAAGTGGAGGGAGCTTTTGCTCTTGCCAGTGCTCTGAATGTCTTTAAGTACCAGCTGATCCAACAGTAAAATATCCAATTCCTTGCTAGGGAGTCAGTTCAGAGCCCTGGAAGGGGCTGCCCAGGGGCGTTGTGGAGTCTCCTCCTCTGGAGATGTTTCAAACCTGCCTGGACGTGTTCCTGTGTGACTGGGTCTAGGGGGATCGGACAGGATTGATCTTTCCAGGTCCCTTCCAGTCCCTGATGTTCTGTGATTCTGTGAACTTTCGGTTCGTTTAAACTCATTAAACTGTTAATTTGAGCGATTTGATCGTCGCAGCAAGTCGCCGTTGGGCCTCTAGGTGGCGGAATGGTTCCGTGTCCCCGGAGCTCAGCCCCGCCGTGGCGGCACCGGGCCGTGGGCCGTGGGCCGTGGGCCGGGCGGAGGGTGCCAGCTGCACGGCAGCTGGTGTCCCCGTTAGAGCTTTCGCAGGGAACCGATGTGTTTTTGAATGGCTGCGCGACTCCAAACGGCGTGGCGGTGTAGCCTGAGCTCCCAAACTTTGCCTTGTGCTCTGTGTTCTTACCTAGTAGCACCGGGACCACTGTGTTTGTAGTGCAGATTTGCTTGCCAGGCGCCAGCTTTTCTGGGTGCAGCGCTCAAAAGAAAGACGGGACGGTTGATAGAAGTGGTTTCCATACTGAGCACTGCTGATTCTTCTGGTTTGCATCCTGAGACTAGAATTTGTCAGAAAAGACCCCGTAGAATTAAGTGTGATGCTTCCTGAAAGAAAATTTGCCGTGGTGTCACCTAACCTATCGCACTCGGCTGCGCAGTAACTTTCCCATTCTTCAGCGCTGCTTCTGAAATACTTGTTAAAACGATTTCTGTGTGCTGCCTTCTTAGGAGAAACAAACTTGGGTTACGTATGAGGGAAGGTTTCGAGGAGATGTTGCTCTGTGCTGTGGCTTCGGGATATGATGGCGTTGCTGTTCTTTCATGCACGTGGACGTTGTTCTGTTTTAAGGGGAGTGTTTCAGTTGTTTTTTGTATAATAGGCCTGCTAGAAAAATTGAGTCAATGTGGAGTAGCTGAGGGCTGGAGCTTTTTACTGAAAACGGAACCCACAAATATTTGGGGCTAAGAGCTATGTTTTCAATTCAGCACAGAAGCACGGGATCATTCAGGTTGGAAAAGACCCCTGGGATGATCGAGTCCAACATCAACCCTACTCGACAAGTTCACCTCTAAACCAGATTCCCCAGCACCACTCCTAAGCATCTTTTAAGCTCATCTAGGGATGGGGACTCAACCACCACCCTGGGCAGCCCAGTCCAGGGCCTGACCACTCTCTCTGGGAAGAATTTCTTCCTGATGTCTAATCTAAACCTCCCCTGCTGAAGCTGGAAGCCCTTCCCTCTGGTTCTGTCACTAATGACCTATGAGCAGAGCCCAGCACCAACATTTCTACAGGGTCCTTTCAGAGAGCTGGAAAGAGTGTTGAGGCCTCCCTTCAGCCTGCTCTTCCTCAAACTGAACAGCCTCAACTCTCTCAATCTCTCCTCATCTGTAGGTTCCAGTAATGCTTAAAGGAATTTTTCAGCTGGAACAGAGAGACATGTTCTGTAGGTCTCAGAATAACTCTTGTGAAAGACAGTATCTGATTTTTATTTCTGTGCCCAGCTGTGAATAACAAGTTCAGTTTTGTCATTAAGATTTATCCAGTCTGACATCTTAAACAAAGTCATGTTCTCTGCCTCAGTTAGTTAGCTGTATAAATTCCAGTACTTCACTGTGATTTGCTTCAATGACTGTTTTCCTGAAAGCCCAGCCAAAATGCCCTCTTTATCTAGGTGTGCTTGTTGTGTGACTTGCTGCAGGATACTGTGTGCAGCTCAAAAGTGTATGGAGAAGAGTTGGAGAGATGCCACCAGCCCTCTGCAGATCTACCTGCCGGTGTGGTGGTACCTTGGAACGTGTTTTTCAAATGAATGCAGAAATGAGAACTAGAGGGTTGGTGTGTGTGATTGACAAAGGAGAATTTACCTAGTCCCAGCTGCAGATTAACATACACCTTACTGATAGCTCCCAGAGCCAAAGGCCCAGTACATATATTCACTCTTGCAGCTCTCCCTGAATATCAGCCTTGCACGTGTTCGTGTTGGATTCTGCGGGCATCCTAGCACAGAACTTGCAAGGGTTTAGGTCTGTCTTGACATTAAATCCCTGAAGTTGTGTGACTCTGTGAGATCACCTGAAGAGCGTTTACATTCTTCATGCCATGCAGTGCATGGGAGTTCCTGGAAATGTGTGATGACAGCGCTGTACTTCTGGAGCAGCGTCGTGCCTTGCCGTGTCTGCAGATGACTTAGCAGGATGTCCAAGCTTATCAAGCAGACGTGTACAGATGTGTGGTAGAGGTTTCATTCTTCCTTTTCCACTCCTGTTACATGTTTGGAAAGTGTTTATAGCATTCTGCAGCTCTGCATCGTCCCGAGACGTTTGTAGAACATCCCTAGTGTCAGCTCCAATAAAAGTTTATTGAGCTTATGCAGTTGTTCCTCAGCATTTCTTGATCTGCAGTACAATACCAGACTGTAAAATCTGGTTAGAGGTTGGTTACAGCTTAGCTATAGGAAAGGTTTGGAGCCCTAGAACCCAGGAGGTGTGAGAGTGCATATGCTCTCTCATATGTTTTATGTTAGATTTAATCTCTGGATTGATGAAAAACACATCGTTTCTACCTCAGGAATATTTTTCTATTACATTACCACCTACATCTAATACATCTAATGTATTTTGAATTAGGACTTAGGATGTCTCATTAACATGCAGCCTTTTTAGAATAAATGGTAGTATATTTCCATGGAAGTGTTTTTCTGCAACAGGAGTCCTTTTAGTGATGTGAGTTGCCTTTGCCAGCAGAGCAGGCTGATATTACTCACTCTGGTGTTGCTTCTCGAGCAGCCTGCTGTTAAACTAACACCAGTGATAGTAACTGCACTTGGAGTGTGTTAGTCACTGTGTTGGCAAGGGATAGAGCATCGGTGCCGGTACGTTTTGAGAGCTTCATACTGTTACAGGCTCTGCTGAAGAGCCTCTGGGACTGTCTTTCTGTGCGATGGTTGTCTGGCCATAGCTGCTGCTGCTGCTGCCTTTTGGCTAATACAGTTCTCCCCTCCATTTCACACCTAGTGTGTGTGTGTCCCCCTGTAGAGGTGTGAGTGAGTGAGGCTGGCAGAAAAACCCACGACGAGGAGGTTTTACTTTAAGACCCAGATTTGGTAGTTGCTGAATTATTTTGCCTCTTTTTTCCTCTTAGTGTGTGGAATTTTTATTAAGTGTAGACGTGGTGAGACTCCACAAAAAGGCCTGTCACGGGGCCAGCAGAACTTGAGGCAGCTATCAACGAGAATCAATGAAATTATCCTTTTACATACTAAGGATTTTCTTCAGCACTGTTTGTAAGGCACGGCCAGATGTGTTTTAAGGTTTAGTCTAGGTAAATACATTTTCTTTTTTCTTTGTGCTCTGTGTCCCAGGTCAGAGGTTGCACTTGCTGTGAAGCTTAACTAAATCGAAGGCAGGAGCTAGTGGATATTCATATTCTGATCTCATTTTTGTTAACCTGGAAGAGCTTAAAATTTGACCCAGAACATGTGATTTCAAGCTGTAAAATCTGAGGTGCTAAAATGCCTTAGAAAAAGTCATTGTTGGAAATTTAAGCTGACTTTAGGAGACTGAGGGGTGACCTCGTTAATGTCTACAAGTATGTGAAGGGTGGGTGTCAGGAGGATGGAGCCAGGCTCTGCTCAGTGGTATCTAAGGATAGGACGAGGGGCAGTGGGTGTGAGCTGGAACAGAGGAGGTTCCACATAAATATGAGAAGGAACTTCTTCCTGGTGAGGGTGACAGAGCCCTGGAAGGGGCTGCCCAGGGGGCTTGTGGAGTCTCCTTCTCTGGAGACATTTAAAACCTGCCTGGACATGATCCTGTGTGACTGGATCTGGGGGATCCTGCTGTGGCAGGAGGATTGGACTGGCTGATCTTTGGAGGTCCCTTCCAGTCCCTGATGTTCTGTGATTCAGTGTTCTGTGTGATCCTGAGTTTTCTGAGTTAAATACACGTGTGAAAGCTGGTTGTAGCTTCTTTGACATTAAACGAGGACCTGGCTCCTACGTGGACGATCTCTCTTACAAAATTTTTCCTATTGTTTTGTAATTAGTTCCTCCTCCTGAATCTCCAAGATTGAGTAGCTTGCCATTCCTAAGAGACAGCTTGTGATAAAGCACAGCAGTGATGATGCCTGTGATCGATACCGTCCGCAGTTGGAGAGAAACCTCTGATTCCTCAAGAACAGAGCTGATTTTGAGTGTCCTCGTGTAATTGATCTGCGCACGGCTCAGAGCTCTTTAAAGGGTTCTTCCAGGATTAGTTGGACTGAAAAACCCTTCAAGTACAGTTTGGTGTGAGTTCAGTCTGAGTGGTTAAAGGCTTATTTTACTGGTGAGCCATTACTGCAAGCTGACAGCAGTGGCAGGTGTGGTATGGTGTGCACATCTCTGTAGCTTACGACGCCTGCTGTCTAGCCTGAGCTTCCTCTGGCACAGCTTGAGGCCGTTTTGTCTTGTCCTGTTGCTTGTGAGAAGAGACTACACTCACTTCTGTACAGTGTCCTTTCAGGTAGACGTCAGTCACATCTCCCCTCGTTGGACTGAACAGCCCCAGATCACTCAGACAGTCCTCACAGAGCTTGTTCTCAGACCCTTCACCGACCTTGCTGACCTTCTTTGCACCCACCCCAGCACCTCAGTGTCTGCCTTGAGTTGAGGTGCTCAAAACTGAACACAGTACGTCAGGGTGGCCTCGCTAGTGCTAAGGGCAGGGAGCAGAGAACTTGTCTAGTCCCGCTGGCCACACTGTTGCTGATAAAAGCCAGGATGCTGTTGACCTTCTTGGCCACCTGAGCATACTGCTGGCTTGCATTTAGCTGATGATCCCCAGGTGTCTTTCTGTGGAGCAGCTTTCCAGCCACTCTCCCCCAAGCCTGTAACGTGGCACTGGGTTGTTGTGACCCAAGTAGTGCAGGGCCTGAAGCTGAGTGTTGCTGGTCTGCTTTGAACCAGGGGTCCAGCCTGTCCAGAGGTCTCTGTAGGGCCTCTCTACCCTGCACAGGTTAACCCAATCACAGAACATCAGCCGTGGGAAGGGCCTTAGAGTGATCAAGCAGTCCAGTCCCCCGTGGTGCCTTCGTGCTGTCACATGAAGCAGATGCACAGGTCCAGGGTTCACGGGTCTCTGGTGTGTTTTCCAGAACTTTGCCAAGAACATCTTTGCCATACTTCAGTCGGTCAAGGCCAGAGAGGAAGGTCGCGCGCCTGAGCAAAGACCTGCACCAAACACAGCTCCAACGGTAAGACCAGCGCTGCTGGACGTGAAGGCTTCTCTCCAAAAGGGATGCTCACCTTTCAGGTGTAAATCAGGAGATGTTATTTGACTCGGGTTAGGTTTACTGGCACCAAAACAGTTGAATTTAATGGTTGAATTTGCTCAGAATGTTCTTGTTCCTTGTTACTGCTGGCGCCAGCTTCTGGATCTGTCAAACACCAGTGACATCCTGCATCTCTTCACAAAAACTGTGTTAGATGAGGCTGCTGCCATTTCAGACAAAATGCTTGGCTGTTTTTCTGACAGACAGGGTGGCAAATGCTTAAGAGCCTGGAACATGACTCACGAGTAGGAACAACTGGGAGCAGCTTTCTTTTGCCCTGTAATAAGTAAAGACAGACGTCGATCTTGATGTCTGAGTAGTCCACAGGACTTGGTTTGCATTGAGGTGTTGGCTGTGGAGTTCTGTGGAGCCTGATGTGTTCTCCAATCAGCAGCATGAGCCATTTAACCCTACTTCCACTTGCTTTTGCTGCTCCTGCATAGAGCAAAGAACTAACTGTAGGTAACAGGGTGAAGTCAAACACAGCACAACGCAGATGTTTTAATGTTTGGTACGTTGTGCATGGGAGTGTTCAAGTGTCCCCTTCCGAGTAGCTGCACATAGGAAACATCCGTCTACAGGGAAGATGGAGTTGGTACTGAGTGTGGGGCTTATTCCCAAGTTTTCTAATGCATTGAGACTCCAACAGAAGTGACCCAGCTCTACACTCTGGAGCAGTTCTGCATGTAGTAGTGTCTGACATTCAAACGCCTTGTAGTAGGTTTTACAGATGTTATTTAACCTCTTTCAGGATCCCACTTTGCGAAATAAGCAACCGATTCCAGCTGCCTACAACAGATACGATCAGGAGAGATTCAAAGGCAAAGAGGGTAAGTGGGCTGTTTTAAAACAAAACCAGCCAGACAGGATTATATCATTATACAACATTATATCATTATATATTTATATTCACATCTGTTATATCTATTATCTATTATACATCACATAGATCTCTGTATACTACAGACTATATATTGGTTTTATATATCTATATATCGTGTGTTATATAAAATATATAATAGATGATAATGTAGTTGTTATATATAATGTAAAACATAGTTTTATAATATATAACATATAATGTATAATATATCATTCTATTATATATTACTAATTAGATGGTATAATCACTGCCATTACTTTTCAAACGTAAGTCAAGTCCCCAAATGAGGTGGAACTATTCCTTAAAGCAGGTTTCCCAAGTAACGAAGCCTAAAACTATGATTTATTGCAAATGATTTCTGTGGTGTCTCTAAGCTGAAAGCTTAACGCGAGGAGTTCTTTGCAGGGGGAAGAACCCCAGTGTTTGTTTGGGGTTCTGCAGAACTCAAACGTGCCTGTTGGGTGTGTGAGATGAGGTGGATTAGCTGTGCTCAAGCAGTCACACCTACTTTACAGGTTGCTTGCAGTAATTAGAAGTAAATATGATTAGCTTGTTGTATCTTTTTAAATTAGAAGACAAACCAGTAGGAGTAGAAAGAGTTGACTTCTTTGTGGGGAGCAGATGGAAATGATCTCACTTGCTTTAAAACACGGTGGAAAGGTTATTTGTCTTAGAATCATAGAATCATTAGGGATTGGAAGGGATCCTGAAAGATCATCTAGTCCACTCCCCCTGCTGCAGCAGAATCACTTCTCTGGAGAAGTTATGGAATCCGAATCACTCTTTGTAACTCAGTTACACTCTTTGCAACTTCAAGTTTTCCCTCTGTCCTCTGTTTCTTGTTTTGATTAGTGACAGCTTTAGCTACCTCGCGTTCCCCTCTCGATGTGTTTGTATTTTGCAAGTCTTCTCTTTGTGGATGGATGTCCTTGTGCTTCTTGCAGAGGTTTGTTACACTTCGGAGTTGGCTCTTGTGTTCCTTCCAGTTCCTAGCTTCAGTGAAGCTTGCTGTGCCTGCTTCTAAAGGCTTTCTTCTCAGGCTGCAAGAACTTAGCTGCTGCTGGGTGCCCTTTTAAACAGCAGATGAGCAGCTCCACTTGCATCTCCTAGAGGGTTTGGCTCTGTGCGAGGAAGCACGGTTTGGTTTGTTTTCTGGTTCACGTGCTCTACACACGAATTCTTTGATGCCTTCCTAGGACCGTGCGCCCGAACTTTGCAGTCCCTCCTGTGTGGTGTAGTCACATACAGGGTTAATTTTGCATGCCAGCTTTTCTGGATGTATTTAAAGAGCTATGCAGTTCAAGAATAGCACTGGTGTAATACTGAGGGAGCTAAGTGTAGGCTGGCAAATGCAAATCAGGTGTTTGAAAGAACGCGTTTCAAATACAAGATCGACTTCAGAAAACTATCAATACAGCAGTCATGGAAGTTGCTTAGAATCCATAATTAACACTTTGGTTTCTTAGGAGAGGACACAGAGATATTTGAGGTCATCCTCAGCCACAGATGAGCTTTAGAAAGGACCAAATGGGTCTAAGTGAAACTCAGAGTCCAGGTAGTTTTCAGATCCTGTAACTAGACATCAGTGTTTTCCTGAGCTGTTCAGCACGTGCACTTGTTCTGGAAAGAATTTGTAATTAAACTGCCTCCAAAATGAATATGTGGCCCCCAAATACTCATGGAGAAGTGAGATGGCAAGCAGAAATAGAACTGTTTTCCTGCAGAAAATACACTTCTTTTACAGTTAGTCTAGTGAGACCTTGGAATTCCACGTGTTTGAGGGAAACTTGCAGTGTTTGGGCTTTGGGGAAGGAAAAGGAGGATGCCTACTTGAGTTCTAGGTGTAATACTAATACCTTGCAGTCCTTACACCACTGTATCGACAGTAGGAATGGATGGCACCCGAGACAAAGGTGAGCCCTGGAGGTTGGTGCCACTCAGAAGGGCTTCACACCTTACCCTCACGTGGCTGTGTGTGCGGTTGGCTGGAGGCCATGAAAGAGAGGACAGCATGCTGCACGTGACAATGGCTGTAGTAGTGATGTTGGTTAAGGATGGAAACAAAGCCAAGGGAGGTGATGTCTCTGCCTCCAGGCTTTTGTCTTTGTGCCTCACCTCCCTTTCCTCAGAGCTGTTGAAAATACAGGAAGGATTCCCAAGTCCTCTCTTAGCTGCATCTTGATTGTGGCTCCTTGCTTCTCTGCTGTTCTGTAGGTTGCTATGGAATTCATCAAGATTCTAGTTCAGGCAGCAAAGGTGCCTTGTGTGGTTGAGTAAAGAGTGGCTCCATCTGCAGACTTGTTCTTACCATAAACAGTTAACACCTTGTGAGCTAAAATAGAAAAAGCAGGAGTTTTAAGACATTATGCATTAAATAACTGCTGAGTTGCAGCTGAATTTCTCTGCTGCTTGTGCTGGATCATTACTTCTGATGCGGTGGATCACGATGCCTTTGTGGCTGACTTCCTTCCCTAAAATTTTAGTGGCAGATGGGACTGGCCTTGCTGCTGGAATGGTTTAGCTTTGCTTTAGTAGTATGTGAGAGGCTTGGTGATCGTGAAGCGCTGTTGTTCAGAACAGATCATCAGCTGCGCCTGCGACGTAAACTTAGGGTTTGCTCCAAAGGGGTGTCTTGCTCCTGCAACTTTGGTGGGATGGGAGAGAGACACGTTTTCCTTTGACAGTCCTCCAGTTGCGTGACACGTGCCACAGGAAAAGCTTTAGAATGCCTCTTGCAGGAGGACTTGCGCGTCCTAGATGTTCTCAGAGTGGCCGAACAGCAGTTCGGCAGTGCGCCCATCATGCTGGACTGTTCAAATGGTTTTGAGGTGATCTCCTTCCAAATGACTTTCCTTGAGTGCTGTTTCCTGCCTGTTCATTTGCTGTGGGTTTCGTGCTGACAGACACTAATGGTGCCCTCTCTTCAATAGCACAGAAGTCCTCTCTGTGTTAGATGGTATCTGCTTTTCACAGAATCTCATTGATTGGAAGAGACCTCCAAGGTCATCATGTCCAACTTTTGACCCAGCACTGCCTGGTCGTCACTAAATCGTGTCCCTAAGCACCAGGTTCACATACTGGTTAAATACCTCCAGGGATGGTGATTCCACCACTGCCCAGGGCAGCCTGTTCCCGTGCCCTTTCCTTTTACAGTTCTATTCCTTTTCTTTTCTGTGGACTCTTACTCCTTGCCTTTCTGTTACTCCCATTAACTCCCTTTTATTGTGTCCAGTTCTGGGCCTTTCAGTTCGAGGAGGACAGGGAACTGCTTGAAAGAGTCCATCACAGAGCCACAAAGATGGTTAAGGTAGTGGAGCAGCTCCCTTATGAGGAGAGGAGAGGAGAGGAGAGGTGAGGGAGTCTAGTCTGTTCAGTTGGGAGGAGAACGAGAGGTGACCTTATTAGTGTTTATAAAGAGGTGAGTGTCAGGAGGACCTTGCCAACCTCCTCTCAGTTACGTCTAGTGATTGGGCAAGGGGCAGTTGGTGCAGGTTGCAGCACAGGAGACTCCACATCAACATACCAAAACCCTTGTTCACTGTGAGGGTGACAGAGCACTGGAGCAGGCTGCCCAGACAGGTTGTGGACTCTCCTCTGGAGATGCTCAGAACCTGCCTGGATGCGTTCCACTGTGACCTGCTCTAGGTCCTCCTTTTCACACGCTGTTTTCTTCACTGTTAATTGCAGAGTGTAAAACATGCTGGCATGATGAGCTTGAAGATGTGTTTTTGATGACCAAGTAAGGTCTTTTGCCCAGCTCAAAGCATTAGGACTTCAAAACATCTTTCAGGACCATCGTTCTCGTTTGCCTGCTGTTGTTGCTGTCAAAGCCAATCGCTATTAAAAAAGCCACAACAAAACCCAACAAATCAGTCTTACTGAGTGTAAATTCAAGAAAGTCTTGATTTCTCAGAAGACTGAAACGCACACAATTTCAGTCTGTTAATGGTGAAAATACTTGTGTTTACCACGTCTGTGCCCTTCAGGGAGGCTTGCTGTTGCCTTCCTGCTGTTGTCTCTTTATGTTTGAATTATCCCTGTAACTGTGCTGTGTTTTCAAACACAGCTGCAGTTTTTCTGCAGTTTGTGTAGCTTTTAACCAGTTGTGTTAAGGCCACTTCTGTTCACCGTGGGGGTGGCAAGAGCCCTGGAAGGGGCTCTCCAAGGGGGCTGTGGAGTCTCCTTCTCTGGAGACGTTTAAAACCCGCCTGGACACGTTCCTGTGTGACTTGATGTAGGTCATCCTGCTGTGCCAGGGGGATTGGACTAGATGATCTTTCAAGGTCCCTTCACAGAATCACGGAACATTAGGGACTGGAACTGTTAGCGAAGTCCTGAGACTTCACTGCCTTGTTAAACTTCTGTTTATTGCTCTCACTTTTAAAACTACAGGCTTTTGCTTTTCATTTCCTAGCGGAGAGTATGTGCAAGAGAGTCACATTTGGAAGAAGACTCTGGTGTGTCTGTCTTTCCCAGCTTGGTGTGACCAGCTTGGTCTGAGACCTTTTACTACTGTACGCTCACTTCAGTGCCAGAAAACACACAGATTCATGCTACAGGTTTTTTAGTTAGTACTTTGAAAAACTTTCAAGAACTTTGTGTTAAGTATTTATAACAGTTCAGTAATGACCTTAAAATTCTCTCCACAAATTTTGTGTGTATATATATATTCACACACACATATGTAAACTAATTAGTGTTGCTTGGAAATGTAGGCATGGAGAAACTTTTCGACTTGTTAGGATGTAGCAGAGAGGAGGAGTGCTCATTAGACTCCTGTGTGGAATGAGATTTGGCATCAGGGGTTTATTTACCGTGAGTGTGAAGCAGTGAATCATTTCCAGGCAGTCTGCAGGGCTATTGCTGTCTGGGGCTTGAAGAGTATATAGCTGAAAAAAGAAGTGGTTATTCCATCGTCTACCCAGAATTCACATGAGGTCTATCACTGGAGCTCTTCAGTGGTTCAGAGGCAGAGTCTTCTGTTCTGTTGCTGTTTGCCTAGACTTCCTTCCAGAAGGTCGGGTTACTCACAAGGTGTGGGACAGCACTTAGACTGGTGTTGGCTGGGAGCACGTCCTCTGGCTGGGCTCCTCTTTGCTGTGGCCTGTCCCACCTCTGCTCTTGAGCAGCTGCATTGGGTCAGCACTTGGAGAACACTCTGGAAAGCCTCTCCACTCTCTTTTGCACCAAGCTGCGTGAACCAGGCTGACACTCTCTGCACTGGTTAAGTGGGAATGCAGCTGCAAGTGCAGAGCCCCTGACGTTTGTGTTCTGCTTCTCTCTCATTCACCACTTGCTTGAGAGCTTGAGGCAGGAGACTTGAGAGCCAGCAGGCAGTTCAGGAGCTGGTGTTTTTACGCTCATTCCACCCTGTCTGCAGGCCAGCAGACCCTGGGCTCTGCCGCAGACCTCCTAGAGGCTGCGGTACCTGTTTACAGGACCGTAAGTGGGTACCTCTGTTCTGCCTTGGCCTTTTAGCATCTCTTGAGGTTACACTAATAAGGGAAAGTACTCTGCCATTACTTACAGATTATCACAAGAGTTTTATTTATTACTTGAGTAGCACTAACATTGGGTTGGAAGGTCTGTGCAGCTGCTGGAGATGTTCAGCAGGCAGGAGCACCCGCTCTGACACTAGAGGGAAGAGGCTTTTCATGCTCCTGGTTGGTTGTTCCTCCTGCTAGGAGAAGGGGTCAGCATACGGTTGGGAGCAGGAAGCTGGTGAGGGCCAGAGCTGTGGTTAGTGGCTCTTGTGGCTCATTAAATGAACCAGGGCAGACTTTATGAGAGACCTGGGGAGACTTCTGTGGAAGATGAAACCGCTGGTGGTTGCACAGAGGCTTGTTCCCTGCCAGGTGCCTGTCTCCCCTTTGATTTGTTTTTCTAATTGTGCTGCTGCCTCCGAGAGCCTTTATTCCCCTTGCACTGCTGGTGGAGACTTGGGTTAAGGTTTTTTAATTAACTGAGAAGGAATGCAACGTTTTAAAGACTTGGAAAAAGAGCCCAGTAGAAAGAGATAGCTGAAGCAGGAAGCAAACATGGAGAACTTATTATAGAACCAGAAAGAAACTGTGACAGACAGTGCACAGTGGGGACTGTTGCTGTGCTGCTCTGGTTCAGGGGTGTCTTGTCTTTCTTTGGAGTTGGTGAAGACCATCTGCTTGAAATGGAGATTCTCCATGTCACAGGCAAGAGGAACCCAAAATAGTAAGTTTGGAGAAGTGAAAGGTTTATCTGTTGGTGACTTTTCTGAAATCCACAGCCAGCTCCGAGTTACGTCACTGTGGTCAGCAAAATCCTCTGCCCACCTTAGGGGAACTCTGCCAAGTGTTCCGCAGGGCTCCCGGCACCACCTGAAATACTAATACGCTCCGTGTCCGGAAACAGCGACCTACATAGTCACAAGCTCTCTCCAGCTCCAGTTCAGCTGCGTGAGCCCTGAGCTGAAACTCCAGCTGTAATTGTGTTTGGAGCTTGGCGAGAGAGGTAGTGAGCAGTGTCAACGGATAAAGGAGAGCTGGCCTCTTACTCTCTTCTTCTGGTTGGAACGTCTGTGTTCCTGTCTGTCTGCACCTGCGTTTGCTTTCTCAGAGTCAGCTACACGGAGTCAACCCTGTGTAGCTCAGAAGTGTGAAACCTGGCAGAGCAAGAGGAGGGGTGGCCTTGAGAAACCAACGTGAGGAAGGGTGAAGCTGAAGGGACGTTTTGGAAACCAAAACATAGTCAGTAACACTTGGCTCCTAGGACTCTCCACCTGGTGATTGGTCTCTCATGAATGAGGTTGGAAAAGGCTAAACCAAGAACAGTGCTCAGAAAGTAGATACCTGTCTCTGTGGTGAGAGGAGTATGATCAGGTTTTGACTCTTGGCTATCTTTCTAGGCACTGGAGAGTTATTAAGTCTGACTCATTTCCTTTAAGTGTCTTATCTTTGGTTGGAAGAGATCTTTAAGATCATCGTCAAGTCCAACCTTTGCCAGGTCACCCCCCTAAACCATGTCCCTCAGCGCTGTGTCTATGTGTCTTTTAAATACCTCCAGGAATGGTGACTCCACTGCCTCCCTGGAGCCTATGCTAATGTTTGAGTACCCTTTCAGTGGGGAAGTTTTTCCTCACATCCATCCTATACCTCCCCTGATGCAGTTTGCAACCATTTCCTCTGGTCCTGTCACTTGCCACTGGGAGAACAGACTGTCCTTCTCACTCCAGTCTTCTTTCAGATAGCTGAGTGATAAGGTCTCCCCTCAGCTTCCTTTTCTTCAGGCTGGAGAACTGCAGTTCCCTCACACACTCCTCACAGGATTTGTGCTTCCAAGGAGAGGTCAGATGAGCAAATACTGTGCAGTATTTGCACCCGAGTCTAGCTGGAGGAGCCCAGAGGTTCCTGCGGTGCAGACAGGCTCTTGATAACCATGGTCCCATTGGTGATTTTAAATCTGGATTAGCTGAGTGTTTGGTTGCTGGGCTCAGTTGAGGCTAGAGAACTGATGTGGCAGTACTGAAGAGCTCCCTTCAGAGTGCTGAGAACACGACAGAGTAGGAGGATTCAGAGGCAAACAGTCCAACGGCAAGTGGTTTAGTCGCTGAGCGCTTGCAGCCTTCTGGCCCTTACTCAGCATAAATTCATTTGGAATAAAAATGTCAGAAAAGCCCCAAACAACCACCAGAAAACCCCCCCACATGCATTATGATGTCTTCTCTGGATGGGCAGTTTTCCCCCATTTGTATTGAAAAGCATTTCTGAGACTCGGATTGGACGGGATGGTCTTTCGAGGTCTCTTCCAGTCCCTAATGCTCTGTGATTCTGTGCGATTCGTGTGTCGCGACGTGTTCTCACAAGGGTGTTGACCAGTTGTCTGCAGTGGTTTACGTGACTTCACGCAGCAGAAGCAGCTCACATCATCTGGACATGATGTTCTGATGTTCACAGTGATTTAAGAGCGACTTGTTTCCTTTGCAGAAACCGAAGGCTTTAAAATTGATACCATGGGCACCTATCATGGGATGACTCTGAAGTCTGTAACGGTAAGTTAGAAGTCTTCTCTGAAGTTTCAGTTTTGTGGAAGTGGCAGTGTACCTGCACCCTTCTCTCTGTGTACCTGCACCCTTCTCTCTGTGTACCTGCACCCTTCTCTCTGTGTACCTGCACCCTTCTCTCTATCTTCTCAGCCTGGCCTGGTCTGGAAGGTCACTTGGTTTGACTGGCACAATTAAGGAAGGTTCTTCTCTGTGACAAGACAAGACACATTTTGATTTGGTCTGCACATTTTGGAGGTTTCTGCTTTAGGGAACATTCTGCTGGCAGGTTCTTTGTGTGACATTTGCCCCCTTTTTGTGCTCAGATGTACTAAGATGCCCAGATGTTTGCTAGCCGTACGACCGTCTGTCAAGAACCTACTTGGTAATCGTAAGCGATAGAGCTATACTAGGAGAGCAGAAGTGACAGAGCTCAGGTTTGGGGTATCTGTTTCCTACTCTGCAGTTCATGGAAGTTTATTTAGTGGTGGAACAATTTGACCCCTACATCACTGTTGAAGCTTTCTAGTCTAGTGAAATGGACTTTTTGCAGTGCTGTCGGTGGGAATTGCTACGTGTACAGATGAGAAGTTGAAAGGTAGGGTAGATGGTTGGACTCGATGATCCCAGGGGTCGTTCCCAACCAGAGTGATTCTGTGGGTGAACTTGAAAGGTAGGGTAGGTGGTTGGACTTGGTGATCCCAGGGGTCTTTTCCAACCTGAATTGATTCTGAGAAAGAGAGACTCTCAAACACGTTTCCTGGGATTTTTTGGCCAATATTTCCCTGCTTTTGTTGGATTGGGCTGAACACTCTCAAGCAAATGCTGTTTTGGTCTGCTGGTAAGAAGGAGAGATGCTGCAAAACTGAAGTGAAGCCCTCGTTAAGGTTTTTGCCGTCTGCGTACCTGTATGAGCCTGATGAATGGCTTGCACAAAGCACTTTCCTAACTCCATGCACTACTTTCAGTATGTACTCCTAATTTAAGAGTTAACTATTACCTTGAATGTAAATATCTTAAAAATGGTTTTGCCTTTTTAATGCTTGATAGAAGTTCTTGCCTCAGTCTTTCATTGCCAACCGTCTTTGGTTAAAGAAGGACTTTGGACTTAGAGTCCTTCCCTTGAGACGTTTAATTTGCTTGGTTCTAAGCAGTGTTGTTTCTAGACCAATAAAATACTGGTTGGGTGGAGAAAGAAAATAACCTGCGGTGTCTGAAGTGTTGGTCTTGAACCTTGCACAAATTTAGGGCTGTTTTATGAGGGGATCAAGCAGTGTTGTTGTAACAGACCCAGTTTTCTGTGGCACAATGGATCTGTTTCCAGTGCTGGTGGCTTGAAATGACTTTGACAGTAGGTTCTGTTCAAATTGGGTTGTGGGGAGTGTAAAGACAGAGAGAAAAATTCAAGATGATAGTCAACTGGAAATGTTGTGAGTTTTTGAGCTTGTCAGGACAAAACTGTACAAGTGAAGGCAGGGGGATTGGACTGGATGGTCTTCCAAGGTCCCTTCCAATCCCTAGTGTTCTGTGGTTCTGTGAAGTGCACAGTAAGTCTGAAAGTGGCACTTTCTGGGAGTTCATTAAAAGTAGTTGAGGTTTTTTGCTGTAGGTCATGCATTTTTGAGTTTTCAGGTAGAGGTATTAATTATTTCTCAGTAGTTTCTTTCAATAAGAAAGAAAATGTAACTTAACAAATTACTGCTAAGTATTTTTGGGAGATAAACAGGAGTTTTCTGAAATAGCTATTTAAGTTACGTGCATGGCTGCACATGAGGCATCATCTGGTGTAATTAGAAATATTAAAATTCCATCTGTCATTTGGTGTTTCTCGAAGACAGAGCTTGTTAGGGAGTGTTTGAGCCTCGGTTTCCAGACGGTTAGAAAGGTGCCCTGAATGTTGAGCTCATTCATGAATTGCCGTGACATCCTGGTTTTGTGTTTCAGATGGGGGAGAAAGAAATCTGTTAATTGTGTGGCACTGAAATATTCATCTGTTTTCTCTCAACTTTGGCCAAATGAAGGACCAGAGAGTTCTAAGCAGTAGACTTCAGAGAGTTTTGTGCAGAGTGCTGCATCTCTTACCCCAGTTAGCGTGTCTCCTCCTAGGGAACACGTGCGCCGGTGTGTTTTGGTTTCCTGGGTTTATTTTTGGGTTGGTTTTGGTTTGTTTGTTGGTTACTGTTTATTTATGTTGGGCAGAACTGGGAAGGAAATGGGAAATAATTTCTTGCCCATGACATTTAATGGAAAATTATCTTGTAGTCATCAGTATGGAAGATACAACGCTGGAATTGCGTTCTGCCTGTGTGATGTCATCTGCTGTCCTCCTAGGATTGGTATAATCCCTCTTGTGAACTTACCGAAGGCGTTGAAGGTGTTGGGTAGCTCTTTGCTGCGGGCGGTCTTTAAGCTTCGCACCTCTGATTTCCAGATGAATGGTGAACACTGAAAGATTTGCTCCGTATGCCAGTGCTCTCTTGGACTTGGCTTGTTCCTCTGTTGCTTCTGTGGTCGTTCATGTGCGTGTGTATATGAAAGCGGTCGTGTTTGGTCATATTTGGTGATCTTGGCTAAACAATCTGATTGTGAAATAAGCCTTCAGTTCCCATCTGAGTTGCCTTTTTCTAGTGATTCCAGTTAAAGTTAATCTTCTCCTCTGTTCTTACTCTTGCTCCAGTTTTAACTTTGGTTGTGAGTTGCATAATGGAGGAGATTGTTTATGCTAACGTGGGGGTTAACGTTTATTGGCAATAACCATCTACCCCAACTTCTGTTCTCTGCTGCACTGGGTTCGTTCGGCGTTCTTGTCGCACATTGTGCTTTTTTATCTTCATTTGAGCGGAACAATTTGTTCCGATGGTTAGTCTTCTCTTTAAAAGGTTAATGTAGCCATTAGCTTCCAGAAGTTGTGACCTTGTTAAGCAATGGCAAAAACCCCAACCCCTCAGCTTATTATCTACAGTGTGAACCATGACCCACTGTCTGGAGTTGCCCACCTGCTTCTTCCATGAAATCTCTAAGGAGCTTTTCCTTTCTTGGTGGTGCAGTCCCTACGTGTCTTCCCCTTGCACCCTGCCCTGTTGTACTTCTCTGCGGTGGCTTTTGGGACACGTGTAAAACACAAAGTGTGCTTTGTGTTTGTTCTCGCTGAGTCGTCCCGGATGCTCGTTCTGTTTAACAGCCAAACAAAAACTCGCGCGTCTTAACTGCTTCTCTTTTCATCGGCAACGCCGGAAAGTTCCTTAGCATTCGGAACTTGTGCCAGAGCAGATGGCGAGTGGTGGGCCTTTGCTGGAGTAGTGTCAGCTCCGATACCTTGTGCTGCTGGCACTTCTCGATTGGCACACTTGCGCTGCGGAAGAACTGGCTTTTTTCATTAATTTTGATTGTGAAGACATGATTTTGTTGTTCTGGGCCCGAAATTGTTTGTAACAAGACCTACTCATCAGAGGGTTTTTGTAATGCCTGTGGCACCTGCTATTCCACTGGATTTATGATCTTTTGGAAATGAGTAAGCTGGTGGTGGTAGTTCTTGCTAACTACTGACACAGAATCACAGAACGTTAGGGATTGGGAGGGACCTCGAGAGGTCATCTAGTCCAATCCCCCAGCCACAGCAGGATCACCTAGATCAACACATCCAGGTGAGTTTTAAACAGTACCCAGCAGCACAACGTGCAGCATGGTTTTTAGGAACCTAAAGGTCTACCTGCTGGCCTCATTTCAAGCCATAATCCCCTATATAGCAGAGCAACTGCTGATTTTGAAGCAGGAAAGTTTGCTGTTTGAGAGAGATTAAATAAGAGCTGTTGAAGATGAGTATGTTAGTATTTTTGTACCACGCGGGGTGTCGGGGAACGCTGAGAGAGAATCTTAAGCTGATGCTTCTCAACATATTCTTTCTTCTGTAAATTTGACCATTAGCCTTTTGCTTTTCTAAAAGCTTGTTGTTTTCAAGAGTTTTCCAAGTTTTCTAAACTTGGAATCTAAGCCGGTGTCACCCAGTGTGTCAAGGGGTTTTATTCTGAGACTGATGTCACCAATTAATTTAGTTCATGTGCTAACGGACCGAAACAAAAACCGAACAGGGAGCATTTGAAAAACCACTTATAAATTGCATTTGAAACCCAAATGAAATCTATTTGTTGAAAAAACAAGACATTTAATTCACCCCACATAAAGATACACGGAGGTGAGTCACAAGTTCGTACATAACTGAGTCAGACTGCACTCTTTGACCCCTCAAAGGGAAGACACTTCCAGATGTTCCTGCTTCTCGTGGAAACATGGCATCTGTCACGTCCATCCACACGTTCCTCAGTGTCAGCAGGCATTTTAAAGTCCAGTTCTCTGGTGCACGTGCTTCCAAGCCAGTCCTCCGTTCCCAAAAGTCCAATTTCTATGACCACGAACAAGAGAAGTCTCTCCATTTCAGCCAACCATGGGGTTCAGTTGAGAGCTGAATATTCAGTTCAACCTCCTGCTGATCCTTGAGGTACCCGTCTCTCTTTTTTCACCATGTTTCCTAGATGAGATGGCTGCCATGTTCAACACTTAGTGACATGTGCCTTCTCTCTGAGCACAAACAAAAAGTGGAGTGAAAAGGAAGAGGAGCCAAGCCCCCCAAATCAGCAGCTCCAGACCCCCAAATCAGCAGCTTCTCTTTGCTTGCAGAGCGACTTGGCTTCGCAAGTGCAGAAATAAACCGCACGTTGCTACAGCAACCTCCCAGAGCCTCAGGGGAGAAGCCTAACGTTCCAAAGGATGACACAGTGGAAGCCTAGGAAGTGGGTCTGACCTTTTGTGTGTAGTGAAATGGCAGTTTGGACTGGTGATTTCTGTAGCTAGAACGTGTGAATCCGTGCGCTGCTTCCGGAGGTCAAGGTGACCAGGTCAGAACGAGCGAGCTGTCTGCTCCCACGTCAGGGTACTGGAGAAGGTGCTGAGCATCGGATAAAGCTGGCGTTTGTAGCTCTGTGCGGAAGGGCCAGCAGGAGAGCTCTTCGTAGCCCTGCAGCTAGGCCCCTGCAGGAGTCACTTCGTTAGCTTTGCTAATTGCTAGGAAGGTCTCTTGTTTTTATCTTCTGTTTTCTTAGTGTACTTGGCTGCTGAAGCTCAGAAACTGCCTTGGAGTGGAAGTAACGGAATCCATTGCTCTCGTAAGAGCTAGAACTCTTCCTTCTCCCACTGTTAATTTGCTATTCATTTACAAAATGGATAAAAGCAGCTCTTTTATAAATGTGAGAAGGAGCTTCTTCCCAGCGAGGGTGACAGAGTTGCCTGAGGAGGTTGTGGAGTCTCCTTCTCTGGAGACATTTAAAACCCACCTGGATATGCTCCTGTGTGACTTATCTAGGGGATCCTGCTGTGGCAGGGGGATTGGGCTGGATAATCTTTGGAGAACCCTTCCAATCCCCAGTGTTCTGTGATTTATGTGTAGAGGTATCTTGTCCAGTTTGGGGCTACACCTGAAGAGTCAGTGGTGTTAAGGTTTCAGGTGAGGGACCTGGCTAGTTGCGAACTCCAATCCAAGTTTTGGATGGATAAGTTATGTTTCTGCAAGGAGTCCTGTGTAAGTTTGCAGTGCTTCTGGGTTCAGTGATGCTTCTGTTCTTTTGCAGGAAAAACATTAACATCCATCTTTACAGTGTGAACTGCCAGGCTCTAGAGCAAGCTCTCAATTGTAAAATTACCCAGAGTAAGCATATGAGACTGTCTGTAATTAAAGCAAACATTACATTTCAGTCAAAACAAACACATTCCACAGAGCCAGCAGAAGAAAACTAATTAAGAAAGGTCCCTGTATAAGCTGCAGTACAAACAAGCTCAGTTTCTGAAGACCTGAGTGATGGGTTAGCACCTCTACGGGCAGCAGCGTTTTTCATCAGTTTGTGGTCAGTAGGAGATGTTGGGCAGTAACTAATCAAAGAATGATGCTGTTGTTGCTCTCAGCATCTTCTGAGTGTGGTGTAGTCTCAGAACGGGCTGCCTGGGGGTTTGTGGAGTTCTCTGGAGACGTTTCAAACCCACCTGGCCATGTTGCTGTGCGACTGGATCTAGGGGATCCTGCTGTGGTGGGGAGGATTGGACTGGATGATCTTCCGAGGTCCCTTCCAATCCCTCATGATCTGTGATTCTGTGATAGTCACACTGATTTTCAAGGCATTGGTGTGTAGCAGAATGAAAGGAAATGCTGAGGTTCTGACTCCCTAAAGCCCACACCAAAAAGGAAACACGTTGAGATGGAAGTAGTCACCGAGGTGTGTGCACGTGTATGAGAAGTATTTTTATAAAAGATAATTGATAATCTTCAATCCAAGTAGGTAAATCCACAGGATCTTTTCTGTTTAGTTTATCACGAGGAGTTAAGATTGTGATTCACAGAATCACAGGACGTTAGGGATTGGAAGGCACCTCAGAGGATGATCTAGTCCAATCTGCCTGCTGCAGCAGGATCACCTAGATCCAGTTTTCAGAAGTATAGGGCATGGAATTGGACGTTGTTCTCTCTGTGTGCAAATAACACCTTTAAAAAAATAAATGAGTTATTCTTCTATGTTAGACAGGAGAGAGAGAACTAGTTGTCCACATGTCACAAGTTTTCTGTGTCATGTCCCAACCTCATGAAAATACTTGAGATGAGTGGTATTGATGGGCAAGTCAACAAAACAACAGGCTCTTTGAAGGCTTTTCCAGCAGGCTTTGGAGGGGAGCTTGATTTTCCTGCAGTCTGTGCGCAGGCTGGGCATCATTCTCTACGTCCAG
The DNA here is from genome assembly GCA_013400115.1 of Rhinopomastus cyanomelas. Taxonomy (NCBI): domain Eukaryota; kingdom Metazoa; phylum Chordata; class Aves; order Bucerotiformes; family Rhinopomastidae; genus Rhinopomastus; species Rhinopomastus cyanomelas. The sequence goes on from VXBP01007492.1 coordinate 439,278, forward strand.
CCCGCGCCCCCGCTTTCCTCCACAGGCCCAGCAGTGCCCTCTGCACGCTCTGCTCAGCCTTTAACTGTTGAGGGGAAGCCCCATGTGTGCGAGAAGCACGTTCTTGAGACAGCGCGGAAGGTCGAGTCGTCTTGTTTTCGTGCCATTTACGCGCTTACTCTTTTTTTAAGTTGCATTTATCTTTAATTCAGACATAACCATGAGATTCTTGGGCCAGGAAGGTTAAGGACAAGAAACTCAAGAAATCCTTGAGCTGGAGGACTGGATGCTTCCCCGAAACAGTCTGCCAGCACCCTCACGTTGCTTTGAAGTGACAGACTGGGGCTGTTTCTTTTGAAGACACAGGAAGCTCCTCTTTGTCTCTATACGACTGGAGACTTATTATTGAACACGCCGATTGGATTCCAGATCCCATCTGTTTCCTACCCTCTGTGAGTCAGTAGTGGTCTGCTGTGAGCGTGAGTTTCCTGGAGGTAAAACATTCTGGTTTTCTCTTCAAGCGTAAAAGCGATTCCTGCCTGTTTGTGTGCGACTACACGAACGTTTTCATCCTCAGGACTTACTAGTCAAGTAGTGAATGTGTGTCCAATGACTTACTTAGCTAAAGCCTTTGGTAAAAGCAAAGAAATGGAGTGATAGCTCGGAGAACAACGGGTATTTTTACAGATACACACTCCTGGCTAGATTTCATACATGAGCAGTAACTCCACGTGGTTTCGATTCACCTTACGTTAACTGCTGCGTGCGGTAGTTTTAGGAAGTGGAACTGTTGGTTTGCTGCTGCGGGGGGCTTAAGGTACGTTGCTGGATTTACTGTTGTTGTGCTTTTTGCTCTCTGAGGTTAGAAGCAGCCAACGCTGTCCCTTCACAGAAGGTGTTTGATTGGGTTTTGTGCTTAAGCACCAGATACGAGTCTAGAAGTCCATTGAAACATGAAGCAGACAAGGCCAAGTGATGTCGCCAAGGGGAAAGGTTCTCTTAGCTAGCTGCTGTAATAATATAGTGCATTTGTGTTTAATTCTGGGCTTCTCCATGGGGATTGAAAGTCATGTGGAGGGGTTTTGTTTTTCTCTCTAATCACCTAAGTCTGTTTTGCACCTAAGATAAGTGAGGATCTACTCCCTTGACCTGGAGGAGAATGCAGCTGGTGAGTTAGAGGTTTGTTATTACCTGGCTCAGTGATGCCATTGTAAGGAGACAAAGAGAAAGCACTGCCTGCCCTTCCCTCCTCGGCAGGAGTAATTTGAGGGTTTCATCTGCCTGGCCAGCAATTTTCATAAACATTGACAAAGGCACTGACTTTTCTATAGGTTTTATTGAAATTGGAAAAGCTCCACAACGTGCTGTGGAGGAAGGAACCTTAATAAAGAAGGTCACTAGCAAGTCTGTTACTGAATGAGGGTGAAACTTCTCTCTGTTTACTTTAGAATAAGGAGAGACTTCAGGGTGCATCATGCATCAGTCCTACTTACTAGTTCTCTCTGGAGCTGTTGATTTAGATCGTGCAAAGAAAAGGAGGCTGAGGAGTGACCTCATTCATGTTGATAAATGGGTGTCAGGAGGATGGAGCCAGGCTCTGCCCCATCTAGTCCTAGGGCAAGGGGCAACGGTTGTGAGCTAGAACATACGAGAAGGAACTTCTTCCCAGTGAGGGTGACAGAGCCCTGGAAGGGGTTGTGGAATCTCCTTCTCTGGAGACGTTCAAAACCCACCTGGACATGTTCCTGTGCAACTGGATCTAGGGGATCCTGCTGTGGTGGGGGGCTTGGACTGGATGACCGTTGGAGGTCCCTTCCAATCCCTAATTCTGTGAAAAGCAATGCACTATTGCTGAAACTAAAGTGAATCCAGTTGCCATTATAAAAGATAACCTGCCTGTGTTTTGTTGTGGTAAACAAGAGGCTGCTGGAGAGAGAGAAGGTCACAGCACCTTAAAGCAAGCATTTTGTGGTTATTAATACATCCAACAACACACGGACCGTATGCGGCCACCCCATCGTGGGGCGTAAAATCTGTTCCTGGGTGACATGAAATGCCACAACAAACCACTGATTGTCCAGTGGGTTTCACATGTATAATTAGGAAATAATGTGATGAAAATTATGGAAAATAACGTAATGGAAAAGCTCCCAAAAATATCTGGCCATGAACAGCAGGTGAGATGCAGATTAAAGTAGTGAAGCACAAATTAGAATGCTAAATGAGTCGTAGCATTGTCTTAGGGACTCTGGACTGCCTAGTGTAAGGTTTCACCTGGTTTTGAAGGGTGTTGTTTTTAGGTGGTGGTGTTTTCGTGTGTGAAATTTGAACATGTCAATGAATTCCCTTGTTTTTTAAAAGAAATTTGTATCGTTTGATGTTTTACTGATGAAAGAATAGTCAGGCACTTCACTCCCCTTTATTTGGGTGTGCTAAGTATTTAAGAAGGGTGGCTTTTGTACTCCTGTTGTGGTGCTGTACAACCAACCTATGTACTGAGTATGTTTCGTGTCTTCCTTCCCCTGGCAGTTCTCAGCCAGGCTCTTAATGGCCTTTTACTTTCTTCTTTGGAAAGCTGCCTGGGCTTGACTTGTCATTACCAGCGTGAGCTGAACTTCTTCTAGATATGAACATAGGTGTTAGATCCTTTTAAACACCGAGCACCCCAACAATAATCCTCACACAGGGAATGTTTTACAGCTGGAAATCTGCAGTACGCGGAAAATGCTCTCAAGTACCATCACTCTTGTAGGTGGAGTTGGGAGGAAACAAAAAAGCTGTTAAGAACGTGGCATCCTTCGGGTTAAGATCAAGAGCGCGTTAGACTGAGAGAGCAGTTACCAGTGTGCTAGTGTTTGTTGAAGTTCTCACAAGTAAGAGTCATCCCATGAAGGAAATAATAGAGCTTTTCCTGGTGCCTTTCACAAGTGGAATGGAGATGATTGTTGAACCTGACGGTTGATGTTTGGTGAACTTCACGGGGTCTTGGCATTGTGTCCAGAAGAGCGGTGGTTCTGTGGTGAAGCCGTGTTTCAGCTGTGTTCATGCGTACGGGTGCCCTGATACCTGACAAATGTGGCGTAATCATGGAGTTAATCATTGAATCACTGCTCCCTGCTCACAGCTTTGAGAAACATGTTGTGATTTCTTTCAGAGGCCTCCGCTCGTTTTGGGTAGCAGAAGCTCCCTTTGGCTTCAGTAGACTTGGCCGGTTTCCTTTCCTACCACATTCCCAGAAGGAAGCTAAATTAATTCTGTCTATAAGAAGATTAAAAACTGATGGTGTGGGCAGATGTTTCCGTCTCTCAGGGGTGGAGGAAGTGGAGTAACATTCACTGGCAAGGCTGAGGATGATGGGTGAAAAAGTATTTAGCTTCTGGGTAAATTACAGTGAGTCGTCGATGCTCTTCTGTAAGGTACTTTGGGGTTGTGTTTGGTGAAGTTGTACTCTCAGTCCTTTTGAAACTCCTTGTGTTTTGAGGTGGAGGAAAAAAATGTGCTCTGGATTGATTTATCAATGGTTTTATGGTTTATACTCAACATGCCAACTGGAATTCCAATTGTACACAAACATTCCATGTTCATGTACCTGTGGCTCCCACCCTACCCTCTGACTGTGGTGGGAGAGGACTTGCTCCATGAGCAGACGTCAGTAAACGTCCCCCCACTTCCTTCCCCTTGTTGACATCACGTGACATGGAAAAGACCCCTTTGGTCAGTTTGGGTTAGCTGGCACTAGGCAGAGATGCCTGATGGCTTTATCTAGACCCAGGCACTCCAGCCAATTAAACCCAGTTATGAAACTGTACAACATCATCAGCCATAAGTTACAGAGCATCACGTTACCGCTGGCTGGTGACGTCTTGAGGAGTGAAATGACTTGTGTTCCCTGTACTGCAGTCTGCTTGGTTTGCAGTGAGTGATGGTCCATTCACTCCTGTATTAGAAAACTCACGGGGAATGTAGCCTGTTGGAATTAATACGTTAGGACTTTTCACCTTCAACCTTCATAAACCTTCAGGTCACTGGTCACCCCGTCAAGGTCTAGAGCAGCTTCCCTCACCATCACGTGTGTTTGCTCCTTCTCTTGTGGCTGCAGTCCCATTCGCTTAGTGCTCTGTGCGTGGTCACTGCTAGCTCACGTGGGATTGCAGCTTCGGTTTGAATCGGAGGGACAACTAACGTAAACGACCTCCTCTCAGCCCGCGAAGCACTGGTGGGATTGCCTGTGGACAGTGTTTCTCAGTCTGTAAAGCCCGTGCGTTTCCAATCGCACGCACAGTTCAAGATCTTCTGGGTTTGATTTAAATTCAGCAGCAAACTCAGCGTCTTTTCCGCTTTTCATAACGCACTTGCTGCTTTGTGCATATTTTAAGGGATGTTTTCAGAGGTCTGGTTTTATTTTGGGTGGCACGCCTGAGGGTAGTTTGTTTTGCTTTCCGTTTTAAGTGATGTTTTTGGGGTCTTCAAGGTGTGAAGGGAAATGGAAGTGCTGTGGATGTTTAATACGGTGCCTACTTATTTTGGGGCACGGTGGCTCCTTTCACAGTTTGCTTCAGTTATCATTGCACAAGGAGGAACACTCGTTTCCACCACTTAAACTGATCAGTTGAAGCCTACCACGTAACATTTCTTCTCCCGTTTACTTGCATAATCTGTTTAGGGCAGAATATTTTCTCTTGGAGTTTCTTCAGTGCTTGTCCTGCCGACATTTGTCCTCATTAAGGCTCTTCCTGCTTCTGCCTCTTGCATTTCGCTGTTTAATAGCAAGAGCGGTACCATGCAGCCCTTAAAGTCTCTCAGTTTTTAAAGTTCAGAAGAAAGGACAATAATTAAAAGGTATTTTCCCTGTTTTTAAAGTATTTTGCGTGTAGTTAACAGCAGCACAGTAAGTTCATCGATAATTTCTTCTCTCCTCCTGCATGTACGGTGGATGCATCGTTTCAGATTAAAACATCCCTAAAGTTAGATCAGTGTGTTCGAAGAGATCTTTACGGATCACGTAGTCCAACCCTCTGCAGTGACCAGGGACGTCTTCAACTGGATCTAGTTGCTCAGAACCTCATCCATGTGCCCCCGGGGGCCTTGGCCGGTCCTTGGGTTGGTGCCTGCAGTAGAAGCACACCAGCCAGCCCTCCAGAATGGGATTTGGGACTTCATTCCAGTTCTTCCATTCCCCTCTGATACTGTGAGATTTTGATAGTAAGTCATCCGAACTGTTTAACTTCTACTAGTAGGAAATTAGGACATGGTGGAAGGGAAAAACGTTTTAAAATGCTTGGGAGACCCAGCCAGTGCATTTTTTAGTGACTGTGGCAGCATTAAACTTCACTTGGGCTTAAGGCCCCCAAATTCTTGGCAGAAGGGTCTCATTCTGTAATTAACTTGAATAACAGTCGCTTGTCTTCACTTGTTTACAGCATCCATTTCTCAGCTGAAGTTTTGTTACGCAGGACATCAGAACTGGATGGAGGAAGCAAACTTGCCTGCTTTTAAAAGGGGTAATTCAGGGCTGAGTGTTATGTAGTAGTAATTATGGCTTTTGATTCTGCACAAATTGTAATTACTGTAAAACAAAAGAATTGTGGTTGTCAGTTGTTCTTCCTCTAAATGCTTTATGCACCAGTTTGAGATTTGGGGAAAAAAGAGATGAGCGTTAACGGTGTTAACTTCTTCAGTAGGTAAACCATCACAAACTTCAATGAATCAAGGAATCACAGACCCTTAGGGATGGGAAGGGACCTCCAAAGATCATCCAGTCCAATCCCCCCGCCACAGCAGGATCCCCTAGATCCAGTCCCACAGGAACACATCCAGGTAGGTTTTAAACATCTCCAGAGAAGGAGACTCCAGAACCCCCCTGGGCAGCCCCTTCCAGTGCTCCGTCAACCTCACTGTGAAGTTGTTCCTTCCCATATTGATGTGGAACCTCCTCTGTTCTCTTGTCCTATCTTTGGGTGCCACTGATCAGAGCCTGGCTCCATCCTCCTGACATTTATCAACATTCATGAGGTGACCCCTCACTCTCCTTTTCTCCAAGCTCAGGAGCCCCAGCTCCCTCAGCCTTTCCTCACCACGGACGTCTTCTGTTGAACTAACTATTGCATCAACTTCTATGAGTCATTTCAGATTGGAAAGACAAGAGTTTTCTCAAGACATTAATAGGGGCCTTATTGATAGTCTCTTGAGGACAGCGTCATACGAGAGGACTGTCGTTTCCATGGGCTTGTTGGCTCCTGGGTTTTTCCCCCGTTTGGCATTCCTCAGTGTACTCACAGCACAAGCTTTGTCATTTGCTGTTTGAGGAACAGCTGTGTTACTCGTCCCCTCAGGTATGTGCATGATATTTACGTTCGTTTGAAGACGTAAGTAACGTTACGCGCGCCTCCGAATGATGATCTTGTCGCCTTAAATCATCGAGACGTTAAGTTTCACTCTTTCCTACGTTACGAAACAATCAATAACACACAGTACTTTATGTTTTTCAAGTAAGTTTGGTTATCCTCTGCGTTCAGAGGACTGGATAATTGGATTGAGCTTTTATGTCTGCAGAAATCGATGCCTCGGCGGACTTTGGAGGAATGCCTATAAAAAGGCTGGCATTTGCGTGAAGTGGCAGCACTAATTTTTTAACTGAGTCGCAGATGGTGTTTTCCAGTCGTTGGTTTTTGTTTTATTGTTGTGCGTCAACCTATAGGTTAGAGAACGACAGGTGTGAGTGACAGAATCGGAGAACATGAGGGATGGGAAGGGACCTCGAAACACCATCCCGTCCAATTCCTCCGCCACAGCATGATCCCCTAGATCCAGTTGCTCAGGAACATGTCCAGATGAGTTCTAAATGTCTTTGGAGAAGGAGACTCCACAACCCACCTGGGCAGCCCCAGCCAGGGCTCTGTCACTCTCACTGGAAAGAAGTTCCTTCTCATACTGATGTGGAACCTCCTGTGTTCCAGCTCACACCCATTGCCCCTTGTCCTATCATTAGGTGACACTGAGCAGAGCCTGGCTGACACCCACCCTTCACATATTTGTCAACGTGAATGAGGTCACCCCTGAGTCTCCCTTTTTCCAAGCTCAAGAGCCCCAGTTCCCTCAGCCTTTCCTCATCAGGAAGATGCTCCACTCCCTTCATCATCCTTGTGCACTGAGCTTTCTCCAGCAGATCATAGAACCAAGAAGGACAGAGTTCTGTGTCCTTCTGGAACTGAGGGGCCCAGAACTAGTCACAATATTCCAGCTGCGGTCCCACCAGGGCAGAGTAGAGGGGGAATTTGATGATGCAGGTTTTTTTCTTTTGGTATAATAAGCTGTTTCTTTTGGAAGCAGTGACAGTGACACAGAGATCCTGAATGAAACCAAGAAAGCCTTTCTTGCTCTCAAAGTGCTGGTTGGACCTCAGCTTGTTTAAATGCAGGACATGCTAAATACTTAATGAAGGCAGCGAACAAGGGTTTCGTTTGCCTCGGTGACTTGCTTGGTATTTTATTAACAAAGGATTTCTTGTGGCAGTTGTTGTTCTAGGTGATCCTGCTGGGGCAGGGGGATTGGACTGGATGATCTTTTGAGGTCCCTTCCAATCCTTGATGATTCTATGATTGTTTCTTTTTGAAAATGCTGAGCTTCCTGAGAAAGGGGAACACGTGGCTTTTCCACAAGGAAAGATGTGGTGGAGTTGTGGCTTTTCAAGAGCAGAGGGGTTTGGTGGCTCTATGATGGCAGGAGCACTCTCAGGGAAAGAGCTGGGAACACTTCTCTTTTTGAGGACTTGACGTTGAGGTGGTGAATCTCTTGTGTCCTGGTCAGCTTGACTATCTCCTCTAGTCGGATTTTTGTGATCTTGGCAGGTTTTGGACCTTGAAGGAGTCTCTTGGTTTCTTCGTCTCTTTCCATTGAATTAGTTGCAAGACAATATCAAAGCTGGTCTCCTTAAAATGTGAAGATGAGAAGTGTGTTTCACACGCTTTGCTGTCTAATGAGGTAGAGAGAGACGTTTCCATTGTGCCCACGCTGAGCATCTGGGAGATCAGTGTGAGCGGTTCACCAACTGTTCGCGTGAAGCACTTGAAATGGCAGCTAATATTAGGCAAAGCTAAACTGGCTACGAGGAGACGGAGGTGCTTGTTCTGATGCACTTTATCCTCAGGGGCACACTTGGAGCTGCTTTGGCACTGAAAAACCAGTAAAGCAGCTCGCAGGGTTTTCCTCATTTCAAAAAGGTGGGCGCTGGTTGCAAACTGGTAGAAATCACAGGAGAACCCCAGTTTCTTCCTTCTTGTCTTCCTTGGGAAAAGTGATACCTGGGAGGTATGGACAGCAATTCAGTTCACTGCTCAGGCAGGGTTTTCTTCTCTCAAGCCTGCCCAGGTGGATGGAAACCCTTGGAGGAAAAACCCTGTCAAAGATTTTAGCAGTCTTGACTCCTCCGCCCCGGACATGAACCGCGCACAGCTTACGCATTCAGGTGGGCACCTTTGCGGGCGCGTAAAGCTTTAAGCTGTGAGTACGCCCTGGGCTGGAGGAATTGAAGGTGTTAATTAAAGGTTCCTGTCTGGGTCAGAGCGTTCTGACCACAAGCAGCCCTCAGAAAAGCAAAGGGAGTGGTTCATAGCCTGTGGTTTGAGTTGAACAGCAGTGAGCTCTCGAAGCAAAATGCATCATTACTACCATCCAGTTAGTGTGATCATAAAAACTGCCAGATTTAAATGCTGAAGAGAGCTCTTGCAGCCGTTGCCATGGTAATAGCAGAACTGCCAACATGGTAGTTTTCATCCCTGTCCTATGTTCCGCTAAATTCCTTTGCAGTCGTTTAACTGTGAAAGGAAGGTGCCATATTGCACCAGGCAGGTTTCTTTTGAGTTAACCAGGGACAAATAAAGACTGGCATTAACTCCTTTGAACCCAGAATGCAAGTGCTGGGTGGAAGTGATCCAGTTTCCTTTCAGTGTGCCAGCAGTCCTACGTGTACAATACTGCCTGTGGAGTTACTGAGCTGCCAGTGATGCTCTGCTGTCAGCTCTTGCAGTGACTGTGGTTCAAGATGTAATGAACAGCAGGCTCCGCAATCGCCATCTAAACGTTTTGTGAGAAGAGTGCCTTTGCCTCGTAGACAGAGAAGCGCAACCACCACTGGAAACGTGGGTCCTGTTTGCTGATTCGATGCTCTTCCTCGTCACTGAGCAGCCCCTGTACCTTTATAACCTCTGTGGTAGCGATCAGCAGCTGCCGATCTGGTTTTGGGTATTCAAGAGGTTTTCTAACAGACATGCTGTAAGAAGTCGTTCCTCGCAGCCCTCCCTCAGCCTCCGGCCCCGGAATCCTTTTGACTTCATTCTTCCCGTGCGTACAAAGCGGTGACAGTCCGCTCTCCTTCCTGACCTACATTTTCACAGTGCAGCGTTGCCTAGCTGGCAGCGCAGCTTCCCTGCCTCCCGCTGTGCTCCCCTCGCAGGGTGTTTGGGTCGCGTGAAGCAGGGCTAGGAAAGCGCCTGGACGGGCTAGAGGTGCAGTCTGTAGTAGTAAAGCAAACGCCGTGTGTGTTCGGGGTGATTACCGCGGTCAGCAGGGGTGAGGCTGCGTGCCTCCCGTCCGCAGGCTTGTTTGGAAGGACAGTCTGAAGTGAAAAGCGTGGTAATGCTCTTAAAATGTCATGGTTCACTCATCGCGGCGTAACTAAGTCACTGTGCGATTTCCCCGTGTAATTAATTGTCCGACTTTTACTTGTGTTTATTAGCATCAAACAGGGATTGATGCTTTAGAAGTAGTGAAGAGATCCTGCTGTGGCAGGGGGATTGGACTAGATGATCTTTTGGGGTCCCTTCCAATCCCTAATGATTCTATGATTCCAGGTGAACTGCTTTGGCAAATGGGTTACGAGGCTTTTCTTGCTAATAGCACAAATGCAAGAAGAAGTAGCTTCTATATTAGCAAAGCAGTAGTAGCTTCTGTATTAGCAAAGCAGTAGTAGCTTCTGTATTAGCAAAGCAGTAGTAGGTTCTGTATTAGCAAAGCAGTAGTAGGTTCTATATTAGCAAAGCAGTAGTAGGTTCTGTATTAGCAAAGCAGTAGTAGGTTCTATATTAGCAGAGCAGTAGTAGCTTCTATATTAGCAAAGCAGTAGTAGCTTCTACATTAGCGTCTTCTCCGTCGTGTGTTTCTGGAGCTCAGTCTGTTGATGTGCGATCAGCAACTGACCCACATCGCCGATGTGACTGGCGATGCGACAGGAACATTTCTGTCGTTGGTGATGACTGATAATTTTCAGTGGGATTTCGTTTTGCCCCTCTGATAGGGCTGTGTGAGTTTTTATTTAGTTGAAAGTTAAATATGGAAAAAAATATGGAATTTAATTTCTGAGGTTTGCTTCCACATTTCACTTTTTAGAGATTTTTCTCTGCTGTAATGATGGGGGTGATGATACTGCGGGGGCTTTTTTCTATATTCAGTTTTCATTGGGTATGACTTCTTGTATTTGTCTTCATGCTCCAACAGGGGAGGTTTAGATTGGACATCAGGGAAACTTTTCCACTGAAAGAGTGGTCAGGCCCTGGACTGGGCTGCCCAGGGTGGGGGTTGAGTCCCCGTCCCTGGAGGAGTTTAAAAGTCACTTAGATGTGGAGTTGGGGATCTGGTTTAGGGGTGACCTTGTAGAGTAGGGTTGGTGGTTGGACTCGATGATCCATGGGGTCTTTTCCAACCTGACTGATTCTGTGATTCAACCTGAACCAGACACATAGAGAATTTAAAACATTTAAAGCAAATAGCAAACAAACTTCACAGAATCACAGAACATGAGGGATTGGAAGTGACCTTGAACAATCATCTAGTCCAGTCCCCCTGCCGGAGCAGCATCACGTAGACCAAGCCGCACAGGAGCATGTCCAGGCGGGTTTGAAACGTCTCCAGAGCTCTCTACCTCATGGAGGTAGACTTGTTATGTCCCTTTTTTTACTGCCCTGAAGCCACATGAGACTTCCAGATACCAGCTCGAACCAACATCCTTCTGTGTGGAGAAAGAAAGTGGAGGGAGTCGTCTAGATGACTTTAATGATCTAAATGATGATTGCACTCTTTTTAACATAAACTCCTTTTGTGTTGTAGGAGAGGCAGCAAGTAGCTAGAAAACAGTAGCGGCATTCAGAGGATGGAACGCAGACATTTTGTTCCTTAATTGCATATTTCATCCTACAAGCTGTCCCTCCTGCTTCTGAAAGCTGTAACAAACTGTCAGGAGAACAGCGTGTGGATACCAATGATTTTAGCAGCCCTTGGCTGGCTCGACAGCGAATCCAGTGTATTTATAGCTCCGTCTTATACCCAAGCAGGAGTACACTTGGTTGTAAACTTACGTTGGACCAGTGAAAAGAGTTTTTGATTCCGTGTCTTGCGCTCCTCACTCGTATTTTAACTTGTAAGAAGTTTGACAGACTGAACTCACAGGCGTTGTGCCGTCCTTCTGCCAAGCCTGAGCAGATTGGCATCATGCATGGGCTCCAAAGAGGAGTACCCGAGAGCCTGTTTGGCTGCCAAACTTGATGAGTCAAGCGCCAAACTATTTAAGGGTTTGTTATTAGTCTCTTGGCCCAAACCCAGAAGCCAGAAGCAGCGTTGTGAACTAGCCAGAGATGGTAAAGTCCAAGCAGAGTACATTGCAGTCGAGCTTTGGAGTGGGGAAGGCAGGGAGCAGCACTCGAGTCTTCTCCAAGAGGATGGACTGTATTCTGGGCCAGCATTGCTTGAGGAGATCATAGAATCATTAGGGATTGGAAGGGACCCCGAAAGATCGTCTAGTCCAATCCCCCTGCCGCAGCAGGATCACTTCACATCTTCCCAAACTCAGTAGCCTTGAGTAGTTGCTGGCTTTGAACGCTCTGGTGGTTTAAAACTTGTGCTAATAGTGAAACTTGTGTGTTTTTAGCATCAGTCAGGTGGCTTTCAGCCGGGCTAGCATCCGTGACCCGTGCTGCTGGAAGGAAGCAGGCAGGTGTGTGTGAAAGAGAGCTCAGTGGGTGTTGAAAGAACACTGCCAGAGACTTTCTAGGGCAGCTTGCTTCTCTGTGTCACATGAGCACCAGGAGTCATCGCCTAAACGAAGTGGGTGCCCTTTCAGTCATCTCTTCTGCAGAGGGGGACTATTTTTACACACGGCTGCGTTCCCCAGACATAGGCCTTTCGACAGTTGGACGTGCGTTACGGATGCACAGACCATTATCATACCTCAAACACAGCAGATTGCAGAAAATAGCAGGGGGTCACCAGAAAAATGGCCAAGAGGAAGTCCTCCTACCCACACTAGAGCTCCTAGTGCTGGCAGAGAGGGCTGGGTCAGTGCAAACTAGTCTGTTAAGGTCTAAGTTCCTGCACACAACCCGCTTCAGGGCTGCCAGGAGTGCTCAGTGATATGATTTGTCATTTCATTACAGAGGGAGAGGTCCTGCTGCGATCTCTGTGGTGTGCACAGTATGAAAACCAGGCTGTGAGAATGAGGAAGCACTAGGAAAGCAGCATAGTCCTAAGGCTAGAAGTTTACTTCTTCCTGAGCTGCTTTCCTATGAAAAGTGAAGCCTGAAGACCATAAATATAATCAATTTTATTAAATAATAAAAGTACATCAAATATTTGTGTTTTATCCAATTAAAAAGTCCCAGTCAAACAGAAAACTAATCACAGTTCAGTCATTTGCTGCGAAGTCAGAGGTGGGTATTGCTTAGCCGGGCGCTGTGACCAACAGTAGTCACCTGAATCTGATGCAACTCTGCTGTAGCTGTTGGAAAGAAGCTTTCAAAGTTCTGCTCGTTAGAACACTGCAAACCTGTAAATAGTTGCAACCTGCTTCTCCAAATTTATTTTCAGTGGTACTTGTTGTGACTTGAGTTTTTAAAATCGCTTCGATCCCGTTCTGGCCCATTCTCTGCTCATTGTTATTATCACGGAAACATCAGGGATTGGAAGGGACCTTGAAAGATCATCCAGTCCAATCCCCCTGCCAGAGCAGGATCTGCTAGATCCAGTCGCACAGGAGCACGTCCGGGCGGCCTTCCCCACATAAAGTAGGGTCTGTGGCTGAATTTCCTCTAGCAGACCTGTTTTCACTTGAGTGATCCTTCTTTTTCCTGACAGGCAGGAAGAGAGCAAAATCAGAAAAGACTGAGTTGCTTTTCTCCCTCTCTCCACACAAAGGAACATTCTCCAGCACTATGTTGAAAGACTTCAGGTTCTGTTTCGTACTTGTGGTCAGCCTTTGAGTTACCTTGGAGTTATGTAAGAAAATTAAGAGCAGGTTTGGTGAACTGGCTTGGAGGTACCAAGGTGAACACTGCTTGACATCGGAATTTAGGAGCTTGTCCTGTGACTTGTGCTTCTAGTCAGCTCTTGAAGAGAAGCTAGTTGAATCACAGAGTCACAGAATGTTAGGGATTGGAAGGGACCTCCAAAGATCATCCAGTCCAATCCCCCTGCCACAGCAGGATCATCTAGATCAAGTCACACAGGAACATGGCCAGGTGGGTTTTAAACATTTATGGTTGATTTGAGAGCACTGCTTACATTTCTGAAGTGAAGTACAAAGTCGTGGTGGGCTGCACTTGAATCACAGAACATTAGGGATTGGAAGGGACCTCAGAAGATCATCCAGTGTAATCCCCCTGAATCACAGAACATTAGGGATTGGAAGGGACCTCCAAAGATCATCCAGTGTAATCCCCCTGAATCACAGAACATTAGGGATTGGAAGGGACCTCCAAAGATCATCCAGTGTAATCCCCCTGAATCACAGAACATTAGGGATTGGAATGGACCTCCAAAGATCATCCAGTCCAATCCTCCTGAATCACAGAACATTAGGGATTGGAAGGGACCTCCAAAGATCATCCAGTGTAATCCCCCTGAATCACAGAACATTAGGGATTGGAAGGGACCTCCAAAGATCATCCAGTCCAATCCTCCTGCCACAGCAGGATCACCTGGACCAAGTTGCCAGGAACACATCCAGGCCTCCTTCCTAACCCAAAGAAGCGACCTTCCCAAAACTGGACCTATTTGAAGGTTGCCCTTTCTTAGTGGTTTTTAGTTCCTTGGCAGTGCCCTACTGAACTTTAAGAGTGACAGTGCTAAGAGGATATTAATCACAGAACATTGGGGATTGGATGGGACCTCAAAAGATCACCCAGTCCAACCCCCCTGCTGCAGCAGCGTCACCTTTAATGAGGCAGACAGTGATTTTTATGGGTACTTGATGGTAGAATGAATCTGCCCTTTGTGCATGTCCTTAATTTTTAGTTTTATCACAATTCTGGATAAGAAATCATTACACTGAGAGGAACTGGAGCTAGAACTGCCTCTTTTAAAAAAATACCATTTTAGTGTGGGAAACACGACCGATGATATTTTATTGGCACAGAAGTCAGCAGCGGTACCACCAAAGTGTGCATGCTTCTCATCGCACAGTAACGCACAACCCCTTCAGAGACCCTCATTATTTTCCCCCTCAGATTTGCTTGGGAACCCTTGTGGTTGTAGTTTCACGATACCAGTGTTATCAAGAGCTGTACCTTTTGTTTTAACTTAAAAAAATAATTTGCAGACTCCACTATGTGGGTGGGACCAACTAGAGGCTGTCCCGTCACGCTCGTCCATCGTCACTGTACATGCATTCAGCACTATTTACAGATTGCACACGGAGCACGTTGGGCAGAGGGAGGCGGCGCGTTCGTCGTCCTTCTAGTGCAGTTTGCGGTGCCGATACCTGCCCGCTTTTTCTTTCGCCGCGTTGGCACAGGCGTTGTGCTTATTCTGTTGCAAGTGGTTCCAGTATTTGATCAGTTCACTAGGCTGGAACTGATGGGAGGTAATTAGGTGGCTGTATTTACAACTGGAGTAAGAAACTCGCCAGTGATTGAAGACAAACTCATTGGGCGGGGGCATGGGGTCGATTCGCAGCTTGGCGAGGCAGATCCCTACGTATACGTCCTCTAGGTGCAAACGTCTGATGCTTAAGGAGACTTTAAAGATCTTTTCTGCTAGATCTCCGGAGAAAACATAACCCGTTCCGGAGCAGAATACAGGATAACGTTCGCTCGGATACAAATCCGGTGGCATGTACCATTTGCTGTCCTTGTTCCTGTTAGGTGCGTAACCTCTCATTAAATAACCTGTGAAATACTTGTGCCTGGGGGGAAGTTCTGGTTTCAGGAGCTTGTGTATTAAATACTCAGTGTTGACAAACATATCACTGTCAGTTTTCATAACGTACGGGACGTGTGGGCAGTAGGACGCGACCCAGTTCATTCCCATTAGAGTTTTAATGGTTAAATTGTAGTAGGTGTCTAAGTACTCTTGTTGAATGATGTCGTGGTGCTGTCTGCTTTCCTCTAGTATGGTGCGCTGCAGGTACCCTTGCAGCTTGACGCTTAATCCCAGCAGAAAGATGCGAACGATCTGGATGCCGGGTGTCAGGCTCTCGTTGCCCCAGGTTTGTCGAATCGCTTGTCTAGCTTCCACCTGGCCTGGCTCTGCAGCAATGAGCAGTATGAGAAAAGGGGTCTTATCCTGGCACTTGGTAGGCTCGTTGATGATGTATTTGAAGTGATAGGAAGTCTGATGCCTGGTGCCTTTCTCGTTGTAAATACTCCCGTTGGCGCTGAGGGTGTTTTCCAAACCAGTGACTCCTTGTGGGGACAGGTCCGTGTTGTTGGAGTTGGTGACTGTTTGAGGCCGGAGCGTCTGTGGGACGGCATCTCTCCACACGCTCCGCAGAGAGCTGTGGTTCGACTCGCTTTTAGTAGGTCGGAATCCTCGTATGGTGTATGCCATGGGGTTTTCCTTGAAGCCAGCCCTGCCTTGCAGCCAGTCGTGGTGATTAAAGAACAGAAACGTGGCAAAAAGAAGTACCAGGGAGACCAGCCCGATGAGATGCGTGCGAAACAGAGACCGCTTGCTATTCCAGGTCATCTTTGCAAAGCAGTAGTGTCGCCTTCTCCACTGAAACATGTTGTAAGAATCCAGTGATGGGGTGTAAGACAATGGCCAAGCAGAATGCTTTTCCAGTTGGTTTGGAATCCACCGCTACGCCGCTTTGGTGTTCATCTTCTTCTGTTCATGTTTAGGGCGTGAGCCAGTCTGCAGATGGCTCGCTCTGTAGAGATTGAAGGAAAAGAGAACGCCGTAAGTTTATGCAGGTTTACCACAGGTTTAACGTGCATGAAATCCATAAGGTTACGCTGAGAAACACATGTAAAATGGATTTACTAGTGTAGAACCACAGAGTCACTCAGGTTGGAAAAGACCCTTGGGATCATCAAGGCCAAGCATCAGCCCTGCTCTACAAGTTCACCCTAAACCAGCTCCCCCAATACCACATCTAAGCGTCTTCTAAACTCATCCAGGGACGGGGACTCAACCACCACCCTGGGCAGCCCATCTCAGGGCCTGATTTATGCTAAAAGCCAACCTTGTTTGATGATTCCAGTTGGCTCCGATTTGTCAGCTTTAAAAAAAAGTCTTTTCTTTTGATGGTAGAAGTTTTTACAAACATCTCGGGTACCAAACATGATGTGTGCAGAAGAAGTGTGCGTGTGCCACTGTAGAATCCTTGTCTGGTGTTTGAGAAGGACTGAATGGGAAGGCCTTGGCACCAGATGGAAGGTTTATTGGCCTTAATTAAAACTGCTTTGACATGCAGGGCTTGCACGGCTCACAGTTTGGAAACCCTTTATGTAAAACGGCCGCGTGTTCGTGGTGGGACAGACGGTGCAAGGTTGATGATCGCAGACTTGTGTCAGTCACAGCACGCCGCTTGGCACGATTCCACCAGCCCCATCCGTGTTCAGCAGGTCAATGCAAAGATGCACCTGTCAAAATTCATTTCCAGGGTCCAGTAACCTCACGACACAGCCCTCTGACGGTAACACCGGCAAACGGCCCGTAGTCACCTTTTCAGGCACCTTCAACCCTCTGCTCCACGCTGAAAGACAACATTGACCTGGAACACTTGGCTCTTCTTGTGCCGGGCTCACACGCAGTTGAGCTCAAATGTAAGCTGTTGGCTGGTAGTCGGCAGAGCTCTTCTGTAAATGTTCCTACCAACCACAAGCAGAGCTGCACAGCGCTCAATTTCTGGCAAACTCGTGTAAACACTACTCTGGGCTTTGTTCCTGTAAGTGTGGACCTGAGAGGAACCACTCGCATAGTGAAACATGGAAGTGGGGAACCACTAGGAACCACTGTACTTATCCCACAGAAGCCTCTGGCTCCGCTACCGGCAGCTCTAACTCTAAGGAGAAGACACCGAGTAGCCTGCGCTGCACTTTGTTTTAGCTCTCTTCTCACACTCAAGAGCAGAGTCCATGTGGCAGCTTCATGATGCTGCATTTTGAACGCAGCATCGTGCAAATTACCCTGCCACTGCTGTTCATTTACTTCTGGACCCTGGGGTTTTGAATAGGTGGCAGTTGGGCAACAGTCCCCGCAAGATGCTGTTTCTGATCTGAACGTGTGGTTTATTAAGTGCTTTGCTGTCTCCTAGAACCAGGGATTAATTTGGATTGATCTCTGCGTTTAAGTGACCTGTTAATGTGGCGGCTTACAGCCACTGCGCTGTGCAGAAGCACCTCGGGACGTTGAGGAACAGGCGACGGCACCGGGTGCGTGTGACAGCGCTCCGTCTGCCTCGCAGGAGGAGGCCTGCGTTTCAGAAGGCTAGGGAGAGGCACGCAGCGAGGGTTTGTTTGAGTGTCTGCGTGTCAGTTTGCACACAAACACGGTAACGCCGTGCAGAAGATGCAGATGCCTCGTGCACGGGATGAGGAAGCAGGGGGAGCTGGAATTCGCTCTCTCTCTTGCCTAACCTCCACTAGGAGGAGCCAGTAACTGGGGATTTAAACTGGTGTGTAACCCCGCTCCTTCGTTTTCCCACTGAAACAGCAAAGTACTTGTCCAGTGAGAAATGAAGTTGGTCCTTGTGCTGTTGCACAGCTTCATTAATTTTCTTCTCAAGCTCTCCGGAAGTATCTTTGATCACTTTTATTAAACTGGTTCGGGCTGGTGTCTCTACTGGGAAGCTGAGCCGTCCTTCTAAAAACTATTTCCCAGTCTACAGCCATGAAATGTGGCTGAAACCGCAGCTTAGGAATGAGCCTGTGATTCCACACTGCTTCGTCTTGTGCTGCATTACCCCGGGTGTTATCCACTGGGTAAAGAAAAGCCCCAAATGTAGAAGACTTGGTACCATTTGAATTTTGGGCATTGGACTGGGTGATCTTTCGAGGTCCCTTCCAGTCCCTAATGCTCTGTGATTCTGCGGGTGAACCTGCTTTCACCTGCTTAGAAAAGTCTGCCCTCAGCAATCACAACTTCTCCTTTCTCTGCGGTGAGTTGTACGCGAGCGCTCAGCTATTTGGGAAGAGCATCTCTGCATCGTAAATGTCTCTTCAGAGGGTGCCCTGCGTCTCAGCTCTGATGGCAGTTTGCAGGGCAGCAGGGGAATGTGCCATGAATTCTGGTTCATGCTCTGCGTCCTGAGCTCAGCAAGACCCCGACACGAGGATTCAGTTAGTGTTGAGTAGCAGCCAGCATCCTGCTTGTGTCACACCGAGAGGTCCCCCTCGTAAACCCGCAGTCGCGAGAGGCCGATACTGAAGCGAACCTGCTTTTCAGTCAGGGCCAGTGGTTTGTTGTGGCAGTAGTCAAAAGCGGGAATCTTAAATCATGTGAATATTTGTGTAAACTGGAGGAATGTTTGCAGGCACCGTCTCCCTTGCTGTGCTGCACTCAGCACACCGAGTAGCTCACAAAAGGCAGCTGTAATGGCTGGAACAGCCTCCTTTTGTTTTTTTGGAGCTTTCACTGCATTTATTAGACATTTTAAGACTAATTTCTCACACATCTCCTTGATTTTTTTTCAAGATGAAAGTTTCCTAGAAAATCTTCCATCTGTTTGCCCTTTAAAAAGGCATTGAGTGAGTAGGGGAAGGACCCACATCTGTTCCTGAGCTCCACAGAACTATTGTCTGAAAAAACAAGCGGACCTTTGTCCTGTTTTCTTTGTGATTCACATATGAAACGTTTGCAAAGGATCTTGTGGTTATTAACGACCCTTCAAAGCATCCTGTGGGTATTAATAAGCAGTATTGCATCAATGCAGCATTTGCAGTGTAGAAAAACCCCACTGTATGCTAGGACCCCTTGTTTAAAATAACATAAGCAGCCACCAACAGATATTAAAACCAGCATCAAGTAGGAACATGATGATAATAAATACTAATAAATCAGCTTTCAAATTGAGGTTAGGAAGTTGCTGCCTTTGCTCAGCTATTTCCAGATGCATTTAGCGAGCAGGCACCAAGCGCTGGCAGCAGGTAAAAAAGCCTAGTGCAGCAAAAGCTCTCCGTACAGTCGTCCTCTGAAACGAGTGGGTGCCTTTGGGAGATAAGGTTTGTAAGAGCTCAGCTTCGTGTTTGCCTCTGGCCTGGGTGGCCGCCGGTGCGTTAGCAAACGCCAAACACACGAACTGTGGATGCCTCTTGAATTCTTAGTTGTGGTCTGTGCTGGCTAGTGTTTTGGTTCCTCGTGCTTTCGGTTCAGCTCTAATTATAGCTCTGCAGAGTGAAGCATTTGCCTTCCTATTCGCACGGCCCGGATTTCATATTTTGATTAGCTGTGTGGGCAAACTCCTTAATTAGAGGAGAAGAGTTCAAAAGGCAGCCTGGGTCGGTGTGCTGATGAGGAGCAGCTGTGGCTGCCTATTTGGCCTGAGTTCACTTCCAAACTGCACTAATCTTCAGCACCAAAGGGTGCTGGGGGTGAGCTTTGTCCTGCTGGTTTTTAAATGTCAGACATGAAAATGGCACCTTGAGCCGGGCAAGAGCATCGCCCCAGGGTAGGTTTTCTTTTAAAAGTTCTAGAAAGTGACTTTATCTCCTCAGTGTCTTCAGAGTGATGTGAGATGACTGCTCTATGCTGCACCCGGTAGGTTTGTTAACTCTTTCCTGTCGTGGTCGTTCTACTGCACTCTAGTATAGCCTTGGGCAAGGAAATCACACTGATGCTAACGTTGCGCGATTTATGGGTCAGGAAGTGCAGAGAAGCGTTTTCTGTGGTGCATTGAGCTGCTGTGGGGCTGCCATGTGTGCTGCAAACCTTCCCCTCGCACGCTTGTCACTAGAGAGGGGATATTTAACAGCAATAACTAGACACGACCGGCAGCTAGATGGAAAAACATTGCGTTAAACAGCCAGTGCCTTCATCTGAAACAGAGATCGCGGTGACAGCCGGAGCTCAGTTCCGTGCTCACCATTTTGAGGGTGTAGTATGTGAAGGTTTCCTTCTGGGGTGTCAGGGAAGCCTGATGCTGTTTGTGAAACGTGGTGCCTGATTGCACTGCCGGTGTTTCAGACCGTGTCCAATCTTGTGCCCACTCCTTGGCTGGTGTCAGCCTCATAACATTTAGCCTGTGGTCGGGGTCTGTGTGGAAAACAAGTGTCTACAGGGGCTGGGGGTGCTTCTGAGATAAAGGAATTTGACTGCATGGTCTGTGCTCTCAGTGTGCCACATCATGGGCATTTTACCCGTGCTTTTAAGATTACTTCAGATAAGGATTAATCCTGACCTAGTTTGAGAGGATTTCTAACTGTTTATTCCTCTATTGGAGGGGTTTGAGTTTTTAATTTCCCAGTTAAAAGCCATCATCAGAGCAGCTGCATTATCCCTGTAATCCCTCCTCTGTAGCCTCACCGACTGCAAGCAATTGCAGAGAGCTTAGTTAAGTGCAGGGTAGTGACATTATGCAGCAGGAGAGGAAAAGCTGCTGGAATTCTTTCTCCCCGTTCGCAGACATGTTATCTCAGGGCTCTGCAAATTAGGACCCAGCAGCGTTTGTAATGGCTGCACAGGTAACAGACACCCGAATGAATATCGCACGCAAGGATTCCACGTACCTTCCTCGGTCAGGCCATTTGTGATGCCAGGGTTATAGCCACAGCAAATAGTTCTGGCACGCCGTCACTTCAGCAAGAAAGATGCTGTCGACCGTGCGCACATCCCCAGCAGCCTGCTCCCTGCGACTGCTTTCCACAGTCCCCGAGCTGTCCATCTGTCTGCTCGTTGCTGCGTTACCTCCCTCGCCCAGAAGCGTTGTCCTTGTCTTGGTGCTTTCTGCTCATCCCTCACGCCGAAGGACGGGAGTTCTCACGTCCGATCCGGCGCGGGCGGCTGCTGGCGCGGGGGTTGTCACATCTGGGGTCCCCCTCGTTGGACAAAGCAGCGCTGCGTTCCGCTCGCCTCGGGATCCATATTCCTGGTGGCAGTGCTGGCAGGGAGGGCTAGCGCGCGGTGCTCCGGCTGCCTTCGGTAATAGGATTTCCCTCTGTTCCTTCCCTCATTGTTGCTAGGCAGTGACAGAGACGGTGTGGAGCTGTTTTATCCAAGGATTCTGGTCTGTAAAATCCATCCCGTAGTTCCTCGGCTGCTGCACAGGCAGGCAGCAGTTCAAATGTGAACTTTGACAGATGCTGTCTTCTGACAGAGCAGAATTGAACGTCATTGCTTGGCCGAGTCCCACGTGATTGTTCGCATTCATTTTGACTAAACCCGAAGGCAGCCAGAGAGCTGCACGCAGGCTCTTGCTCCTGCCTGGTAGCTGATACGTGCTCGGCTCGAGCACCATGGCAGGTGGGCAGAGTGAAAGCTGCATGTTTATCGCTAAATGAACGGTCGAGAGCTTGGCCAAAGCCTTTCCCCTTTTCCATGACACTGTCATGTATGATTCTGCAGGGGATGTTAGTGCTCGCGTTCTGTTCCCCTATTGCAAAAGCTCTTCTGCAGTGCAAAGGTATTACGAGCATTTAAATCCTGAAGCTTGATTTAACCCCTTGGACTCTCTCCGGGTGGAGATCTTCTCTGCCTGCACACCAGAGGAAATGCTCTGGCTTTCCTCACGCTTCCTTTACACATGGCTGCTCTGTAAGAGCTGATTTTTGTAGTCTCAGGTTACTCCATTAAGCTGGACAACGCTAATGTGTAAGCACGGGCTGTTGAGCCGCCTTCCTGTTGTTAATGGCTCTCTTCCCTGGGAAGTAGTTGAAGTTTGCGGTTGCCGCTTCACTTCAGTTATGGATGGACCCACAGTGTCTTTTGTCTGCCACAGACACACCTGTGTTCCAAAACCAGTCTTTCTGTTCCTAATTAAACCTGTTTCCTTTTCATTTCTGCTTTCTCAGCGACTGACCCTTGCATGCTGGAGCATCTCGTTGTATTTCGTGTCTGTTATAAATAAAATATCACAAGAGGTGGCTTAGAAGATGGAAGGCTGTCAAGGGGCTTGCCCAAGAGTTTATTAGTCACTGTGCATTTGCACTCTATTTCCAAAAGTTAATGACTGGCTCTTCAGATTGGGGTTTTTTTTTGGAGGGCACAGGGATGTTATTTAGCTAAAGGACAAAGAAAATACAATTGCTTCATCGTACGGTGTCCAGTTAGTGGGCCTGGGCATGTGTACCTGCTTTACTGGCAAGTGAGGCTTGCTGAGGCAGGCAGTGGGTTTTACTAGCCTGGATGCATCTTCTGATAGTTTACTAGACCCACCTGGATGTGTTCCTGTGTGACTTGGTGTAGGTGAGCCTGCTGTGGCAGCGGGATTGGACTGGATGATCTTTCGAGGTCCCTTCCAATCCCTGATGATTCTATGATTTATGTCCTCCCAACTGAGTCACCTGTGTGCACTAACCTTCTCCATTAGTCTACCCTTGTTTTTAATTGATGCATTTCCTATCTTAATGACATTTCCCACAAATCCTGTGATCCTGTTTGAGGACATTTTAGTTAGAAGCCTGAGCATATACTAAGTATAAATGTAACGTGCATGCCAATAAGACTCTTATCTCCTCCACTCTAAACATTTTGTTTGTAGGTAATGGAGGTGGGATCATCAGGGCGGTGGAGTGAGAGAGGAGAGACCTGTGTCCAGCACCACTTACTGCTCTGGAACACTGATGAATAATTGAAGTGCAGTGCTTTGAGAGGTCCTATGTATGCTCAGTCCACTGAAGGTTCCACTTAAAAGACTTTCTTATCCTTATCCTCTATAAGCTACAGAGCTTTACACAAGCTCCTTCTGTACGTATACGAGTTTGTGATGGCTTGGCTAGGAGTGATGGCTTGGCTAGGAGTCATGGTTGGACTAGGAGTGATGGTTGGACTAGGACTGATGGTTGGACTAGGACTGATGGTTGGACTAGGAGTCATAGTTGGACTAGGAGTACTGTCCATTCTGTGCTGTGAGTAGGAAATAAACTGAGATAGTTGTGTCATTAATTTCCCTGTGTTGAAGCAGGTGATGGTGATCCTGCTGTGGTGGGGGAATTGGACTTGGATGTCCTTTGGAGGCCCCTTCCAGTCCCTAATGTTCTGTGACTCTATCATTTATCAGTTATCAATATCAACATGTGAATCTGCCTCTGCTTTTTGGAATTTTCAGGATAAGACATTTAGCAGCCTAAATCCCAACAGACTGGGTATTAAAAACCATCATGTTTTCCCTTCGTTTGTTTGCTGCTGCTTCACTGCACCTGAAGTGTATCTCTGGAGGTTTGTGAGTCACACTAAGGGTATTTACGTGTTGGGGTGGGCACAGCTGGTTTTGTTTTCTCTTGCAAGTGCTGAGTAGTATCTATTAAAGGTACAGGAACCCAAGGGCCATTTTTTTTCTGTGGATAATCTGCCTCAAATTAGGGAGGGAACAGGCATCACCCTTGGCTTTGGATTGCGTGACCGTAGCACTCGTGCGTAGCTGGTGGAGCTGTTGCTCGTTGATAAAGTTTTTCATCTTGCCATGCAAAAGAACTCAATATTGAATTCTTAAATCGTAGTGACCAGTTTTCTTTGTTCACTCATCTTACAGAAAGGCAAGAAAAAGCTTTTATTATTTTTTCTACTTCTTTTTATTCTGTGTGTAACTGATGTACGTGTAGAGAGTTAAAGCTCCAGGAGGAAATTCCTTCTCTTTTATAGAACTTTATCCTCCACTGGCTGTTTGATGATACTGGATGTTTCTGAGTGCTTCAGGAGGGCAGAGCTTGCTTTGGACTGGAAATAAAACCTGAGTAATCTTGCTGGGCCCCAGGTTGGAGTAAGCCCTGTTAGGGTTAAACCTCGCTGCGAAGGGTCACTGGACTGCTTGTTCTTGATCCAAGGAACACTATGTTCTGAAATGTTAATATGGTTACGTCTTAAATTAGAAGCTGCAGTGTTGGGATTTGAAATGCTGCCATCTATTAGGGCTAGGAAGTTACGCTCGTGTGAAGATGTGCAGCGTGTGCACGTAAGGGACCCTGCAGAGCTGCTGTGGCCTGTTGGGCTCTGTGGAGCTGGAAGCTGATGCAAGAAGGCAGAGGGTCTACTTAGAATAACCTGTGCACGTGATAGCTGTGATCTGTGTAAAATTCACTGATTCACAAAGTTCAGAGTGTTTGGAGTGTTTTCCTCAAAAGACTTGGAATTCCCTTAGAAGCTGCCAATAGAATCTCCTCTGAACGGTTTCAAAATCAGTCGGGCACCGAGGCTGAGCCACTGAAGTCTGCGGTAACAGCTGCAAGCACACGGTGTGTTTGACCCCTCCTGTCAACATCAGCCTTATCTCCTCTGCTCTGCTTTGGAGCCAAGGATGCTGTAACAGTGCCTCTGGGTGTGGTGGCTGCATCCTGCTCCGTGTGGGTTCAGGGGCAACAGAGGACAGCACAATAGCCAAGGGATGACTTCACCAAGTAAGTTGGGTACCTAGCTTTGGCTACCCCATAAGTAGTAGGCAGCCCAAGAGCCCTTGAGCTGTCTACCAAGACCGACCCTTGGGCAAGGGCCCCTGACAAGGAGACTCCTCTTAAGAAGCAGACAGATTCCCTGCTGCAGCAGATCCTCACTAAATGGCCAACACCATGCAGACGCCTTGCAGCTTCGTTAGGGCTGTTTTAATGACTTTGAGTCCTTTGAAAGGGAGGGTCTCCTGACAGCTTTGTTGGACCCAAGAGCTCCTAGTTTTGTGGTTGAAATTCATGCTGCAGATACTTCGTTTATGTTGAATAACATGAAGTCAAAGATCTAGATTTCCAGAGCTGTTAGAACTTTGCGTGTCTTGGGGCTGAGACCTGTCACATTTCCTCAGTAGCTTTAATAACATGAATTTCTACCGCTCTGTCCTCTAGATCCACTCTGTCCTGTGGATATTCTCATTTACAGCTAATTCTGTGGGACATGCAGGGTTTACAACAGAAATAACAAAGATTTAGCAGTGTCTGAAGTGCCTGGAGCTTTTCATTCAAGCACAGACACATAAGCTAGGAGAAACAACAGAATCTGTGGAAGAATTCTTTCTCCAGGTTTTCTTTGTAATTTAAGTAATATTTATTCATGCATCTGGAGTATTGTGACCGGTTCTGGGCCCCTCGGTTCAAGAAGGGCATGGAGCTGCTGGAGGGAGTCCAGCACAGAGGCACAAAGATGATGAAGGGAGTGGAACATCTTCCTGACGAGGAAAGGCCGAGGGAGCTGGGGCTCTTGGGCTTGGAGAAAAGCAGTCTGAGGGGTGACCCTGTTAATATTGGTAACTATGTGAAGGGTGGCTGTCAGGAGGATGGAGCCAGGCTCTGCTCAGGGGCATCTAGTGATAGGACAAGGGGCAGCAGGTGTGAGCTGGAGCAGAGGAGGTTCCACATCAATGTGAGAAGGAACTTCTTCCCAGTGAGGGAGACAGAGCACTGGAAGGGGCTGCCTAGGGATGATCAGTGGCGTGTTGCGGATTCTTTTAAGTCCTTTCCTCTTAAGGATTTTCAGAACTGAGCATCCAAACTCATACAGGTATTTTTTCTGTAATTTTTGGTTAATACAGCATCACAGAACATTAGGGATTGGAAGGGACCTCAAAACACCATCCAGTCCAATCCCCCTGGCACAGCAGGATCCCCTAGATCCAGACACATAATCACAGACCATTAGGGCCTGGAAGGGACCTGGAAAAACCATCCAGTCCAATCCCTCTGACACAGCAGGATCTCCTAGATCCAGACACATAATCACAGACCATTAGGGACTGGAAGGGACTTGGAAAGACCTTCCAGTCCAACCCCCCCGACACAGCAGGATCATTTGTGCTTTACTTGAGTTTCAATATCGTGGTTTACGTTGCAGAAGAAAACAGATGACTTGAGGGAGACCAAACTCAACTCCTTCCTGTTGGATCTCCATCGTACTGTTTTCGTTTTGCCAACTTGCCCGATAGTTCTGTTCATACCAGTAAGAGCCGATCGTAGTCCAAAAGAGACCAGTTGGGTTTGACTGCTGTCGTGTTTCTGGGTAAGCCAGCAAAGCAAGAAGATCGACCGAGAAGCCTTTCTGAATGCAATGAGGCCAGGGTACAGTGCAGAAAGGGAATCCCTTTTCTTTTGTTTTTCAGAATCTAGGTCACCTCGTGTACAGAAGATGCCTTTGCTTTCATTTTGTGCTGGTTCTTTCCTTTAAGACATAATTAACTTCCACTTCTCTGAAGGGGAGGGGAACGGGCAAGGAGATAATTCTGTCGTGTGGGAAACGCTGGCTGCAGTGGGCAAACCTCGAGCAGGGCTCCTGATTCTCTACTTGCCTCACCAGCAGGTTGGCTGGGAGCCCTGCCAGGGTAAAACTGGATCCGTGCGTTCGCATGATAACGCAGACACAATCTAATGAGCCTCATCGGCCGCCAGGGAACGGGCGCGTCGGCTTACTCGGAATGCTCCGGTGGAGTTGGTTCAGGGCCCGGGTGGCCGGAGCTCATAGGCTCTGATGTCCCCGCGCAGAAATCCTTGCTTGTTCCTCAAACGGTGCTGCGGCGTCCACGAGAGGCCGGCAGGGTTTATGAATAGTAGCCCCACGCTGTGTGGCAGGGCTGGCCTGGGAAGTGAACGCGGTGGGTTTCCACAGAGCTGCCCTGAGCTAACGAAATCACGAAATCTGAGGCGCCTCCGTCTTCTCAGATGGAAGATGCGCTGCCAGGAGTAGCTGATCCCGCTCGTGTGAGATCTAATGGCAGTGCTAAGTCGGAGCTTTTTTAGAGTAGTGTTCGTACAGGTGGTGCCCTGCCATTGCTTTTGCCTGGTTTGCAGATGTCTTTCTTCCAACTAGGCACCAGCCAGTGACAAAAATGTCTGTCTGAGAAGATAGGGGGTTTGCACCTCCTTCAGCATAAGCACGTCTTCGTTTGCACAGGAATACGCCAGCGTAGAAGCTCAGAAACAAGGAAGAAATGAGGAGTGTGGCAGTAATTCTTGAACATAGAATCATTAGGGATTGGAAGGGACCTCCAAAGGCCATCCAGTCCAGTCCCCCTGCCACAGCAGGATCACCTAGACCAAGTCGCACAGGAACACATCCAGACGGGTCTTAAACATCTCCAGTGCTCTATAACCCCCACCGTGAAGAAGTTCCTTCGCACTCTGATGTGGAACCTCCTCTGTCCCAGCTCACACCCACTGCCCCTTGTCCTATCACTAGATGCCCCTGAGCAGAGCCTGGCTCCATCCTCCTGACACCCACCCTTCACATATTTATAGACATTCATGAGGTCACCCCTCAGTCTCCTCTTCTCCAAGCTCAAGAGACCCAGCTCCCTCAGCCTCTCCTCATAAGGGAGGTGCTCCACTTCCTTCATCATCCTCGTTGCTCTATGCTGGACTCCCTCCAGCAGCTCCACATCCCTCTTGAACTGAGGAGCCCAGAACTGGACACAATACTCCAGATGTGGTCTCACCAGAGCAGAGTAGAGGGGGAGTAGAACCTCTCTTGATCTGCCAACCAGCCCCCTTCTGATCACCCCTGCCGGATGCTGTTATCTCACATTTCTGAAACATCTCTTTAGAGGAACAGAAGGAAACAGTAATGTGTGAAGTTTGAGTCTCCTTCTCTGCAGACGTTTAAAACCCACCTGGCCGTGTTCCTGTGCACTGCCTCTCCTGGTGGCTCACTGGGTTTTATTTCCTGCCACGCAAGCGCTCGCTGAGGGCACCTCACGTGGCAGCAGATTGTTGTAGGAAAAACATTTCAAGCTCTTGTTTACTTCTTTATCGCTGACTGTAGACTTTCCAAAGGCAGAACAACTATTTGAAGTAACAGGACAGATGTGAGGGCTGAAGGAGAGCTGCAGAGGTCTTGCTGCTTAAGGCAGATTTCTTTCTGATAAAGTGTGAGATCTGCAGGATCATTACGGGTGGCTGGTGTTTGCCAACGTGTGAGTAGCAGAAGTAGTAGCTGTAGTGAACCTCAGCTGCGTCTGTGCTGACTGGAACAGTCTGTCATCTTAGTAGATGATCTCTCGAGGTCCCTTCCAGTCCCTGATGTTCTGTGATTTATTCACAGTGGGAAAAGACCGTGTAAAAGCCGTCGTGTAATAGGGAGACGCTAAGATCTGTTGAGTTTTTGTGTGGCCGTTGTCCCATCTTCATCTCTGAAGAGAATGACCTCAGACTGTACAGGGGGGACCTTGTCAGTTGACCTTCGCTGGAGAGGACTGCACGTCTGCCCTCCCAAAACCACAGCTGTGCCCGGGCCGTCGCGGAGAGCAGTGGCGTCACAAACGATGGAAGCTCAGGGATAGTCTGCCCTGGGTCTGCACTGAGTATGAAATGGAAAAGCAGAAGTTGAACGCTGTCATCTTAGTGCTTTGAGAGGGGCTTAATTTAATCTTCTCTGCTAAAGAGAGAAGAATAATGGGGAATTTAGATACAACGCCAAAGGAAACTGAAAGTGGAGGCAGAAGGCCAAGTGGAAAAATCCCTCCTGCGTGATGCAGCCAGAATCCTCCCTGTATTTTAAGTTAATGGGTGATTTATTGCTGTTCCAGCTGGTTTTTGATGCAGGCATATAACATCATCAGCTCTTACCTTCTCGGGAAGGGTGGGATGACTGATATGTGTATTCAGGGTGCAAACACTGCTGCAGCCTATTTGATATATCAGATTTGATATACAAGTAGCAGTACCACACAAATGCTGCTGCGTGCGCAGAGTTCTGAAGTCGGGGTTTTCGATGTAAGTGTTTGTCAGAAGCACACAAGTAGAAGGCACTGTTGCTGTGATGAGAAGGTGTTGTCTTGCGCGTGAATCTGTGATGTGCACCTCTCTGATGAGGACAGGCTGAGAGAGTTGGGGCTGGCTGCTGAGCCTGGAGAGAAGAAGGCTCTAAGGGGGACCTTCTCTTGACCTGAAAAGGCCCAGGGGAGGGTCTTTTCAAGAGGATTTCTTAGGGATAGGACAAGGAGCAGTGGGTTGAAGCTGGGAAAGGACAGATTTAGGCTGGATCTTAGAAAGAAGTTCCTCAGTGTGAGGCTGCTCACCTGTGGGGAGGTGGTGGGGGCCCTGTCCCTGGAATCATTTAAGGTCAGGCTTGATGAGGGTCTGAGCAGGAATCTAGGAAGTACAGGAATCAGGATCCGGGCAGCTTCCTGGCTTTTTCTACCGACGCATGCAGTCGTGTGACTTTGTGCTGCACGGGAGCCATCCCTGCAGAACTTGGTGACTTCCTCATTCCTCAGTGTCTGCGTCTAGGGATGGAGACTTCGGGCCTTTTGGAGTTGCCCGGTTGCACTGAGTGTCGGTTTCTTGGCGAGAAGAAAGCAGGGGGGGAGCGAGAATAAATATTGTGGTCTGATGCTGTGCTCTGATTTGCTCCTGTAAATAAAAATGTGTTTTAGTTTGAACAGAGTTCTGCAGTGGGACTTCTGTAATGACCAGTACGTAGCTAAACAGAGCTCACTGGGAGCACTGGAGGGGAGAGAGCTGGAGAGCAGGGCTGGAAGTGGCGTGCAGCCAGCAAAACCGCGGCATCAAGATCCTATGATCTTGATTCTAGGGGTGTGTGTGAAGTGTTGGTGTGCGTGGAGCTTTACGTAATGCGGTCTGAGGGGAAGATCTAGGCCGTCTGGAAAGCACTTTGTCAGAGCTGCGGTGACTGGTGCAAGTGGGATGCTATCATGGAAAATTTTGGAGCTGCTCAGGCTTCGGAACGCTGCGCTGAGAAAGAGATGCTAATGACTCGTACTAGTGGGAGCAGGCGTTTTGTTCTGCGCGTTAGACACACAGAGCAGGGGAAGCCTGGAGGCTGTGTGCTTCCTGAGGGTCAGCCAAGATCACGGCGCAGGCACTGCGTACGACTCCGTGGGTTTGCCTCTTGCGGTTTGTATGGGTCTTCTTCTGAACCCCCTCTGTCCTTCATGACAATAAATGTGTTGTCACGTTAAATGTCATATTGAGTACTGCCCAGAGATGTTTCTGTGCGACTGGATCTAGGGGATGCTGCTGTGGCAGGGGGATGGGACTAGATGATCCTTCGAGGTCACTCCCAACCCCTAATGATTCTATGATTTCCCAGCTCCTTGTGATAAAACCTGAGTGTAGATTAGTTCCTGTGGACACAGCATCAACCTGTTGACAGGGACCGTTGTTCAATAGATCACAGAATGGCAGAATCACAGAATGTTAGAGGTTGGAAGGGACCTGGAAATATATGGAAAGGAGAGCACAGAATTGTTAGGGATTGGAAGGGACCTCAAAAGATCATCTAGTCCAATCCCCCTGCCACAGCAGGATCACCTAGACCAAGTCACACAGGAACACACCCAGGCAGGTGAGAATCTGGGTCACCAGTAACACAGGTAAAGACTGTCCGTAACCCCAGCTGGAGGTGCTTGTAATGCAGAAAGCTTCATCTGAAGGTTTAGTTGCCATTCCCATGCATTTTAACCTTGAATAATGCTGGTTTTATGTCTCCTTACAGTGCAAATGTTTCACAGGGGCTTTTCTGATCATAAAAGCTGTAAATGCAATGTTTAAATTAAGCCTCCGAGCAAGGGAGAAATGGCTGAACTTGCATTCCTGCCGTCGGGAGGTGATGCTTTTGGCTGCCGGTACGATCGGGGTGCTTAGCCACAGTGTTAGAAAGCAAGTGCAGAAAGCCTGCTCACCCATCACCCTCCCACCACCACCCGCCACAAACTGCATCCGGACTCGATTCCCTTGCCATCTTCATGGTAACGTGTTTTCTTCCTTTGAGTCTGGCTTTTTGAGTTAAAGCAGGGAGATCTGTGGAGTAGGACCAGCACAAAATGCAGGGCTTTGTTGCAAAGATCATGTTCCTTTGGTTAATTTTCATTCTTACTTCTTTTAACATGACAGTCGAAAGCAAAGCTGTTAATTCCTGCAGCTAATACCCTGGACAAATATTTGGAGACAGTGGTCTAGTCATCCTGCAACCGCCTTAACACGTCCACTCTTCCTAGTTTGGGGGAATTACAGCTGCATCCTGTACACGTCCTGAAACCATAAGACTCTTACCTGGTGCTGGATTAACCGCCGGTGTTTTTGCAGTTACTTCTCTAGGCAATAGAAACAGCTGAGGGTTCGTCGCTCCGCTGTTCAGATGTGGCTCCTTAAAGGATACGGTTTCAGGATTTCCTCCTGGTGTTTTACACCTTGGGAACTTGCTGCTGTGGTGGGGGGATTGGACTGGGTGATCTTTGGAGGTCCCTTCCAATCCCTAATGTTCTCTGGTTGCAGAAGCTGGTAAGATGTGAAAGAGTAATAGTAAGAGGTTCCTCGAGTGAGTGGAGACCATTTCCTGACGCCGCTGGTCAGGGAGACGACCAAGGTGCGTTGCCAGACCTGCTTTTTACAAACAGAGAAGGTCTGGTGGGAGATGGAGTGGTTGGAGGCTGTCTTGGGCTTAGCCATCATGAAATGATCCTTTGTAAAGTAAGGAGCAGGGTCGACCAAACCACCCCAGTGGAGATCCAGGGGACAGATTTTGGCTAGTCTGGGCCATTGCTTGGGGGACTCACTTCTGGGAGGCAGTTTGGGAGACCTAAGCAGCAGCAGTGTTTCAGCGACGGGTGCGTTGGTGTCTTCACTGAGTTCAAGGGCATGAGTCCTTTAAACAAGCAGAGGCAGGTATGTTACACACACAGGCCTTTGTTCTTGAAACAGACATGAATGACAGAGTTCTGAGGATTAGTAGTTGTTGGGTTTTGATGAAAACAGCCTAACCCCAGGGGAATGGTGCTGCTCACAAGTTTAATCTGGCTCTGTCGCTAGCGTTTCGTTTCGGCTCTGAATTGCTGTTCAGTAGCACCAGTTAGGAACTACATGACTGATGTGAATTCAGGACCAGGATCATAATTTTGCTGATGTTTTGCCCAAGGATAGAGATAGGATGAGTCCTAGCGTACAAGACGGTTCAGGAGCATCGTGAAGTCTTAGCTTTGGGGGTAGGATTTAAATGCGAAGGCTTATCGGTAATTACTGTTCTTCAGCTGTTTCCAAAAGCTTCTCCAGGGTTACTCTCTCAGCTCATTTACATGGCTTGGTTCCTACTGGATCATTAGTCTCATTCAGATTCCGTTGTGGTTTGTGATGCTTAGAGCTGTTTTCTGGGCCGAACGAGTTAATTCAGTCGTATTTTTCATATTTAAACCAAGTTTCTTTGAATCAACGAGGATGAGGTGGAGCATCTCCCTCATGAGGAGAGGCTGAGCGAGCTGGGGCTCTGGAGCTTGGAGAAGAGGAGACTGAGGGGTGACCTCATGAATGTCTATAAATATGTGAAGGGTGGGTGTCAGGAGGATGGAGCCAGGCTCTGCTCAGTGTCATCTGGTGATAGGGCGAGGGGCAGTGGGTGTGAGCTGGAGCAGATGAGGTTCCACATCAATGTGAGAAGGAACTTCTTCATCATGAGGTTTATAGAGCACTGGAAGGGGCTGCCCAGGGTGGCTGCGGAGTCTCCTTCACTGGAGATGTTTAAAACCCAGCTGGCTGTGTTCCTGTGTGACTTGGTCTAGGTGATGCTGCTGTGGCAGGGGGATGGGACTAGATGGTCTTTGGAGGTCTCTTCCAATCCCTAATGTTCTGTGATGCAGTGATTCCATGAGATTAGTGGCATTTTCATAACAGTTAAGATCTTGTTACCGGGTTCCCCGTTTTCTTTACAGCAGGGTTTACAATTAGGCAGGAAGTTCAAGGCTGTGAATTTATTATTTAAATACCTGTCACGGGGGACTGCATATGCAGATTTTTGTGCCTGGAAGTATGCAAATACGCGATGCCAGTTTCGTGTGTAAACAAAACTTTGTGGAACACGTAATTTTGGGAAACAGGGCGAGAATTATGAGGAAGACTCCAGAGGCAGAGCAACTGGGTTGGGTTGTTTGGTCCTGTGGAAGAATTCTTCTTGGTTATTTTTCCCCCCCTGCTGAAGGCTATTAGGGGCTTTGCCTTTTTAGAACAAAGAACCTGTGTTTTCAGAATCCAGGCTATTTATGTGAAGTAGAGAGAAGCTTCTGTAAAGCTTAAAGTAGGGCATCAGGAGCAGTTGGCTGCTACCTGATTTTGAAGTCATCCCATTCGTTTGGTTGCTCGGCAGACGTCAATATTTCCTGGTGAGGCAGTGCTCTTTTCACGGTGGTTACCAGTTAACAGCTGGTTTAGCTTTTACCAGGATTCTTTAGCTCTCTTCTTCGCTAGAATTTTTAAAGGTTGGGTGTTTTATGTGACTCAGGCAATGACAGTGCAGCTGCTGATAATAAAATGAGTTCCTGCAGTCTCTTCTGCCCTAAATCGAGGAGGTTGATTGAAGACTGTTCTTGTGGATGGTAACCTTGGAAAATTATCCTGAAGCATTTGCTTTTTCATTTGAGATCTGAGTGGTGCACTTTTACTACGTTCACCTTTATGAACCAGAGCGGTCTGCAGTTGAGTTGTCTTCTGTCGTGGATGATGAAGCTGAGAGCTGCTTCATGCCTGGTCTGATAGCAGTAGCCGATGCTTCTTGCGGAATCAGCCTGTCCCTCTTCCGTTCAGGACCGCGCAGCCTACCTAATAACTTCTGGATTTGGGGGTAAAGATCTCATACCACCGTAAATATTATCAAGGAACAAGACAGAGGTTAAACTTGCTAAATTAAAGCCACAAGATGGCATCAAATTGTCAATTCTATCTGCTGCCTCTAACCTTTTTTTAAAGGTCAGAATGTCACAGGCTGAGCGGATCTCTGCATGGAAAACAGTCGAGGTGGTGGGTGTGCAACGAAAGGGAGCTTGAGGCTTTTGCCTTCTGTTGTTTGTACCTTGTGAAGCCACAAGCAGAAACTTTTTTAGGGCTTTCTTTTTCTTCCCTGGGTTTCAAGAGAGCAGACCAACCCTGGGTGTGTGCCAGATGTGCTTCCAGGAAAGACTTGGAAGAGCTAATATAGCATGTTGTATTTCCCAGGATGAAACGGGAGTTGTGTGGAGGCAATTTCTTGTTCCACGTGAGAAATTAATGAAAGTAATACAGCAGGACTTAATCCTTAAGTCTAAAGGAGCTTTAACACCCCATGTTATCTAAAATACTACTGTCACGGGCTGCCCAGGGGGGTTGTGGGGTCTGCTTCTCTGGAGACGTTTGAAACCCACCTGGACACATTCCTGTGCGACTTGGTCTAGGAGGACTGGTCTAGATTGTCTTTTGAGGTCCCTTCCAGTCCCTGTGAACACGATTGAAAACATTGGGACTGAAATGGGATCAAACCCATGGAAACTGTACACAGCAGCCCATCTGAGCGCGATGCTGTGAAGGGCAGGACGGTGCGAAGCTTTCCCTGTGTGCTTTCCTGATTTCCTTCTCCGTCAGGCTGCTGCTTCCCAATGGTTAAATATCCAGGGATTTAGTGGAAATCAAAAGTAAACGATATATAACCTTCTACTGAGAATTAGCACGAGCAAAGCAAATAATGTCTGTGATTAAACCGTGGCGTTAAGCGGTTGTCTTCAAGCAGATTTGTGTTTTCCAAATTAGATGGGTTTGTTACTAGATCGGCTTAACCTTATCAATATTAATGAGGTGCTCGTAACAGTTTCCAGTGGCTTCTGCATGATAATTAGGGGTGTCATCCTGGAGCTGAACTACCAAGTGCTTGAGAACTTGGAGGAAGCGCAGGTGCTTCCAGCGTTGCTGAGTGTCGGGGTTTCTGGTGCTCAGGGTACAGCTGCACAAACAACAGCTTGCCTTGCTGGAGTTTGGGGTTGCGCTCTGCTGGTTACTCGAGAGGAACTTCTGCAGCCTTGCTGTTGTGTTCTTCTTTCCTCATCTTAGTAGTAGAACTCTCTCCTTACACACCGTTGGGGTTGAAGTAGTGGTCAGAGTTTTTTCTTCTGCTGCATTGTCTGCAGTTTCTACATAATAGGAGGTGGTGATTAGGTCACTGACAGTCACAAAGGGACTTGTAGATCAGTTATAAAGGGTAGATGTCAGGGGTTCAGTTGGTGACAGTCAGACTTCTGGCTAAGTTGCCAGCCTAAATGATTCTGTGACTATCAGATGCTGTGAGCTGAGGTTCATCCATGCAATTGCCACAGTCCAGAGCACCCGCTTACAGAACTGAAAGCTGTGACCTTCAGCCTCTATTGACCAAGGGGGTGACCTCATTAGTGTTTATAAATACGTGGAAGGTGGGTGTCAGGAGGATGGAGCCAGGCTCTGCTCAGTGGCGTCTAATGATAGAGCAAGAGGCAGTGGGTGTGAGCTGGAACAGAGGAGGTTCCACAAAGACCATGCAGACAGAGTGAACTTGTAGAGTAGGATTCATGGTTGGACTGGATGATCGCAAGGGTCTTTTCCAACCTGAATGATTCTATGTGTGTAACTACCTCTTACATCAATATGAGAAGGAACCTCTTCATGGCAAGGGTGACAGAGCACTGGAATGGGACTGCCCAAAGGGGTTGTGGAGTCTCCTTCTCTGGAAACGTTTAAAACCCACCTGGGTGTGTTCCTGTGTGACTGGATCTATGTGATTCTGCTGTGGTGAGGGCATTGGACTAGAGGATCTTTGGAGGTCCCTTCCAACCCCTAATATTCAATGACTCTGTGATTTTGGTGAAGTAAGAAACCACAAGCACAAGTCATACGGAAGCCAACACCAAGCTTTTGTTACGATGTGATGGCAGCTCCTTCCAGATCTTGAATCTCTCTGCAGCAGCTCTTGGTTCCCTCCCTTCACTGCGGTTGATGCAGAACCTGCAGGATTCTGCAGGCACTGGATCGGTGGAAGCGGAGGCAGAGAAGCTGCCGCGCTGATTCTGTAGGGGAGAGGAGAGGAACAGACGTGTGGGACTGCAGACAGTAGTAGCTGAGCGCTCAGGCAAACTGAATTGGATTTAAACCCTTGAAAGCACTGGGCAGACTGACAGCTTTGTGGCTTGTTTGCCTTTGCATCCCATAGCCTGCTAGGAATTTATGGAAATACTACGGGAGGGTTCTTGGTATTTCTTCAAGGCTTGTAATTAGTCCACCAGAGAAGCAGCCTTCTCCTGCAGAAAGCGCTGGCTTTGTGCAGAAGGAGATGAAAAGCGCTTTCTCTCCGCTTTCATGCTCAAAGCGAAGGTGATTTTATTTCAGATAACTGCTGTTTGTCAGGCACAAGACTTCTTTCAAAGGTAGTCGGCCGTTCCTGCTGCTCCTACTTTAGAATGTGGTATTTTGATGTTTGCCATTTCCTGAGTAATTATTGCAGAAGGACATTGGCAAAAATACCTTTTCTCAGATGCTAAAAAAGTTAGTCTTAAAATAACAGTTCCTGACTCAAGTGTCCTACATAGCTGTTGGGAGAAAAGAGCGCGGCAAAACTCGGGATGAATCCAGTTCTTCCAGCGTGGGGTTGTGTCCTCACACTGGAGTTGTTGCAGAAGTTATTCGTGGTACCACCTGTCGGTTCCTGCCTGTTGTAACTAGTCGGGGGGACTTCAACTGAAGCTCAGGGAAGAGATATTTTGAGTTAATTTGTGTTTTCTAAGGGTTTGTCATAAAATCACAGAGTCACAGAACATTACGGGTTGGAAGGGACCTGGGAAGGTCATCCAGTCAAAACCCCCTTCCACAGCAGGATCCCCTAGATGAAGTCGCACAGGAACGTGTCCAGGAGGGTTTTAAACGTCTCCTCAGAAGGAGACTCCACAGCCCCCCTGGGCAGCCCCTTCCAGTGCTCTATCACCCTCACCATGAAGCAGTTCTTCCTCAGGGGTCTTAAAAAATTCACCTGGTTTTTCCTTTACCTGTTCCTAGAAAACCATCACCTTTCACAGAAATCATAGGATGGTCGAGGTTGGAAGGGACCTCAGAGATCACAGAATCATTAGGGGTTGGGAGATCACCTAGTTCCCACCGCTCTGCCAACACTGCTCTGCCGAGGGCAGGGACACCTCTCACTAGACCAGCTTGCCCCGAGCTCCATCCAGTCTGGCTTTGAATGTTTCCAAAGAAGGGTCGTCCACAGCTTGTCTGGAAGGCCTCACTCTTCCCCTGCCTCCTCACCCTCACAGTGAGGGGTTTCTTTCTAAAATCTTAATCTAAATCTACCCTTTTTTAGCTCAAAACCGTTCCCCTGTGCTATCACTAGAGTTCCTCCTCAGAAGTCCCTCTCCAGCTTCCCTGTAGGCCCCCTTCAGGTGCTGGAAGGCTGCAACAAGATCCTTTCAGCGCCTTCTCTTCTCCAGTCAAGTGGGTTCCTCTTCTATTTGTATTTCATAGATCTTGAGATAAAACCAGAGTCTCAGCTTTCATGATGGAAAGTTAAAGGCAGGTTCTTTGAACGTTATTTAAATTGTGGAACTCGAGGCTGCTTGTGTGCGGTGCCCTGCTTGTTAGGTTTTCCCTCTTTGACTTGCAAAACACAGTTAGTTACGCCCAGGTGTAGAAATGCGATGGGAGAACCCAACAGGTTTTTCCTGGAGTGAGATCTCTGACCTTTCCAAGTGTCTCGCACTTGTGTCATCTGCTCCGCTCTGTGTTTAAGCAATTGCCCGATAAAATTCATCGTTTGGTCATAGAATCATGAGGGATGGGAAGGGACCTCGAGAGATCATCCAGTCTTGTGTCAGCCTTGCGCACTGAAGCAGATGGCATCTATATAGTGGTTTTTAACACTGCTAGTGATGTTGTTAGTAACATATGTGTTGCTCGTTGAGGTCTCGCGGCAGTGAGGGAGAGCAGAACTTGCTCGTGTGGGAATTGAGTCTTGCTTTGGAACGTTCTCATTCTAATCCCTACGCGTTGCGGCCTCACTGTGTTGACTCCTAACAAGACTAGATAGTAGTGCAGGTCTTCTGTTTGTGACGTTAAGGTAATTGGATGAGGCGTGACCAGAACTAATTGCCACAGGAGTGCTATTTCTGGCCACTAAAACTCTCCAGGGCGGGACTGCACTGCACTGTCTTGGTCCTGCTTTTCCATCCCGTGCGTCAGCACATCTTGTTTTGAGGTGTCTGTAACCTGTTGCTTACATCTGAGTCGCCAACCCGTGGTGAAAGGGCTCTTAGGTAAAAGCAGACAATGCCCTTGTGTGAGAAAAGGTTTATTTGAATATAGACAGTACTTCTGATTGTTGTTTAATGCTTATGAGCTGAAACTTGAAAAGCTTGCGAGGTGGTTGGAGGATCTAAAGAGGGTTTTGAACATCTTCATTATTTTCTTTCTTTGTTCTGGTACTGCCCTCATCTTCGTGATACCTGCTGTAGCTCTGTGTTCATTTAAATAATAACTGGACTTTTTGTTTATTAAAATTACCTCTTTTGTCTTCTGACAGGAAGGTGCTTCCGCTCGAAAAACACAAACCCCAGCAGCACAGCCCGTACCACGACCAGGTAAGGCAGCCTATGTCCTTTCCTGCTTCTGTGTGACAGGGGTCACAAGGAAATGGTCTTCAAAACATCAGGTGGATGAAGGTTGGGGTGGGGATTTGTGCCTCTAACTGTAGTTTCAAGGAAATGTTCTTCAAGACTTCACTTAGATGAAGGTTGGGGTGGGGATTTGTGCCTCCAACTGTGCTGAGTTTCAAGGAAATAGCCTTTAAAACATCAGTTAGATGAAGACTGGGGTGGGGGCTGCTGGCTTGGGCTCTCCAACTGTCTATGTGTTGAAAATAACATACTGATTGATTGATCTTACACCATGGGGGTGGGTAGTTCTTTTCAACGTGCTGCCCAATTTGCCAGCCCGTAGGAAGGATTAATTAACTACAGTAAAACGGACAGATTCCTTGGTTGTTGCCTGGTGGGTCACAAATGTCAGCTCAAAGGAGCATCAGCCTAACAAGCAAAGCTGATCCCAAAAAGAGATGTGTGACTAGCTCTTCAGTGATGCTTGAGAAACCGTGCCCTCCTCTGCAAGCTGTTTCTTCACACTTCTTAGCACGGACTTGCACGAGTCCTCAACAGGCTTTTTGCTTTCCCAGTCCGTGGTCGTACCTCATCCATTTAGCGTGTCCGATCGAATGAAGATTCAAGGACAGAATGAGACAAGTTTTGCTTTGTTTTAATAAGAAATTCCTAAAAAGGAGGACTGTGGTGATAC
Source organism: Rhinopomastus cyanomelas (assembly GCA_013400115.1). Lineage (NCBI taxonomy): Eukaryota > Metazoa > Chordata > Aves > Bucerotiformes > Rhinopomastidae > Rhinopomastus > Rhinopomastus cyanomelas. The sequence goes on from VXBP01007492.1 coordinate 478,640, forward strand.
AGGCAGGGCAGGAGCTGATCAGACCTCCCAGACAGCTGCATGCGTTTCCGCACCCATTTGCTACCGCGGGAACGTCTGGTTTGGTGAGAGGTGTTGTTTAAGAACACGGTGATTGTTATTGATCATCGAATCATTGGGGATTGGAAGGGACCTCGAAAGATCATCCAGTCCCGTCCCCCTGCCACAGCAGGATCACACAGGAACACGTCTTAAACGTCTCCAGTGAAGGAGACTCCACAATACTGGTGTTGGATATAAAGGTATTGAGAAGAGGCCGTTCTGGGAAGCAGGCAGCCTCTGAGGAGGAGCGTTGTTTTTCCAGAAGTGCAGCTGAGTACTTTATGTTTTCTAGAAGTACAGCTACTGGCTGAGGTCTCGTTGAGGCTCCTCAGTGCTGCCGCTGTGCGTCTTGCTGATTCTTTGAGGGGCATTAGTAGGGTTTAACGCTGAGGTTTAATTGTGTACAACCGATTCTTCCCCAAACATCTGGTTCAGTGTGAATATTCTCATCCTCCCTAAGCGCTGCCGTGCACGCATTCTTCTGTGTAGTTATTTCAGTCCCGGTGCCTGTCATCTCAGTAGCCCCGTTAAGCATAATCATGCAAATGCAGTTCACCGACAACAGCGTGGAAAGGCTGGAAGTGTCAAGACCAGAACGATGGCCCAGTTGTCACAGCTCCCTGCTTGCTCGCTGTGAATTCCTGGACGCTACGTGACAGAGCGTGTTTTTGCCCATTATGTAGGTTATACTGATGCAGCCCTTCCCCAAGGACAGTCTGAGGGCAATCAGAATCATTATCTGGCCTCTCCTGTGAGCTGCAGAGAGAGTAAAGGACAGAGGAATATCCAGCGGAAGCGTGCGCTGCCGTTGGTTGGATTGGGCAAAACAGTTGTCGTACAGCTGCTCTGAGAACTTACTGGAGGTGTGGTTTTCATTCAAGATGCTTCTCTTCTGCACCCTTCTGCAGCACAGGCTTCCTACTGACTTGCCTTAATGTGGCTACCAAAGGTCTTAGGGCTGCTTTATTCCCCACCGCAGTCTTTAGGGCAGCTGGCACTGCCCAGATGCTTGAGGAACTTTTTTACATTAAGAAGACAACGAAATAAAAACTCTCTGGGTAGGTCAACTCGTGTAGTTCATAGAATCATTAGGGATTGGAAGGGACCTCAGAAGATCATCCAGTCCAATCCATGTCTGTTCACTCCATGACTTAAAAACATGTAGATGCTGCCTTCTGATGACATCTGTATTTAAATATTAGTCATTCTGCCATCTTTTCTTTCTCTTCCTCAGTTTCTCAAGCAAGACCACCGCCAAACCAGAAAAAAGGTGAGTTAATTTTACTTACAGCACCTTCTTTGTTTTGGTGTGAAATCTGGCCACTTGAGATTTTCCTGAAACCACAAGCAACAACATAAACAGGCAGTGAGATGCAGGCAGCATCCTGTTGGGCAAAGTACGGGTCACAGCGTCACAGAATGTTAGGGATTGGAAGGGACCTCCAGAGGTCATCCAGTCCAATCCCCCTGACACAGCAGGATCACCTAGACCCAGTCACACAGGAATTCATAGAATCATCAGGGATTGGAAGGGACCTCAAAAGATCATCCAGTCCAATCCCCCTGACACAGCAGGATCACCTAGACCAAGTCACACAGGAATTCATAGAATCATTAGGGGTTGGAAGGGACCTCCAGAGGTCATCCAGTCCAATCCCCCTGACACAGCAGGACCACCTAGACCAAGTCACATAGGAACACATCCAGGTGGGTTTTAAACATCTCAAGAGAAGGAGACTCCAAAACCCCCTTGGACAGACTGTTCCAGTGCTCTGTCACCCTCACCAGGAAGAGGTTCCTTCTCGTATTGATGTGGAACCTCCTCTGCTCCAGCTGACACCCACTGCCCCCCTGTACGTAGAGACTCTTGATACAGGGATGTTCTCTTTTTGGGGAGTGCAGACCTTCCGCTTAGCAGAGATTTCCCATGACTTCCCTTGAATGTTTTCCCACAACTCTGATGAATTCAGAGGTTTGTTGTTAGGTTACACTTCCTTTAAGGGCTAAAAAGGGACAAGTACTCCCCATTCAAAACCACATAACAGTAAAAGAAAAGCCCGACAGGAAATGTGACTGTATTATCTCCACAGGCTCTCGAACTCCCATAATCATTATTCCAGCAGCCACGACCTCTTTAATAACGATGCTCAATGCAAAGGACCTTCTGCAAGACCTGAAGTAAGTAGCTGATTAGCTAATGCTTTCTAGAAACCTGTTGTCAGACACAAAAGTGCACCATTTCCAAACCACACAGGAACATACCCCAGGCGGGTTTGGAACGTCTCCAGACACTACTGTGTTCAGAAAATGAGGCGCTCTTCTTTCTTCCACATTAAGCACTTTGCTTGTCCCTTATGAGACTGCACGCTTGTTCTTCAAAACCAGCCTTGCAGTGCTACAGCTTTCCACTGGAGTTGCCCTAGAATTTTCTTTGACTGGCCTGTGAGATAGCAGATGCCTTCTGATCTCCAGCTATTTTGAGTTCCTAGATTGCTGCCACATATCATCAAAGATCCAGTCAGCATGCTGGACTCTTGGTGCCTCCTCTGAAATGTTGAGTGGGATATGAGGCTGCCTGTTAGCATTAGGGTTTAATGTGCAAACAGTTACTGGGCCGGTATAATTGTGTTGACAGAGGCTGTTGCTTGTGTGGGTTTTTGTGTTTACCAGAGAAATTCACCACCACAAGCCCTGGATTTTGCATCTGTGCAATTAGTGACTCTCTGATGTGCTGTGACTCAGTATATCCGTGCTGGGAGGCTTGTGCTGTTTGCGGCTCCGCTGGGGCTGAGCCTGCTGGTAGCTTCTCAAGAGCTGCCCAGAGAAGAGGCTGATTGTTCGAGTGCAAAGAACATGACCCAGAACAAAATGAAATGAAGGGGTCAGAGGAGGACACCGCCTCAGTAAACAACTCTGAAAGACAAACCAGTGAGGCAGGGTGTGCTAATGAATCAGAACTGCACCAGCAGAACGTGAACGGGTGAAATATTAACGTAGCCGTGGTGGTCGCAGCGCTCGGCTAGAAAACGTGCCACCTGGCACTGACATTTATCGAAGCTGTTTGCTGGGGAGTGGCTGCAGGGTTTGTTTTTACTGTTCAGGTATGCAGAGTGTGGAGCTGGCCTTGGCGTAGGGAGTGATTGATAGGAACGTGAAGGTTTTCCAAGGAAAGAGACCTCGCTTCCTTCTGCCTCACAGTTGTTTAACTCATTTCCCACTTTGAGCTACATTTGACAGAAGAGTAGAGATCTGGAAGACGTGTCACTCTGAGAATAAATAAGTGTTGTCCAGAGAGAAAGGACACGCACAAATTGATGCTCCCTCCCTTGGAGGAACATGCAGGGAGCTTTGAATTTCTTGTTTCTAGAGGTAATCACAGAACTTTAGGGATTGGAAGGGACCTCGAAGGATCATCCAGTCCAATCCCCCTGCCACAGCAGGATCACCCAGACTAAGTCACACAGGAACACGTCCAGGTGGGTTTTAAACATCTCCAGCGAAGGAGACTCCAAAACCCCCCTGGGTGTTCTGGTTTAGAAATGGTCTTTAGCCCTGGTAAGAGCTCCTGCTTTCAGGGTCGAGCAGAGCTACTCCAGGTAGGAATCCTCTGAGAAAGCCAAACTCTGTGTAGGGAGCTCTTTCCTTACGTGCCCTGCCCCTCCAGTGGGAAATAAGTAGGTTTGTGACTTGTCATTCCTGCTGTCTTGTTTCATTGACAACGCAGCGTTGCCAGAAGGTTGGGCTCGGTGTCCTGTGCCTGTGCTGGGGGAATTCTCTGGGCATGCGCTGGTCTGGACTTTTTCAGACTCTTGTGTAACAAACACACTTTTCACCTCCTGAAACTCATCATCACAGAATCATTCAGGTTGGGAAAGACCCCTGGGATCATGGAGTCCGAGCGTCAACCCTTTTTTACAAGGTCACCCCTAAGCCAGATCCCCCAACACCACATCTAAGTGTCTTTTAAACTCATCCAGGGATGGGGACCACCACCGTGGGCAGCCCCTTCCAGTGCCAGCAGCTTGCTCTGTTGCTGTGCTTCTCAGCCAGTGAGGCCTCAATAATGCCCCTGTCCCTGTCCATACCTGCTTAAAGGGGCTGCTCTGGATGGGGTAGCAAATCCTGGCGCCCCTTCCAAGCACGAGAAAGAAGCCCCATGTAAACAGAGCCAAGGGAAGAGCAGAACTCGTGCCTGCTACCAGCTTGCACTCGGCAGGAGAGCCCAGGGGAGCCCCAGGACAGGAGCGGTGCCAGCCCAGTACAAGATAAAAATGAGGGGTTTCTGAAATATTGAGAAGATAGATCTGCATTTCAAACCAGAATGGCAGGACTCTCAGAGGATCACAGACCACGAGGGATTGGAAGGGACCTCCAAAGATCATCCTGCCCAATCCCCCCACCTCAGCAGGATCTCCTAGATCCAGTCGCACAGAAACGTACCCAGGTGGGTTTGAAACCTCTCCAGAGGAGACTCATACTTTCTGGTGTATACTGAAACTGCTTCAAAATTATATCACACACTAGTCATTATTCTTGCTCACAATCTGAGCACGACACCAGATACTGTAATTACCGTGCACAACCTGGCTTTCCAGACTGTGTGTTGGAGAACATCTGAACTTGGGTGTTCCAGAGGCAGTGCTGCTGCTTGACACGGACCAAAAGCAAGGTGGGAATTATCCTCAGCAGATGCCCATGATTAGTTGGTGATCATGATGTGTTTTATGATGATGATGCTCTTTACTTGCCATATGCGGCCAGGCAGCTCACTGAGCTTCATCCAGCTTTGATACTGAACAACCTGCTTGAAAGATTCAGGGGTGATGTGTTACCAGCAAGGCAGCTTTGTTTTCTTGCAGGAATATGCATCTCGAGCCTTTGTTGCTGCAATCTAACAAAAAGATTGAGAAGCCTGCAGGAAAAAAGCTTTCATTTCGAGGCACAATCAAATGTCTGTCACAGGGACCCTGTTTACTCTCCAGCACTGGAGTTTCCTCCTTCTCTGTTTCAGGTGCCTGGCTCAGGGGCCACAAAGTGCTGACTGGGTGTCAGCAAATGTGACTGAATGATAACAACTGATACGAGCAGCTCGGGCTGCTGTCTGACCAGTTACCTCCCCCATTAGATCCTGTTTGGGTGCTTCCCTCTTGCCTTAAGAAAGGAGCCTGCTGTCTTTTCAGAGCTGAGAGAGCGTACGGGTTTTTATGTGGGCAAAGATTCTGGCAATTAACAAGAAGATAACTGAGTTGCTAGTTTCCTCATAGTGGTATCGAAATCGATCTGAAATAGGTGTGGGGTTGGGTCTTTTGTCATAGCAGCCAACAGAAATCTGGAGGAGCAACAGACACACTCGAGCGCCCGCACCGTCAGGTTGCAGACCACATTTCCAGCGCGTCGGATGATTAAGAAGGTGCCAAGCAGAACTGTGTATTTAAGCCACCAGCTACAGGGTTGTGGCAAATAGTTCAAAAGAGAAGATGAGTTTCTGGTGTTTGCTTTGATGCTAAGAAATCTGGAGCTTGTTGTTCCTGTCCGGGCAGTGATGGAGGAAGCCATCATTATATTTAGAATCATAGAATCATCAGGGATGATGGGACCTCGCAAGATCACCTAGTCCAATTTATAATCTCCCAGCCATTTCTACTGATTCCCACGTGGCTTTTCTTGTGTGGGCTGAATCGATGGCTCCTGGACATGCAAACATGTATGTCACAAACTTTCTCTAAGCTGCCTTCATTCCTGTGCACTGTGTGTGTTCATATATGTCAGCATTTCACAGAATCATTCGGGCTGGAGAAGACCATCATCAAGTGCAACCATCAGCCCTAGTCAACAAGTTCACCCTAGAAGTTCAATTATTGGTGAAGTTACTCTCTTAGTAGGTTTTTTTTCAGTAATGTTCTGTGTGGCCCAGGTGTAATTAAGGTTGTTTTTTCCTAGTGTACCCTGTAAGGCTTTCTTGGTGTCTATTTTATTTGGAATGATGTTTTGCATGGATGAGCATCATTTTATTTATAGCTGATCACACCTGTAGCGCTTCTCTGTGTCTGCAGCCCCGACCGACTGCGACACACAACCCGCAGCCAGTCACAGAGGCTTGGCTTTTATTTTCCAGAGCAGCTGTTGGCCTTTGTCACACACCTCAGAAACTGCTTGTGACTCGCTGTGAAATTACGCAGAGTAAAAAGGGTCACAGAGTCCCAGAACTTTAGGGGATGGAAGGGACCTCGAAAGATCATCGGGTCCAGTTCTCCCGCCACAGCTGGATCCCCTAGACCAAGTGCCTGATCTTCCTGGTGTTACCTTAGGTCACTAAGTTCTGACCAAGTTGTTTCTCTTCCTGCTGATTACGTGAAATACAGTCCTTTTGCCTACCAAGTGTTTCTCTGTTCCCCAAGGTTTGTACCCTCAGATGAGAAGAAGAAGCAAGGCTGCCAGCGAGAGAATGAAACTTTAATACAGAGAAGGAAGGACCAGATGCAGCCGGGGGGAACTACCGTCAGCGTTACCGTCCCGTACCGAGTAGTAGACCAGCCTCTGAAACTTATGCCACAGGACTGGTAAAACACTTTTCCTTTACAAAGTTTCTTCACCAGGAGAGTGCAGAATTTGGAGGGGACCATAAAAATGCAAGTGAATTCACTCAAAGCTGGCGAAACAGGTGTAAAAATGGGCTTTATTGTTCCTAGGAGTCTCTTCTTCATAGAATCATTCAACCATAGAATCCTTCAGGTTGGGAAGGACCTATATTAGTCAAAGTTTATTTTACTAGGCTGCAGATAATTACAAAACATATGCCCTTCACAGACATTCAGCAGTTGTCTCTTCCAATAAATTCTAAGAATCAAAGCGAGCAGTATCCAGAAGAACGAGTTTGAACACCTGAGTTTGCTGTGTTGTTCATGGCAGACTCATCTCGAAATGTTGGAGGAGGTCTTTTAAAAGCTAAGTGGTGATGACCAGAAATAAGCACAGTGTGTCTGTCGTATTAGGAATGTGGACACTGAGCTGATTCTGCAAAGGGATGGAGCTAGAAGTCCAGGAGGTTCGTAGTCGTGCCTGAGGTGTGGCTGTTCAATGTGCCATAGCGCCGTTGCTAAGAGAAGAAGCTGTGCTCTCTGTTGAAGAAAGGTGATTCATGTGTCTGAGGCCATCCCACGTCCATCTCTTTGTGTCTGCAGGGATCGTGTGGTGGCCGTGTTTGTTCAGGGTCCCGCTTGGCAGTTCAAAGGCTGGCCGTGGCTCCTGCCCGACGGGTCCCCAGTGGATATCTTCGCAAAAAGTAAGGGCTTGGTTGTTTGGGGGTTTGTCATGGTGGTTTTTATGGCAAAGTGCTGCCTGAGTGCTGTTGAACTTGGCTCGTTGGGAAGATGAGGTTTAGTCTTTGGCATAGGTGGCAAGTGCTGAGGTGCCGTCTGCATGTCTTCTGACCTGTGGAAACTCACAGAAATCTTCTCAGAGCTGTCATTTTACAAGAGGTTCCTAAATACCTGGTGGATAAATTTCCTTCCCAAGCTGCTGAAAAAATGTGAAAAGACAATCACAGAACATTAGGGATTGGAACAGACCATGGAAGATCACCTAGTCCAATCCCCCCTGCAGCAGCAGGATCACCTAGATCAAGCTGCACAGGAACATGTCCAGGTGGGTTTTAAACATCTTCAGAGAAGGAGACTCCACAACCCCCCTGGGCAGCCCCTGCCAGGGCTCTGTCACCCTCACTGGGAAGAAGGTCCTTCTCATACTGATGTGGAACCTCCTCTGCTCCAGCTCACACCCACTGCCCCTTGTCCTGTCACTAGATGCCACTGAGCAGAGCCTGGCTCCATCCTCCTGACACCCACCCTTCACATCTTTATCAACATTACTGAGGTCACCCCTCAGTCTCCCTTTCTCCCAGCTCAAGAGCCCCAGCTCCCTCAGCCTTTCCTCAGCAGGGAGATGCTCCCCTCCATCATCTTTGAGGCTCTGTGTGAGGTAAAAACTCTAAAGAAAATGCTAGTTTGTTAAAGAGCCAAAAAAAAGACAACAGACAAAGGGTAAAGGTGTCCACAGCTTGTCAACAAGAAAGTCAGCGTAAAAGAAAGAAGTACGTCACACAAGAGCGTTTCACCAAAGAACCTAATGGAAGGAGAAAATGATCTTCCACATGCAGATGCACAGAAAAGAGCACTAGTGGAAAAACAAACCCAAGAACAATGCAGTTGAGTATGTAAGGTCCAAGTAGCAGTTACCTGCTAGTTCCTGTACAGGATGCTGTAGGCGTTACACGACGTCCTTGGACGTCTTCGAAGCCTTTGCTGTGCCAGGAGGTCCAAACCACAGCCTGCCCAGTTCAGTCTGAGGAGGTGCACTTGAACCCTGCTGTTCAAGTGAAAGCAGGGTGCGTGCTCTCACCTGGCAGTGCTTTAAAAGCCTGATCAGACACTTCTGCTTCACTTTGTCCCTCCTATCCAAACTGCAAAAAGGCATCAGCTTGGCTGCGGATCCAAACTGCAAAAACTTGCGTGGTTTAGTGTCAGAGCTTTGGTTTGGCCGAGGAAGCAGCGGACTTTCTTGAGAGGTTAATTTTGCTCTTGGGCTCTACCGTCAAAAAGAGGGGTAGGGATTTTCTTTGGCTAAAGATGAAGTTGTCTTGTTTGAACACTAAATGCTTTCCTGTTTCCTGTAGTTAAAGCTTTTCATCTCAAATACGATGAGGTACGCCTGGATCCGAACGTCCAGAAGTGGGATGTGACAGTGCTAGAACTCAGCTACCACAAACGACACTTGGACAGGCCAGTGTTTCTGCGCTTCTGGGAAACCTTGGACAGGTGTGTTTTCTGTTGAAAATGCCGTACGCTCAGGTTTTACTGGTCTTTGGAAATTAAATATTGAGACGGTAATTACACAACTTAGACGTCTGAGTAGTGTTCTAGCTTGGAAATACTGCTTGCGTAGTTTTTCTGATGCTACGGCAAGATCTGTTCCACTGTAGTTTATTGCAGACTGTAAGTATTGATCTCCAAAGTGTAATGTGCATGGAATCGTAGAATCATTCAGGTGGGAAAAGACCCCCGGGATCATCAAGTCCAACCACCAACCCTACTCTACAAGTTCACCCCAAAACAGATCCCCCAATACTACATCTAAGCAACTTTAAAACTAATCCAGGGATGGGGACTTGGCCACCTCCCTGGGTAGCCCAGTCCAGGGCCTGACCAGTCTGTCCAGGAAGAGTTTCTTCTCCTGATGTCCAGTCTGACCCTCCCCTGTTGGAGCTTGAAGCCCTTCCCTCTGCTTCTGCCACTAATGACCTGTGAGCAGAGCCCAGCACCAAGCTCTCTGCAGTGTCCTTTCACACAGTTGTAGAGAGCGATGAGGTCTCCCCTCAGTCTCCTCTTCCTCAGACTAAACAGCCCCAACTCTCTCCATCTCTCCCCATCACATTGATTCTCCAGGCCCTTCCCCAGCTTCACTGCCCTCCTCTGCCCTCGGTCCAGCCCCTTGATGTCTCCCTTGTCCTGAGGTGCCCAAAACTGGACCCAGTACTCAAGTTGTGGCCTCCCCAGTGCTGAGTACATGGGGACAACCACCTCCCTACTCCTGCTGGAGAATGCCAAGGAAGGATTGTTACTATTAATCATTGAGTAGTGCCATGGCTCTCCACCTCCCTTTGGGCAGAAGGAAAGGAGAACAGTCTAGGTGGTGTAGGGTTTGCAGCAGCCCCTCCCCTTGGACTGCAGTTTGGAGCTCAGAAGCTGCCCTCCCTTCTTTCTCCACCTCACTAGACCGTAGTGTAGAAACAGTGAGGAACTCCCTCAAGGTGAAGAGCCACAAAGCGTTATCTTATCCTGATGGCCTTGAGTCCACAGCGCTGGGTAGTGAGAAGTGAGAGATGGAGAAGCAGCAGCACGGCTCTGTGAAGAGCTTCCCTGTGGTTCAGGACACTCTTCACCTAGGAAGCTGATGGTGATACCTTTTTCGTATTGTGAAGCCGTTGTAGGAATGTTGAGGGGAGAATCCAGATGCCTTTCATGAATATTTAATCTTTCCGCGTTGATTGCACAGCAAGCTGCTTGAATGATTGAGTGAACTTCAAAAGGAGCAATCCGATGGGAATTGTCAGAATAATTCCAAGGATCAAGCTCTCTCTGTCTGGTTACCTAAGCCTAAGCTAAACCACATATCTAAATTCCCAGAATGAACTAGAGTTATCTCTATCAACAATCTGCCAATGTGCCAAGTCACATGGTTCCTCAGAGACACGGATGTCCTTTGAAGCCGGAGTTGTGGTTGAGTGACTCTCAGTGGGACAAATCCTGCGCATGATACAGAGCTGCAGCACAGAGTCACAGCACAGTAGGGGCTGGAAGGGACCTCGAAAGATCATCCAGTCCAATCCCCCTGCCAGAGCAGCGTCGCCTGCATCAAGTCTGTTCCTGAAAGCAAATGCAAAGCAAACACGTAATGTTGTCTTCTCTTGGCTTCTTCCCCAGGTATATGGTAAAGCACAAATCTCACTTGAGATTCTGAGTCCTTCAGCTGCCACTGACTTCCTGAAGTATGGATTGAGAACCATGAATGGGACTCCAGTCTGGAGACCGGAGCTGGCACTAGATGTTATGTCAAGAACTTTACAAATGAAGAAGGGTCACAGTTTAAACTTTTTATAAAACCTTGTTTGGATGCTTCACGCTGGGGCAGGTCGATACCTGTTGTTATTCAGAAGCAAAGGGGTTTTGCTTAAAACTATTTTTTTAATGTTGTTAGCCTCCTAGTCTGCAACCCAAATTGTATATTTTGATAGCAGCTGTATCTTCTCTGTTTGGTTAAATTAGCCACATTTTTAAATAATGTGTTTTGTTCCTGATTAGAGAATAGATTGATCTTTACTGCAGGTTACAGATGTGTGCGTGCGCGCACACGCGCGTGGGGGGTGTGTGTGTATATATCCGTGTGTGTGTCTATATATATAATGTATAAAAACCCGATAGACACACTTCTGCACACGTAGATGTTACCAGGCTTTCTAAACCACTTCGCTTCTGAGCTTAATTTGGGTTTTCTTTGCTTCTCGTTTCACTTACTGAAAATACTTGGTTGTGAATTCTATGACATTTTAGCCAGTAGGACTTGCAAGCTGAGCAAAGTGAGAGTTGTTTTGGAGAAATCAACCTGTCAGCCTGTATCTGTATATTCTGTCAGTCTTTGTTGAAAAAGGGAAGATGAAAAAAACTAGAAACGCTCTTTGTTTTTTGGATTTGTGACGTCCCAGCTCACGAAATCGTTGGACTTTGCTGGAGGGATACCTTTAAGTCGTGTTGACGTCGGATCGGCGTTCTCCACCCGAGTCTCTTGAGTTCCGTGGAAGGCGTGCATGTGTACATTCCCATCTATCGCAATATGAGTCTCAGTGTTACCTAGATTAAACAGTGATAGAGAAGGACTACGTTTGCATTTCCTTTCTTTCTGAAGCGGCCACCACGAGGGATGAATCATTTTACTTCTTTGTGTTTATGGTTATAAACATCTAATCCCATCTCCAGTTTTATTTCCCTGCTACGGAAACAGCCCAGACTGTGTCTAAGGGAGCTGTAAGATAAGAGGCTGCCGTGGCCCTCTGACAGCCCTGCGGTAGAACGGAACACGAGCTCTCTCCAGTTGCCAAAGAACCTGTCTCTTGACCTCCAGTGCAGCCGAGGCCGGAAGCCCCTGGTATTTGTACGAGTCGGTGGTTTCTCTGTACCTGTTTGATAACATGAAGCTGATGTTGCCTAGCACTGGATGTAGAGAACGATCAAGTCTTGTACCACCTGCATGATATTTCTTTGCTGGGTTAGAAACATGTTTATGTTCCTGTTCTTGAAATTCCAAACCGGGGTCTTTTTTTTTTTAAACACTTTACATTTAAGGTTTGACAGAAGTAAAAGACTCAACTTGTTCCTTTTTAGTTTTGCTTTTTATTTGATGCTACCTTTGTTCTTAGTAAAACCAGAAGGCACATCTCTCTGAAAGGTTTTTAAAAACTACGTTGTGCAGGTGAGGACTGTGAGGTCTGACTTGGCTTTGTCCTTCCATTCTTGCTAGACTACTAATTGTAAATGGTGTCAATGGAAATGCAAAAGGAAAAACCAACAAAACGCCAGGATTTACTGGATTTTTGAAGGGATTCTGCAGAGAGACTGAGAAAGGCAGGCAGAACAGAGCTGGTAGGAGACTTGTGCGTGTGGTCAGTACCAAAGGACTGGTTTTAACTCAGTACTTAACCTTCTTATCAGTGCATCTGTATCACAGATGAGTCAGCTCAAACTTTCAGTACCTTGTTTTAACCTGAACTGAAATAGGAGAAGTCACAACGCAGGAGCGCTTCAGTGCAGCCGTGCTTGAAGTAGTGGGATAATAGATGTGGTTTTTCCTAAGTCCCAAACGTTTCCAGCTGGAAATGTGGCTTCAGTGTAGCCCTGCTTTAAACAGTGGGATACTAGGTGTGGGTTTTGTGAGTCCCAAACATTTCCAGCTAGAAATGTGGCTTCAGTGTAGCCCTGCTTTAAACAGTGGGATACTAGGTGTGAGTTTTGTGAGTCCCAAACATTTCCAGCTAGAAGTGTGGCTTCAGTGTAGCCCTGCTTTAAATAGTGGGATACTAGGTGTGGGTTTTGTGAGTCCCAAACATTTCCAGCTAGAAATGTGGCTTCAGTGTAGCCCTGCTTTAAATAGTGGGATACTAGGTGTGGGTTTTGTGAGTCCCAAACATTTCCAGCTAGAAATGTAGGGTTTTTTCCAGCTTGAGCAGTACCTCATGGCCCAGGTGCTTTAAAGAGCTCCTACAGTGGACAAACAACTGAAAAAGGAAATGGTGAAGAAATGGGTGTGCTGCCATGTATCAGCTGTGAGGTGGTCTTAAAAATGGTAAAAGCCAGTTGTTGTCCCTTCCCTGATCTGTGTTTTAAACCTCTGTGTAATCCCAGCTCCAATACTGAGTAGAGGACTTCACGCAGACGTACGTTTACGTATATATGGGGGTTAACCCCTCTGAGACTAGTGGAGTTAGAGCAAAATCCATGAGATCCCTGTGTGAACTGTGCCGCGGATCGAGCGCAGACCTGTAACGTCCTCAGGTTTTGGACTTGGAAGCAACTGATGACACAAGTCGTAAACTATGTGTTTGTGGAGGGCTTGGCACGTGATTGTGCATAGTTTTGTCAGCCGTAAAAGTAGCGATGTTTATAAAATGAGCCATTTTGCAATCAGATCCCTGCTGGCATTATTGGAAGTTTAATTAGGCTGTCAGAACAGCATTCCTGCTGCCTTCATAAATAACGGCGCCTAGCTTGCGAAACCACTTGAACGGAAAAGCGCAGCCCTGCAGCAGCGGTGTGCGGCACCGCTGGAATTTCACACAACGTTATGCTTAGTTTATCTACACGTTAATGTAGAGGAATAAAGAGATGTGGAGGATCAGACATCTGTTTCAGCGGCTGCACGCTCACTGTTGAGCAACGTCGGCGTGCCGCTTAGGGGTGTGTAAGGTGTGCGCTAGTAAAACACGCACCTAGGACTGAGCTGCCTCGCCGGCTGTAGTTGATCGAACGTGAGGACGATACTAGCTTGGGAATCAGACCTCAAATTGGCTGTTTCTACTAAACATCTTAAGAGTCATAACTCGGCCCTGTCTCGTAAGTTCAAGGTAAATGAGATCAAACGAGATGAAAGGTGTTTTGAAGTCTGCTGGTGGGCTCCTGCAGTGTCAGCAGGTGATGATTTCTTTTGGTCGTGATGGTATAGAAGCCAGTAGAGATATCTGAACTAATGATTTGTGTATCAGACCCTGAATTACCTGTGATTTGTGTATCAGACCCTGAATTACCTGTGATTTATAGTGCTTGAGCTTTCTGAACGCTACCTGCGGAAAAATGGAGCACAAGCTGCAGTCTCAAAGTGTCGCTGAGATGCTCAGTTGTCCCCGAAGTGATGTGGCTATTGTTTTTTTGAAGAGAGAAGGCAGGTTTGCTTGTATTTCCCAAACAGTTACAGCCTTGGACAGCAGTTGTGTAGTTTACAACAGGTTTGGTTTGGTTCCATCCTAAGACCGTGAACGCGATCAACAATCCTGAGGCAGTGATTGAAAGCAGATCACTTGAAGTGTGTCATTGTTTAAGTGCAGCTCATGCACTTGACAAAGATAAAGATGATTTCTTAATGGAACTATGATTCAGTGGGTAACAGTCCATTGTTCAGCTGTCACTGACTTGTGTGCAGATCGTTCTTCTCGGTGGCGACGCTATCGCAGAGGCCAGCGTTGAGAATAATGAGGTTTAATAAAGCAGAATTCACTGCTAGTTAGTACACAAGGACAGGCCCTGCATCCAGACTCATTTACTGTGCTCATTTCTCCTCAAACAACAGATTGCCATCTTTTTAAATAAGAATGCAAATGCAAAAAGCAGTCTCAGGTGTTTGAAACTTTATTGCAGAGCCTAGTCCACGTGTAAAACTGAAGCGGCGCGTAACATCTGTTAAGAAAAACCTACTGGTTTGTGTTTTATTTACATCTTGAGATCATTTGGCTCCAATTTGTTTTATTTCTAATCCAGAAAAACTGCTTAACTTGTTTCACAAGGTTCCTCCATGCATCACTGGAAACTGCCAGAGATAAATCTTTAGCTGCTGTTGCTTGAAGCTTTGCTTAAAGAAGTATGGTGTCAGCTTTCCAAAGACCTCCAGAGGCTTCTGCTAAGGACTTTCAAAGGTGGGATGGCTTTCTAAATGCAAAAGCCAGCTTACAGAATCTCCCAGAGTCATTCAGATTGGAAAAGACCCTTGGGATCATCGAGCCCACCATCAACTTGGCTATGAAAGAGCAAACAAACAGGTTTCTCTTGTTCTTTTCAATCAAGACCAACCCTGTAGCTCCTTAGTGATGGATGCATTGGTACTGATGAAATAGAATGTTAAAAATACCTCAAAGAAACTGCTTCTCCTGCCTTCTTGACATCATATCCAGAAGAGCCATGCAGCCCCTCATCTTTTTTCCCTGGCTCAGTTCTTTCTGCTCGTGTCTCCTGAGCAGGGCACGTTCCCACAGCTGCAAGCTTGCTGAGAGCCTCCGCTCGGTACACAAGCAGGGCAGTTGGAAGCACAAGCTCTTCCCTACAGCTTATCAAACTCTAGAAGAATCATCAATGCAGTGTGGCCTGCTGAGCTTCATCATGGTTCTTTCCAGTTTAGTCTTGATCTGTAGTAATGCAGCTTTGAGGTTTTAAACACAGAATACTGAAGGCGTACTAGTTATGAGTCCCTTTGTTTCTAGTTATCACCCTGGTTACCACCCAAGGATCTTTAGTTGTGGCTTCCTCCCTGTTTTACTGCAGATGAGTAATAGGAACACAACGGTGATTGTCCTGAGCTCCACCAGGCTGAGTCAAGCCTAACCTGAGACTGAACGGAATCGAAACGCTTAATTACCTGGCAGCCTTTGTTCGGCAGCTGGCAAATGGCTTGAGGAGCACCCGAGTCCTTTTCTTTGTTATTGATTTTGTGGAAGACAAATCTAATGTAACAAAATCCTGAGCAGTGAGGACAATAAAACCACCTGTTCTTGTTTTTCAGATGCGAGTCAGCGCTTGCTGAGCTATTTACAGTTTTGTAGGAATCGTGAGGTGACCAGAGCAACTGGTACTAACGCCAAGGGCAGACAGGGCTTCCTAAGGGCTGTGAGTTAGCAGCACGCCCTTAAAACGTTCACACGGTCGCAGAAGACGGTGGTGTCTCTGAGTGGTGCCTCACCATCTGCCTCTCTTCACGAGATGCCTCATCTCAGCTGACCTCTTCCTCAGTTCAAGTGGTCCTGCTCTCGTATTCAGATCCCCTGTTGTGGAGCTTGTTTTCACTGTCTGGCAGGGTTCATTCCAGTGTTCTTCAGAAAGACTCTCATGAGTTCCTTGATGCTAACAAGCTACTAAAGGTGTGTTTGTGGGTTTTACGAAGACGTAGACCAAATGAGAGTAGTAAAATTACTTAGCAGTGCTCCACTTGTTCTGATGACAAGCATCACTGCTGAAGGTCCTGCAAATAAACCTGGTAGAGTTTTCCCAGGTAGAGTGGGAAACTCCACCAGTGTTAGACTGGGAGACTCGGTTACTTCAGAACCTCACGTAGAAGCGCTTTGTGTGCTGGTTGTTTTCAGCCATTCATTGACCTCACGTTGTTTAAATTCACAGTATCACAGTAATGATAAAGTTGGAAAAACCTTAAAGATCATCCAGTCCAACCTAAATCCAAATAAACCAAGTAAACCCAACGTCTAACATCTAGATCATGCCACTCAACACCTCATCCAGCCTAAAATTGTTGCAACTCATGTGAAACAGACTGCAGGTTCCACTGGAGACAGGGACTCTTTTTATTCTGTAATAGAACTTCTATTGAAGAGTCTGTTCTATGCATGATGGCAGCAATTAGTCCAGTTGCTGAAAAGATGCTTTAAAAGGGAATAATGGGGTTAAAGATGGAAGTGGGGGGGGGGGGGGAGAATGTTCCTAAAGCTAAATGACTAAACTGAAATACATTTCCAACAGTCTAGCCTTTTCCTTCCCCTAAACACCAAGGCAGCTGGATGATGCCGTAAGTCCAAAATTAAATACAGCATTACAGTTTATTTTGCCTTTATGTGCCTGTACATTCACATTACTACTCCTCTGAGAGAGATGCACATCCCTCATGATGCCTGTTGTGATTCTGTACATCATTACCTTTGTAACGAATCAAAATGCAGGGCTCTCCATATGCTGAAGTTATTTTCAGAACGGGTTTGACATTTGGCCGTACGACGAGAGACAATCACTGCGGTAACTAAGCTGCTTAAAAAAATGCGGGTAGGGAAAATCCTGTAGTTGCTGATTTGCCTCTTGGGAAGTTTGGTTTTGCCCTGGAGCACTGGAAGGGGCTGCCCACGGGGGTTGTGGAGTCTCCTTCTCTGGAGACGTTTCAAACCCACCTGGCCATGCTCCTGTGTGAGTGGATCTAGGGGATCCTGCTGTGGCAGGGGGAGATTAACTAGACGATGCTTCAAGGTCCTTTCCAGTCCCTAATGTTCTGGGATTCTGTGATGCAGACTGAATAAAGCTGTGTTCTGTACCCTCCTCAAAAGCAAGAAATAGCCTCTGAGAACCTGAGCAGAACAAAATCTGCCAAGAAATCTGCTGAATGTGTCTGGGATTTATCTGCTTAATGCAGGGTTGTCCTGAAATATCAGGCAGGTATCTTAAAAACATTCTTGTCTTTCACAGGCTGCAGATCAAAGTGGTAGTAACTTTGCCATCACCATCCCAACAATTCTTTGTGCAACACAATTTTAAACATATTTTTTCTCTTGTACTATGGAATCATGATTTATACTCTTATTTCTGGGGTGAGTGCTCTCAGATGTGTTATCAGCCACATCAGGGGAGGGGACGTGTGTAAATATTTAGATGATCTTTCGAGGTCCCTTCCTCTAACAGTCTGTGATAAATTAATTTTCTGATGTTTAGCTCCACATCTACAGCATCTCTTGCAGCAAGAAGTAATGTCTGTTGCAGAGGGGTGTGTACCTGGGGAAGGAGACATAACAGAAAAGTGGAAAGATGACTGGATCGAGGTCTTGCTCAGTAATGGGATTGCTGGGGCACAACAGTGCAGGTGCATAATGAGTCACCGTTCCCAGACTATCTCAGTCTTCAGCCAAGATTCCTTATGTTGTGTCCATTGGTGCTTTCATGGCATTTCTTTCCAGCTGTTATCTCCTGCCTTTCACCTCTACTGCAACACCAGTGTTCTGTGAAAGCTAGTAGATGGCCAGTTCGCTGTCGCTGGCCTTGTCAACAGCCATCGACCCCATCGCAGCCGTGTTGATGCTTTCTGTAGGTTGTTCTTTTTATGGTGGTAAACCATGAGATAAAGCTGATACCTGAAATACAGAGAGAAATGTCAGGTTTTTCTTTAATGCAGCTCTGAGGGTTCTGCACCACACGTAGCAGCGCAGTGAATGGTGTTCTCTGCAGACTGCAAGGCTCCTTAAAAACCAGAAATAACCTTGAAGGCTTTAGCAGGAAGGCAAACAAGCAGGTTCTGCTGTGTCGTGAAGTGATGGTAAGGTGAGGACATCGAGGACCATCAAAGGGGTTGTGTTTCCGCAGTGGCTGCTGGCAACCAGAATTTAGTTTAGGGTATTTGTTTTTCTTTTGCTGTTTATTCTCTACACGCTGGAGGTTAGAAGAAGTGACAGGCAGTTCTCCTATTTTCTGAAATGTCAGGAGAATTCTGTGTGGGAAGTTACAGGTAAAGAATTACATGCTAGAAACTGATGCAGCTTTTTCATGAGGCCACTTCCTTCAGGGGAAGGTAGGCAGCTGACTCTGCTAACTAAGCCAGCTGACCCTGGAAAGCCTTAATTTGGGTCATGAGGTAAGCTGACATCTCTTGTACATAGTATGTAGTTAGTAACTCATGAAGACAGCAGTTCTGCTGTTGGTGGATCCCAGTGTAAAAAAAACAACAAACAGTTTAAAGTCTGGAACAAACAAAATCCACACCCAAATCTGAGAAAATAGTATCTTGCTTAGGTCCAGGCTCCCTTTGCATCAGCAATGACATAATTTCTATAAATTATATTGTAAAGTATTGGTTTTGAGGTGGTCTAGTGTCTGACTCTTTGGTTTTTCATTGCGTTAAAATAATGACACCAGCATTTGGGAACTTTGCCTTCTCCTGTAAGGGCAGTCAGTCCATTCTCTTCTCTTTGTGTGACAGTGTGAGTGGTTGCTGTTGACTTATCACTGAACATTAGGGATTGGAAGGGACCTCGAAAGATCATCTAGTCCAACCCCCCTGGCACAGCAGGATCCCCTAGATCCAGTGGCGCAGGAACACGTCCAGGCGGGTTTTAAACATCTCCAGAGAGGGAGGCTCCACAGTCTGCCCTGAGCAACCCCTTCCAGTGCTCCAGGGCAAAATCAAAGTTCCTGAGAGGAAAATGAGCAACCACAGGGCTTTCCCTACCTGTAATTTTTAAAGCAGCTTAGTTACCATAATGATTGTCTCTCATGAAGAATTTATTCACTGAAAAGGTTGTTGGACATTGGAACAGGCTGCTCAGGGCAGCGGTGGAGTGACTGTCCCTGGAGGTGTTTAAAGGCCGTACAGACACACAGGCGTGGTTTAGAATCACAGAATCATTCAGGTTGGAAAAGACCCCCGGGATCATCAAGTCCAACCATCACCCCCACTCTACAAGGTCACCCCTAAACCAGATCCCCCAACACCACATCTAAGTGATTTTAAACTCATCCAGGGACGGGGACTCAACCAGCACCCTGGGCAGCCCATCCCACGGCCTGACCACTCTTTCCAGGAAGAATTTCTTCCCGATGTCCAGTCTAAACCTCTCCTCAGTGGCAGTGCTGGGTCAATGTCTGGACCTGATGAGCCTCCCCAGTTTCTCCCCCAGCCAAGGCGATTGCGTGATTCTCACGGGCTGGCCCGGGCCCCTGCCGCATCCTGCGAGGGCCCCTGGCGCCCCTGCGCGGGGCCTGCTGGGCGTGGCCCGCCCCTCAGGCGCCCTCCCGCCCCTCAGGGGCCCTGGGCCTCGGCCGCCTCGGCAGGCCTCGCTCCGGCCCTGCCAAGGAGCTGCAGGCCAGGCCCTCCTGGCATCATCCCCACCCCTGCTCACAGCCAGGAGCTCTCTCCTCAGTTTTAACAAAAAAAAAAAAAGTTACTTCCCTCCATTTCTTCCTCCCTCTCTGCCCCCGTGTTGGGCCCGGCCTGGGGAACAGGCGAAGTAAAAGCCCTAGGGCCCAGAGGTGGGCCCAGAGGTAAGAGCTTACTCCTCAGGATAATCAGTCACTCTGTAATTAGCAGAAAGTAATTGTGTTTAAATGCCCTTCTGAGTAGTCTTCTAATATTTGGAGTGTTTGCCTATGGAAGTACTAACAATCGAGTGTATTTAGTGAACAATTTACCCTGGCTTAGATCTCACATCTCGGCTTAAGTAGAAAAGCACTTGTAAGAGTCACTTTGTGTTTTTTCAGATCCAGACTGAGAAAATTACTGGGTTTAATCTACTTTAAAAACAAGCCTGTACCCATAATAGTAATTATTTTCATTAAAAAGCATCCCTGCCTTTCGTCAGGAGATAGCGATGAGAACAACTTTTTTCCCCTCCATTTTTGAGATGACTGGGTTGTTTTCTGATGCAAAAATGTTGAGCATAACCATGGGGGTTTTACTCTTTAATCTGAATGATTGTTTCTTAAAATCTTCCCTCAGACCAGTGTGGTGTGTTTTTGTGTGTGGGAATCCAGACTTTGCCATGGAGGGTTGTGGAGTCTCCTTCTCTGGAGACGTTTAAAACCTGCCTGCACATGTTCCTGTGTGACTGGATCTAAAGGATCCTCCTGAGGTGGGGGGAGTGGACTGGATGATCTTTTGAGGTCCCTTCCAGTCCCTAATGTTCTGCGAGTCTGTGAACACACATTTTTAACAATCTTTTAGTAGAAATTTCTTATGTTTTCAGACTTGCCCAGATGATTTAGATAGGCGGCTTCCAATATAATTAGCCCTCATTTGTTTTCATAGCTCATACAGCTGAAGCACTTCATAAGCAACTTGCTAATAGGCTAAAATAATTTCTCTCAGAAATTGTAGAACTGGACTGGCTATTAACAGCAAATTGTTGTGCTATTGGCAGTAGTTGTGGGAGATTCAAGCGTCCTTCAGAAAACTTAATTTATTTTCTCAGGGAAAATAACACTTTCTGCATGACCAATAGACTGTATGGGCACATGAGGTGAAGTAGATTTAACTTTTAAATGTAAGAGCAGATTAATGCTGTATGCTTTTTAATGAATAATGTACTCAGAAAAATAAAAAAGGCTCATGATGAGAGAAGGAAGCTAATTGTAAATTGGAGCTGAATTTAGAGAGCTGAGTGGGGAAAAAAGGGGAGAATCACAGAACATTGGGGATTGGGAGGGACCTCGAAAGATCATCCACAAAGAGTTACTTTCAGGAGTTATGGCATTAATTTCTCTGGGTGCTCTCTAGCCTTAAAGATGAGATCTCTGTCTCTTACAGTCTTAAAATGAAGCAATTTTTAGAGTACAGAAAAAAAAGATGGAGATACTTGGTTTTACTGTACCAGAAAATACAATCTGCTCTAGTTGTCACAAGAAAAGTAGCGAAGCAAAACAGCTCAAAAAACCCCAAAAAGCAGAACACATGAAGGATTTCCATAATCAGATGTTTATTTGGACAATGCTAGAGTGGAATTTAGTAGGACATATTCATACATGTTAAAAATAACAGTCGCTAAGATGTCTTGCCCCTGAAAGCTATTGAACCGGTTCCAAGGTTCGCTCATTTGCTGAAGACAATCTGTTCTGTATGTAAGGAGATGGAAGGGAGTGAATTCTTGTGTGGGAGGGTGGCATAAGGTATGTACCCACTGTCAATGGAAGGAGGCTGTTATCTGCAATTCCAGAGCATGTTGTCAGTTAAAGAGCGGTTTATCCTGGGACCTTGGGATGCTAGTTTTGATTGTGGATGTCTGTTTTAGGGTTAGAGCTGGAATCTTAGTGTGATTTGCTTAATTTTTGTAGTGTTTGAGGTGAAAAGCAGGTGTGTGGTCTTTTCCAAGTAGTGTTTACAGATGTCATGAATATATTTGCATTAATTAACAGTTTTGATGTCTTTGCACATAATACTGGAATAAATTTTTCTGTGAGCTTTGCAGAAGTATTTTGTTAGGCGTTTCTCAAAAGCAGTAGTCAAGAGAGTTGTAGGGCTCTGGAATTCTGTTGTTGTCGTAATTCAGACACAATCATAGCGCCAGTTATCTCTGTCCAGAGTGAAGACCTGATGTGGACCCAATATGGTCCTGGTGTGCACTGTACTTCAGAAGCAATCAGAAATTATTCTTAACACTTACCCTATTGCTGATGTTGATTGATATTAGCCCTAGATGTTGAGCATCACAGTTGTTTATAGGTGTACAAGTTACCTTGTAGTTAACAACAGAACATTAGGGATTGGAAGGGACCTTAAAAGATCATCCAGTCCAGTCTCCCCGCCACAGCAGGATCCCTTAAATCAAGCCACACAGGAACATATCCAGGCGGGTCTTAAACATCTCCAAAGATGGAGGCTCCACAACACCCCTGGGCAGCCCTTCCAGTGCTCTGTCACCCTCACTGTGAAGAAGTTCCTTCTCAGATTGATGTGGAACCTCCTCTGTTCCAGCTCACACCCATTGCCCCTTGTACTGTCACTGGACGCCACTGAGCAGAGCCTGGCTCCATCCTCCTGACCCCCACCCTTCACCCATTTATCAGCATTACTGCGGTCACCCCTCGGTCTCCTTTTCTCCAAGCTCAAGAGTCCCAGCTCCCTCAGCCTTTCCTCGTCAGGGAGATGCTCCACTCCATCATCTTTGTGGCTCTGTGCTGGACTGTCTCCAGCCATTCTGTGTCCTTCTTGATCTGAGGGGCCCAGAACTGGACACAGTATTCCAAATGCAGTCAACCTGTTATTTTTACCTCTGAATTATTACAGGACATGCTCAAATCATCTGCTGTATTTTACTGATATGCGAAAGAGTATTTCTGTGAGTAAGACTAGAGAAGCGAGAGTTTTTCTCTGTGAAATTTTCCGGTCTTTTCCAAGAGTTCTGTTAGAATAGAGACTTTAGAAAAGAAGTTCAAGTCAGAGTCTTCAAAACATTTGATAAACGCAACTGCTAAAAGCTTTCAGCTCCAACAGTTTTCTTTTGTTAGACCCTGAAGTCTGTTTCTGATTATTCAGGGCAGCTCTGGGCTGCACATGAGCACTGAGTCAGTCAAAGGAGATACGCTGAACTATGTGCTGAAGATACGTAACATCTGGAAGGGCCATTTCAAGGCTAAAGAATGACACATGAGTTATTTAATAACATCTAACTGCAAGAAGGCAATACTTCTCAGCTGAGTTCTAGAGGACGTGTTTTTATTGGTGTTTTGGTTTGTAATTGGGTAGAAGTGTTCTGCCCCCTCCCCAGAATGGCCCCTATCTTATTACTTGGATCAGGGGAGGTTTGTGTCTCAATAGAGATGAGAGAGCCTCATTGGCAGTTAAGGCCAAAGATGGCTTGCAGCTGATTCGTGTGGTAAAATGAGCTTTTGTGCTGGAAAGTAGTTCATGCTTTTAAAGTAACAGGATCTCGCAGTTTTCGGTTGAGACTGCAGCAGTTGGTGCTGTTCTACTTCATTTAGGAGACGGAAAGCAGTTTTCCCTTCAGAAGGAAGAAGCTTTCAGACCTGAATCCTTTACCGTCTGCATATGGCAATATTGGTAGTTCTTTGTTCAATATGGACTTGTTGAAATTAATCTCTTCCTAAAATAGAACCAGCACTTTATGGTAGAAACATATGTTTGAAATTCTTCCGTCAGAGACTAGTGGTTTGCTGTGACTCCGTCTTCTCAGGAAGTGTCAGACTCTCTGCTGTTTTACCATGAGCCCACCAGATCAACTTTATAAATATTTTGCTATCCTGATTGCTGGAAACAGCTCAGCTGAAACCTCAGGCTGATCTCAAACGTAGAAAGGCAAGTTAAGAGAGGGCTGTTCCTTGCTGTATCTGCCCAGATTTTTCCCTGTTTGGGATAATTTAAGTCTCCTGATCCCTAGGGCTGTCAATCCAAGACTGTAATGCCATTCCTCTGGCACTCTGTTCTCAGTGGAAGGTTAATGAAAGGGCATGCAGACAGCAGAAAACACCTTTTGAAATGACAGCTGTTTATCTCATGTGCATTTCTCTGTCAGATTGAAGGCTGACAGAGCTTTGGCTGTCCCCGTACTGTGACTTGGCAGGGAGGGCGAGTCCCCACTTCTCCAGATTCACTTTTGCTTCTCATTAGGAAAAGCGTAGCTGTTGTGCAGAGAGGGCAGGATTGAATGTGAGCAACTTTCCCCCACCACAATTTGCTGTCTCCTTGGACAGTGTGCTGCACATGTGGGTCATGATTGCCATGGCATGCTACAGAAATAGCTCCCCTCCCACCCCTGCAGGAACTGAAATTCTTGCAGCTGGGTGCGCAAGTGTGGCAAATCAGCCTCAGCTGGGCTCCTCAGGGTAAACAGCCACGGCCACACTCGTTTCTCACTGCTGCTGCTGTCTGTAGCGCTAGTCAGAAGGGGCTTGAATGAGAGCTGTTAGAACTAGATTGCCTCAGGATCTCTTCTCTCGAAAACATGGCTCAGGCACAAGTTTGTGCTGTCCCTAGATATGCTCTGACAGAAACATACTGGTGTGCTGGAGGTGGTAGAAGCACGTGAAAGAATTAGCAGTCCCTAGAAGTGAGTTGAGGAGGCAAGTATGATGGTGAGTACTGTGGGGGCAGTGAGAGGTGGTCTCCTCAACATGGGAGAGAAACTGAGAGTTGGAAAAATGGTGCTTGGGAGAAGGTGTCATGCAACAGTAGGAGAAACAGGGTATGGAGATCCGAAAGACAGATGAGTTAGAGCAGCAAAAGCTTGGTAACACCAAATGTTTTATATCTTACCTTTATTTTCTAAATGTTATAATTCTCCATTCATCCTCTTTGTGGTTGGGTCCTTTCTTCAACCTTTTCTCTTTATGAAGGTCTGAGGCTAGTAC
Source organism: Rhinopomastus cyanomelas (assembly GCA_013400115.1). Lineage (NCBI taxonomy): Eukaryota > Metazoa > Chordata > Aves > Bucerotiformes > Rhinopomastidae > Rhinopomastus > Rhinopomastus cyanomelas. Next base: position 503,350 of record VXBP01007492.1, read on the forward strand.
AAAATGCACAGGAAAACACTAAACCTCAGACCCATTTCTTTCCTCTTGCTCCCTTTGTGTGATTTACCTGAAGGTGTTAGGTGATGTGTTTGAGTAGGATTGATGGTTGGACTCAATGATCCCAAGGGTCTTTTCCAACCTGAATGATTCTGCGATTCTTTTCTTTTACTCAAATATTATGAAGAATTGGGGACTTGCTAAAAGTGGCTTCTGAGTTGGAGGAATAGAAGAATATCTGAGGGGTTTTTTACAGGGAAGTAACTGAATAGGTTTAAATTCTGTGCTTGACTTTGTCCAAATCTCACTTTGGGTTATAAAGAAAAACACTTGGATACATTACTGGCTGTGATCTGGATGCCGAAGGCTAATGCTTGCTGACTGTGTTTGGGCTGATGGGTGAATATCAACTGCGCGTTAGAATCTTATGTCTAATGAGATATGGGGGTTTTATTTTTGGTGGTAGTTTACTACTACAGTAGTATGTTTATGTAAGTCATTAGCAGCAATGCTCGATGGTGTTATAATCTCTTTAGATTAGTTTCTGTTGCTAGTATCTGGCTTGGAAAAGTGGCTTGTTACTTCTGTTAGGGTTGCACCATTCATCCTAAAACATATGGAACAATAATTTTAGCTCATCCGGTGATAGAGTGTTAAGCAGTTACCAATCTAACAGTAGTTGAGTGCACAAAAGATGTGGTGATATGCAGGCTTCCTCATCGTGATGTCGGGAACATAAGAAGAGGTTCTTTTTGACACTATAAATAAAAATGACAGTCCACTTAGATTCTTTGCATGGTTTGTCAGTTCCAATTCTTATCTGTGTTTCTAAGTATTCTCAGACATGTCAGGATCACAACATGCTTTGAATAACTTAGAAAGTGTGATGTAAAATCTAGTACAGATCTGCGCTCCACTATTAACTGTGTCTCCTGCTTTAAGTATCACGTATGCAGGAAAAACTCGGAACTGTCCAGGGACTTGTATTTGTTCCCATTTGTGGCACATTTTTTCTCATTAGTACACATACAGTGTTGATAAAATCTGTATTGAAGCCTGTCAGCAGAGTGTTTCCATCCACGTTTGTTGTACTAACTTCATAAATAATAATGCAGCTGCCACACAGTTGAGAAGTAGGATGTTTCCTTCCATGTCCTTGAATTTTGACCATGTTATTTACCATTAGTAGTGTGAGAAATGCTCATTTGCCAATAAACAGGGTCCAGACAAACTTCTCAGCAAAGCACAGTTTATTTATGTTCTTGCAAGATTTAGCAGTGACTTACATTTCCCTTGACCTGGCTGAAGTGTCCTCCCCCATTTCCTCATTGACAGAGTACTCCAGGGTTTCCAGGCTATCTGAAGCACCTAATTAATTTTTCTAAGCTTCCCTCACCCTCTGGGCCCTTCTAGTTGTTTAGTTAAACCCTTTCATGGTATTGATCAGCTGGTCCTTTAACCACAAAGCTGGTTTCAGTGAGATAAGGTAAATGGTAGAACAGTGTTAGTAGCCACAAGCTAAGCCATAAGCCTTTAGGTCCATCTCCTTTCTCCTTAGCAGGCTGGCTTCAGTTATCATACTGAGAAAACAACATTCAAACTGAGAGCAGTTACAAAGTTAGTATAACTTGGAAATTAAAGACAAGATTTATCCCTGCCAGGCATCTCTTCCTCTGGGTATATATGGGCTAAAGAAGCCTGTCCTCAGATTTTATACTGGGCAAGCTCATATGTTAAAATGTACATTCTCTCTTTCTCTCTCTGCTCATCCCTCTCCTAGACAAGGAGAGGGAAGTGGCCCCAAAGCTGTGCCAGAGTGTAGCGGGTTGGGGGAACACAGAGGAAGTTAGACATGAGGAAAAACTTAATTGAAAGGATCATCAGGCTTTGGAACAGACTGCCCAGGGAGAGAGTGTTTAAAAGCTGGGTAGATCTGGAGCCTAGGGACACAGTTTGGCAGTGGCCTTACGACAGGTGGCTTAATGCTGGACTCCATGACCTTGAAGATCTTTCCGAGCCTAAATGATTCCATAATTCTATACGTGCATGTTCCTGTTTCCAGTGCAGCTGCAGTTTTATCCTGTGGCCTGGAATCGGTATCTCATACCCAACAATGAAATAGGAAAAGAACCTAAGAAGCTGGGCAGCGCTCAGTGGTCTCCATAAGTCCTCTCCCGGTCTCTTAAGAAACGGGAAGACAAAAAGATAAATGTTAATGCCCACAGGCCAAATATCAGTAGGTGTTAAATTTTTTTTTTGGCTACTTAAGTGATAGAAATGAGAAAAGATGATTCTTAGTTTTAAAATAACGTTAGGTCCTCATCCTGCATAGTTGTTGCTTTTCTACTGAGAGTGCCTATGGCAGCGGAAAGTACAAACCTATCAATCTTTTAAGTTCTAATGCCATTTGTTGTCCTGTGCTGTGCTTCCTCAGCTGTGCTGGGTACACTCGCTGTACTCCTGTACCCTATAAAGCAGAACAGGGGTGGCATTCCTGCTGTTACTGCGTTTTAACATACTAAGAATGTCACATCTTTCCTTCCCTCACAGTAACAATAGGATGTTTTGTGTCTGGTATTAAAGGCACATAAAGACTGTCATTGTTATCTAAGCCATAGAATTTTCCTTCAACTCTTCTAGGGGATTAACTGGAGCATATTTTGAGAGAAAAACCCAGACTTGATTTATAAAGTCTGCTTAACGAAAATGCCTTGGTAAGGTGATTCAGCAGCTGTTAAATTCTTAGAGGTAAAGGAAATGTGACCTTGTCATTAATTTTTCTAGATATTGTGATATCTGACATGCCGACTGTTGGTGCTGAATACTGTTTGCTAGACTAAATAAGCCTTTTCATTAGAAAAATTCAGTGTCTTGCTTCATCTGTAAAGGCTTTGCCAGCCTTTACAAAACTTTCATGTTCTTTGGTATTCACTCAGGAATTTAACAAATGAGTAAATTTGTGATACTTGATTTGAATCAGTGTTTTCGTGTGACTTGCAGTACCATCCAAAAGTTGTGTTTAGATACTTATACTGAGTAAAGAAGGTCTTTATCCTGATCTCAAAAGGTGCTGTGCTTACTCTTTTTTTTTTTCTTACTCTTGCTGCAAAATCATCTTAAGGAAAAACATAAAGGGAGAACAATGTTTTATATGTCTACAGTTAATAACCTGCTTTCTATTTAAGGTTGTTTTAGCTATATATTTAACATAGCTTGTTTCATAAGAGTAGAGTTCAGAGTAACTTACACCACAAGTCTGTTGCTCTGTCCACAGAAAGTGCTAGGTTCAGAAAATCTGAAGGTGAGAATACCATTAAGATAAACAGGAACTTACTACAGTAGACATTATTGTACTTCTTTGATCATAAAAAAAGAAGATACTTTATATGTCCATATTATTTTAACTTCTCACTCTCTTCTAACGAATGAATTTGTCTCCCTGACCAAACTGAAGGGCAAAACAAGTAACAGAAAAGGACTGATGGGTATGTTGCATGTGTAGTCACATACACATTCAAAATACTGCAGACATTTCTACCAAATACTCATCGCCATCCATGCTGGCAAGTTTCACAGAGGTGTTTTCCTGTCATCATGTCCCTAGAAGTAAAATCTAGATAGCTTAATCATATGCTTACATCATTGCCTGCTCCGACTCTGCTCTGGCAGAGGGATTGGACTAGATGATCTTTCGAGGGCCCTTCCAATCACTGACGTTCTGTAATTCTAAAGGGAGTTCTTTTCGTGAATAATCGTGATGGAATTTCACACTGGTCGTAGTCAGTATGATCTTAATATATTCAAGCTACTCCCCCACATTTGTGAGCTTTTGTGTAAGCTCAGACAAACATTACTAGGAGGAGACTCGTTGCATTATTCAGGCTGTTTTTTCAATACAGAGATAGGAGTTTTTTGATGCCTGTTGGGAACCAGGTTTCTTCAGTTCAGGTAGTGTGTTGGGCTGATGCCACTTAACTGTTTCTAGGACTTGAGCTGGACTTCAGTTTGGGACACTGTTCGTGGCATGTTGCCATTCAGACTTTAGACTCATTGCTTTTGTCTTCTGTCTACTTTCAGAAGTGCTTTGTAGCCATAACCAGTACAAACTGGAGGTACTAGTACCTATCGAGAAACTGGTAGTTACTGCTGTACTGGTCATGCCTGGCTGTCTGATCATAAAGACTAGGTGGTACTTTGTGAGAGACCTCATTGCCACAGTTTACATCTTCACTGTAATGATCAGTAGCCTTCTGACTTAAAGAACCTGAATATTGTTTTCTTACATGAACATTATCTGTTTATTGATAAGAGAATTAATTTAGCAACTTCTTCCAGCCTTTTAAGAGAATAATGGTCTTACACCCCTGGATATAAGTAGAGAAATTCTTATGCGACATGAGGCATTAAAGACCCTTTTTCCCCCTAAGCTGGAAAGCAGTGCTCTACATAGATGTATGCACTAACTGTTAATTCTCATTCTCCTGTAATCCCCAGGGAAACTCTTGCAAGTAAAAATAGAAATTTGAGGGATTGATTTGCTCTCTGACATGTTCTGCCAAGCGCTGCAGATGAGCGTCTCTAGCAGGATGTCAGCTGGCCCTGGCTTAGACCTCCCCCTCTGCCACCTCCAGAGCAGATTCCTGCTTGCGCTGTCAGTGGGCTGCACTAGACAGCCATTTAAAAATTGCAGAGACTGCAGAGTGAAGCAGCTGTCTGCTTACAGTGTTCTCACCAGGAAACACCACCTTGGCCTGCATTTCCACAAACTGTGCCAATTTCTTATTGATTCGTGGGTGAAGTTCGTGGCGTCAGTAGGTTCTCATTTCTCATGACAGCTGTGAGCACACGATGCTGGGAGGAAGAGTGGGTCAGAGCTCTGGGATATGCTGTCTGCACTGCACATGACCTCTCTCTTCTGGGGAAGGCTTTCGGAATGAGTGAGGAAGTGGCTGTATATTCTTCTGTTTCCATTTTGGGATACACTAAAGAGTAAACATTCTTGTGGACTGTTTGTGTTATACACAGTGTTATTACGATGTTCTGCAGTATGAGTGCCATCACAAGCACACACAGACTACACACTGTGAATAGCTGTGATGCACAACTTTGCAAGACTTTGGTGATAATGCCTATGTTACATGTTCCTACTTTATGTAAGGTGGTGAATCTTGAGGTCTGAGAAAGTGGCAGATGTATCAAGCACAAAAAGGATATAAACAGGCTGGTCCAGGTTGTGATAAAATGGTATCGGTGTTTTTCTTTTTGAGGCTATTAAAACAGAAATGGTAACGCCTCTTTGATGTCAGAAGTGCTTGTCTTCCCAAAGAAACCCTTTTCATATATGTTTTGGGATTAAGAGGTTTTGACTTGATGGAGTCAGTCAATACCTGATTGCACTATAGAGGAGTCAGTTATGAGCCCTCTTTATCTCTCCATGCCCCTGTCTCTGTTTAGCTGACTGAGTGCTGCAAACTCAAAACAGTCCTTCACTTTTCTAATTTAATTCCTGATTTTTTATACCATCATTGACCTGGAGATATCTGAGACACTCATTTACAAACAGGCTTCTTTTTTAAATGAAATAATAGAGATCTTTCAGGATTCACAGATTCACAGAACATTAGAGATTGGAAGGGACCTCCAAAGATCACCTAGTCAAATCCCCCCACCACAGCAGGATTGCCTAGATCAAGTCACACAGAAACATATACAGGTGGGTTTTAAATATCTCCAGAGATGGAGGCTCCACAACACCCCTGGGCAGCCCCTTCCAGTGCTCTGTCACCCTCACTGTGAAGAAGTGCCTTCTCATATTGGTGTGGAACCTCCTGTGTTCCAGCTCACACCCATTGCCCCTTGTCCTGTCATTAGATGCCCCTGAGCAGAGCCTGGCTCCATCGTCCTGACACCCACCCTTCACATATTTATCAACATTACTGAGGTCACCCCTCGGTCTCCTTTTCTCCAAGCTCAAGAGACCCAACTCCCCCAGTCTTTCCTCATCAGGAAGATGCTCCACTCCCTTCATCATCTTTGTGGCTCTGTGCTGGACTGTCTCCAGCAGTTATGTGTCCTTCTTGGACTGAGGGGCCCAGATTCAGGATGCAACACCGGAGTCGTAATGCATTGTGCCAGCAGTGGCATAGAAAAATCACAAGACATGTTTAATAAAAATCATGTTTTCTGATGTGACTTGTATATTTTGCTCATACAGCCAACAAGGCAATATGGTGTTAGAAATCATTTTGAAGTGATGAAGAAGGAAACATAAAATAATTGTCATGTATAAATTTATGAATGTTTCCTTAATCCTCCAGCACATGATGTTGATGGTGTTGGCAGTATGGAGTACATATTGCCAATGTACTAGTAGTAGAATGGTGAAGTGTAGAGATAAGGACAGTAAAGTAGTGGAATTTGTGAAATAACTTCTCTGCTCAAAGAAATGAAGCGTTTGCAGAATTTCTAGCATGGGGAAAAAAGTTAGAACGGAGTAAAGAATGCAGTGTTTTGCGTTGCCTGAAGAGAATGAATAGAGAACATTTATTTACTGTTTCTTGCCATACAAGATCTAGGGCAGATGAGATAAATTGGCATGTGGCTTGAGTCATCGGTACAAGGATGTTCAAAGAGTTGCCTTTTTGCAGAAGGTAAAAACTCACCCTTTATTTATAGTGTTCATTGCTTGGCGCAGACATCTGTGAGGTGAAGGTGCTTCTTTTATTATTCCAGTGTCTTTACCAGCAGCTTGTTTGCCTGGGTGGTTGGGCTGCTCTGGCTATTATAGTCGGAGAACTATGAAAACTAGGGGCTTAATAATGAGCTTCCTTTACAGAAGGGTACAACTGCTATAGACTCCACAAATGAAATCTGTGTGTTCCAAGCGGTGTCGTGACACACATGGCTGAAAGCCGGAAATCAGGCTACAACTCTAAAAATGTATTTTAAATACATAAGGGCAAGGTCATTGAAATTTTAGAGTACATGAAAACAGCCTTGCTCCCAGCTATGTAAGCCAGGGAATGCATTTATATTTCTATGTGCTATTTGCTTCCCATGGGAAATGAATTAGGTTTGCAGTCCAGTGGTTTTGTCTCAGGGTTACTGGGCACCTTCGCTAGGAGTACTTTTCTGTATGCTCAGAGTACTGCAAGCCTGCTCGGTACATTTTGGAGCAGCTTTATGGCTTCCTTATTTTCTTGGGACAATGTGTATGACCTCAGACAAGGTATGGTAATAGCAACTGGTTGTTTTTTACTGCTGTAAAGTCAGTCTCACCTGATTCAACCTTGAGGTGCCTTTGTTTTTGTGCAGAATCGCTGCCCAGGCTTTTCAGAGTGAGAAACTCTAATGATAAAAAGGGGAGACTGGCTTCCCCTAGTGAAAATGTGAGTAAACCCTTATAGCTTCAAAAGGCAGGAAATCATTGAGAGAGGATAATTTTGCTGACAGAGCCTAAGGCAAGTAATACTTGAAGCATGATCAACATAACACATTACCATTTGATGTTGATTGTCTGTAGGGATCTTACTTCTTTGTACAAGAATGTGAGAGAGGATGATTATACAGGGATGCTAACAGCGTTCAGAAAGCAAGAAATATCTTATTCCAAGCTTTTTTGTTGCTGTTGTTAAAGTATATGCATGGAAGAGGACAGTAATCTTTCAGATGTTTAAGAAGAACCAGTTCTCAATGTAAATATTTGGTGCCAAGAAGACACTGAAAATCTGTATTAGGAAATACAGCTGTGACTGCATGAATATAGCAGGGAAAGTACTAAAAACAGCATGGAAAAGAGAAAATAAGCATTTACAATTAATGATAGGACAAAGGGCAATGGGTGCAAGCTGCAACACAGGAGGTTCCACATCAATCTGCGAAGGAACTTCTTCATGATGAGGTCGACAGAGCACTGCAAGAGGCTGCCCAGGGAGGTTGTGGAGTCTCTTTCTCTGGAGACATTTAAAACCCACCTGGATGTATTCCTGTGCGACTGCTATGGCAGGGGGATTGGACTAGATGGTCTTTCAATGTCTCTTTCAATCCCTAATGTTCTTTGAAAATACTCTGATAATACTGATAATTGACTGACATATATGGATGTTCTGTTAATTATTGCTGTACTGATATATATGCAGTTGATCATTAATATATATGTAATTATTGATGCATATTATAATTACTATTAAAGTAGTAGTTAAATGCACTTAAACTTTGGACCTATCTGGATCAGTGACATCAAACACTAAACTAACTGTGTTTGAGCTAAGAAACGTAATTCTGTTAAATAAGACAAAAGGAGTATGGAAAATGGCCAGTATTTCAAACACAGAGGGAGATGATAGGACTTGAAGTAGACATGGGTCTGTTACATTCCACTGGTTGTGATTGGAATCTGTGAGCAACCTTTTGATATGACTTTATTTCAAAATTTAGAAAAGAAATTAGACATGTTATTCAGTTATGCTCACAGTCATTTTGCCCTTTGCTCTATTTCTGGCATTTATATTGTTGCTTCTTTTGCTTTGTGTTAGTCTGCTGATAATCAAAATTGGATGTTAAATTTTCCTTCTTCCCTTTTTCTGGTTTTTCTGCCTCAAATCACTGTGTTAAGTCAAAGACAAGTATATGAGAAAGAAACAAAGTATTGTTAAATATTTGAAGGTTACTTTGGCATCATAAAAGCTTCCAAGGTGTTTAGTGAGTTAAAATTTGCACTAGAATTTTGTCTGAGTGACTATAGAAGTTTTAGTTAAAAGATGCTTATGAGAAGAAAAAGACTGAAGGAGGGAAAGAGAATGAAGAAATCTCTGGGTTATAATAACACAGTCCAATTAATGCTGTATTTCACTGTCTAGCTGACCCTTGTAGAGACATTTTCCTGTGATGTTTCCAGTTGTGCTGCCTTCATTTTCACATTAAAGCAATCCTATAAGAGTTATAATAATAATAACATTCATGAGAGGAATATTACTGAGAAAAAATTTATTACTGCGTCCTTTCAAATAGGCAATAAAAGTCTTGTTGCATTTTATTTTACCCGCTGTAATCCAGACCTGGGACACCATACAGCTGAAAAGGTCGTCCCTGCTAATCATAGATTTCTTTTGCTTTTGGTGTTTCTTTCCTGGCTGAAGTGAATGGCCTGAATTGCACATGGTGCAGACTTTTGCTTACTTTTTGTAAGTGTAGCCTCATTTGAGAGACAGTATTACTGGACAGTAATAGAGGAAGATAAGTAAGAGCGATGTAATATTTGAAAATGGGAAGCTGTTCTTATGCAAGCCATTGACATGGGCTATGTGAAGCTTTTAACACAGGAGGTTCCACATCAATGTGAGAAGGAACCTCTTCACAGTGAGGGTGACAGGGCACTGGAAGGGGCTGCCCAGGGTGGTTGTGGAGTATACTTGTTTAAGTATCTGGAGATACTTAAAGCTCGCCTAGAGATGTTCCTGTGTGACTGGATCTAGGTGATCCTGCTATGGTGGGGGGATTCGACTGGATGATGTTTTGAGGTCCCTTCCAATCTAATGTTCTGTGATTCTGTGATACACTTTGAGTGGAATTTGATAGGGTAACCTTTTTATGAACATAATTGTACATAGTTTAAGACTGAGTCACAGCTGTATAACAGGAAAAAGTGACATGAAGAATTTGTACTTTCTGGTAATTTAAAATGACTGATATAGCATGACAGAATCACTGAATCATTCAGGTTGGAAAAGGCCTTTGGGATCATCAAGTCCAACCATCAAAAACCATGACAAAACTGAATGTATTCATGAAGAAAGAAAATCACAGAATTCATTTCAGTTGCTGGAAACTTCAGTTGCGGTTGGGAGTGATCCTGCTGCTTTGCACTTAATAGGTACTTTTATCCACGTCTTTATCACCATGACACTGTTTGACGCTGTTCTTCTCAGTAACATTATTAATCATACCATCATAAAACCTTCATTCATGCAACTCCACCGCAAGTTTGGGTGAAGTTATCTTGTGAGACGACTTTTTGCCCATCTGTGTTTCTGTGTGTGGGCTGTAAGTATTGTCATTGTCGTAAGGCTTGGCATTATAAAAACTAAGTTTAATTGATCTTTCAATTAAGATTGCTTTGTGGTCCATTAAGACAGATTGCTACTTGCTACTGAAGACTATTGCAGTTTTTGTTTCATGAACTGGAGCTTGTTTATAGATTTTATATTTTGTGAGACTGTCTTGTCTATATTCATCCAGCCTAGGAGTTGTAAATGATGTGGAGGTGGTGATTTCCTATTCATATTGTCTTTATACTTGAAGGAACTTCTTCACGGTGACGGTGACAGAGCACTGGAGTCGGCTCCTTAGGGAGTGTGTGGAGTCGCCTTCTCTGGAGACGTTTCAAACCCATCTGAATATGTTTCTGTTCAACTGGATATATGGGAGCTTGCTGTGACGGGGGAGTGGACTAGATGGTGTTTCAATGTCCCTTCCAATCTCTAATGTTCTGTGATTACTACGGGTTTCAGTCTTTGTAAAGCTACTAAGTGAGATTTCAAATTTCTGCCCTACAAGAACTACTTTTGTTTTTGTTTGTGTGTGTGTGGGTTGCTTGATTGTTTCTTCCCTTTTTTCAAGGTAGATGATAGAGGCTTTCGTGCATGAGCAACAAGGGAAAGGAAAGAAAACGGCTTATGGTCAGTACTGGTTTGGTAGAAGCATTGTAGTTGGTCTGCGTTCTATCCCATGCTGTTTTTCTTTCGGGGGAATTCAGTTACAGATCATATTAGTTCAACTGAGTGTGACCTGTAGAGACATTGCAATGAGTTCTTGGAAAACGTAATCATGTAGTCCTTTGTACAGGTTACTTGGATGGAAGACATTCCAGCAGCCTGTTTGTAGGAATGTCCTGTAGTGTAAATCAGCCTGGGATCAGCAAAGGCAAGGAAGCGTTAGTGAAAAATTGTGCATGTCAGCATTCTTTATATAACAGATGTGCAGGTGGCCCCTTTAAGGTGGAGGTATGCTTAATGCTAAAGCTGGACATGCCTAGATTTACTTTTCTGCCGCCTTAGGTACAGGAATATCACTGATTTAATTTAAAGTTAGAAAATATAGTATTGGTTTAATGTCATCACAAGTTACGAGATGTTGGACTGAAATGACTTTCATTATGAAATGATGCTGAAACTTGTCAGAGAGGAAATTATGAAGGTTGTGCTTTGCTTGAAAGGCTTTGTATCATCTTGCTGCTGGCTGCATCATTGCGAGCACCGTAACATAATACATTTTTATACGTTTATTATCCATGGTACTATTTCTTGTGTGGCTTTCTAACTGGTGTGTTTTGTGATGATTCATGCTGGGTTACATCACTGGTACTGTGTTCACATTCAGTGGGATATGAGCTGACACCACCCATTGTAAGAGAAGCTGAAAATTTTAGGATCAAGCAATTTTCTATATAAAGCCTAGTAATTTGAAGTAACAAAACCCCCCAGTTTTCTTTTTCCTCTAGGAACTTTGGTGTTTTCTGTGTCTGACAGATAAATTTGGAGAGCACTGTGTTATTCAAGTACATCTAAAGTACAGGAGGGAAAGAAAGGCTTGATACCTGTTTTTGTAATTAAATATGTTTCCAGCTGGCAGTATGTTTGGATGTAAAGGAGACCAATACATATCAGGATGCAGATGGAGGTGTAGCAAGTTCTGTGTAGAAATGTTAAAAGAGATGAAACTGAACTTTGTCTTCGCTCACAGGTTTTCTTTCTGCTATTTCTTGATCTTTGTGCCTAAATAGTGATTGCAAATTGAATGTGGACAAGATCAGCTTGATTCACAGTTGCAGTGAATGCAGGTGTTTGAGCAGGTTTTGTTCTGTAAGGTGGAAAGGAGAAGCTTTACAGAGACTGACTTAATTTTGCCTTTCTGTCAGCTGTTAATTCTGCTGCTAGACATTAATGCTTGTGGACTTCGTGTTTCTTGGAGGTAGGCTCCAAGCATCTCCTTATACATGCAGGAGTGAATGCAGAATAGTCTGTAGTGGGGACAACACAGGATGGTCTTTCCTGGGAAGTTCACTGGCTATTGCTTTTTGCAGCTTTTGTTACACAGAAAATGTTAAGGGTGAAAAAGAATTAGTCTCAGGGTAAAGAAGGCAATTGCTTCTAAAAGTATTTTGAACTTCATGTTGTGTTCTACTAGGAAACAGCAGACTGTCCTCTGTCAGTAAAAGTGAACCTTGAAAGAATTTCCGATTGTGTTTCCATACTGGATTTTCTTTTGCAAACTGGATGCAGTAAACTTAGAAAATATTGTAGTACAAGTAAATAAAAAACTAGCATTGAATTTATTACACCCTCCTGAGTCTGTGTAATCTTACATCTTTATTTTATTCCTTCCAGAGAGACATAATATGAATGAAAATAACCCTTGTTCCTAGTTAAAAACATTTTTAACAGAGAAGGAAAGGAAGAGACTTCTCTGTCATTATTGACAGTCTAGCAGAAAGTGAGTTACTGCTGCTTTGCAAACACCAAGAGATGAAATTCTCTTAGGAATATTCCCTTGGCTTGGAGAGACAGTAAAGCTCCATATTTCTTCTCCTCCCTCCTCATATTCAGGATGACAGGCTCATCATAATGTGGATGAGAAATTTGTCATAATCAGAGAAACTCATCTCATGGCTCAAACCCTTTCATGAATATTTATTTACTTTTCAGCAAAATTTCTGTTTTTCCTGAAAAAGAGAGTTAACAATCTTAAATATCCTTTTCTGACATCTTGATATCTTTGTTCCTCTCTTATTGTAAACTGTATTTTGTTAGCATACTAATGTTATCCTGATCTGACATCTTAAGACCAGTATCTTGAAATTTTATTATGCTACCTGGGGTTTAATTTATCAATTTGACCTTCATGCAAAGCTGAGAGAAAAAAAATTAGCCTCTAGCCAATGCTGGCTTATTTTAGTAAAATGAATTTTTAAGGTCAATCTTGCAGAGCTGTCTTTGTTTCAGTGCAAGGCTCCATTAGGAACAGTTGTCTATATTGGAAGCATTGATTTAGTGCTTCAGTTATACATTTAAGAATAATAGTTTTTCCCTTCACTTACATTGTATTTTATATTTTGAATTAGAAAAATTGGTGTTTGCGTCTTGTCACTGTTACTTACTTTTGAATATTGAGTCCAGTTCTGGGGCCCTCAGTTCAAGAAGGGACGTGGATGTGCTGGAGAGAGTCTAGCACAGAGCCACAAAGGTGATGAAGGAGCATCCCCCTGATGAAGAAAGGTTGAAGGAGCTGGGTTTCTTGAGCTTTGAAAAAAGCAGACTGAGTGGTGACCCCATGAATGTTTACAAATATGTGAAAGCTGGGTGTCAGAAGGATGGAGCCAGGCTCTACTCAGTGTCATCTAATGATAGGACAAGGGGCAATGGGTGTGAGCTGAAACATAGGAGGTTCCACAAATATGAGAAGGAACTTGTTCACAGTGAGGATGATGGAGCACTGGAAGGGGCTGCCTTGGGAAGGGGCTGTGGAGTCTCCTTCTTTGGAGACATTTAAAACCCACCTGGACGTGTTCCTGTGCAACTGGATCTAGGTTGCTGTGGTGGGGAGATTGGACTGGATGATCTTTTGAGATCCCTTCCAATCTCTAATGTTCTGAGATTCTGTTCTGTGACTTTTCTTTGGCTATCAAACTACACAATAATTGGTCAGAAATGACATGGAATGGATATTGTTCACCAAAAGAAGCGAGCGGGCTGTCATAGTTTGCTATTGTTTAATCACCACTTAGCAGGAACTGTATAGCATGAGCCCCCCCCAGTTCGAGTGTTTTGTGGCCTTGACCCATGTCTAGCTAAACTGGGAATCTACCTGTTACTTTACAATGTACTGAATTTACAGTTGTCATTTTAAAACTGTGTTATAATAATCTCTATTTTTATCTTCTGTGTTCTCTTTCGTTACCAGATTGATTTATATAAATACTATATGTAGCTGTCACAACGATGGTCCAGATGCTAAATGTAACCTTGTTCAACATAACAGTGCTCTGCAATGGCCATGAAAAAACATTATGAAAAGCAAATTTCATCGTCATCATTAGAGGTCAACAGAGCTTCGTAAAGTGAGCCTACTAATGTTTTACTTAGAACTTGCCAGAGGTGGAATGGAACTCAAGACAGACTTACAGAAGTGTGACACTAATAAATATTAATGTGTATTTTATTCATGTTTTATTCTACAAATGTAGGGATGTGATTGGTATTCTGCAAGGAGATCTGAATCGGTCACCAACATAGCAAAGCTCTCATAAAGTTTGCCAAATATGAATTTTGATGTTAGTGTAATTTCCATATAACCTTTTCAAAATTATCAGCGCTGTTATGTTAGTAATTTATATAAGATCTAGTTCTTTGACAACTGAAAGGGAGTAAGATAAAAACAAGCTTGGAAATGAAGTTATTTTATAGGGTATTTTATTTCCTTAAAATACCAGGAAAGAAGCAGAGCCGACATCCTTCCCTGTCTATCAGTTCTGTTACTTGCTGACCACGTGGAAAAGGATCCAAATTAGCTGACTTCAGGGAGTAAAAATCTTGGTAATGTAAATTACCGTTTAGATTTGGCTTCTTGTTCTGAAAGAACATTGATAAAACATTATTCTCAAAGATATTTGTCTAATGACAAGTTTAAAAAATAACACAAACATGATCACAGAATCAAGGAACATTAGGGATTGGAAGAGACCTTGGAAGATCATCTAGTCCAGTCCTCTTGCCACAGCATGATCATCGAGATCGGTTGCACAGGAACATATCCAAGCAGGCTTTAAAACATCTCCAGATCCTTCCATAAGGTTTTCGTAATCCTTTGTGCGTTTCCAATGTGCCTTTTATGCAGTACATAGAATTCCGTTTGATTTACGTGTGTTTCATTTTCATAGATCCAGATATTGCACTACTGTAGAGAATCCTGCCAATAAATCTGGGATGTCAAGCTGGAGAAAAAGAGAAAAATTTTACTTGAAATGTCTTTTCTTTGTATTTATTCAGTAAAATATTAGTGTGTAGTTTTTAAGAACACAGCAGACATATATCTTCTAGGGATATCACAGGCGAAACTTAATTTTCTTGAAGGAGAGGGAGCAGAGAACCACCTGTAGAAGTATCACAGAACGTTAGTGATTGGAAGGGACTTCTAAAGATCATCTAGTCCAATCTCCCTGCCACAGCAGGATCACCTAGATCCAGTTGCACAGGAACGTGTCCAGGTTTAGTCAGAGTCTAGAAGCTGTATTTTGAACAGAGTACTAGTTAACTAATACTTTTGATATCTTTCTGAAGTACAGCATACGTTATATGTGAGTGTTGACAATTTAGTCAGGGCTGGAATGGAGTAGTTTCTTGTACAAACCTTCTTAGGGGAAGCTTATAAATAAAGTATTTTTTAAACAGTTAGAAATGTTCCTTCTATTTCTGGAAAAAAAAAAGCCTGCTTAAATCTTGGTTCTCTTTTCAGAATGCTGAGCAATGTAGTAAGTCTTAGGAGAAGATGTCTTTTAATGCCTAGATGAGATGGTCAGTCACTCTCTAGGAATCTTTCTAGAAAATGCTGACTGGCTTTCTGACTTTGTTAAAGTACACACGTTCTGCTTTTGTCCAAACAATTAACCTCTCCTGAATTTAGGCTTCTTCCTGACTTGCAAGGATGTCATCCCATCACTGATGACTGCTTCAATAGGAATAAGTAGAGCCTCTTTGGCCTCTTTGCTGTGTTAGGCTTGTGTCTAGGGGAGGTTTGATAGCAGAAAGAGGGGGTTATAGGCATAGCTCCCCCCCCCTTAAGAAACTTCTAGAAGCTGCCTTAGCTTCAAGTTGGAATTGCCTCTGGCCAAAGTCCTGTCAGTTAGCACCTCTGCAATAAACATTTTTAAGAGGGGAAAACCTGTTGAGCAAATTCTTTTGGTTTTTGGACAGCTCTTTCCTTCTGAAGAGGAGTCAGCAAAGAGAAGAGCCACCCATGGGGACACCCAGCTCAGTGAGGAGGGAGAGGAGGAGGCGCAGCGGAGCAGCCATTCACCTTGCTTGTCACCAACTGGTGAGTGTGCCCTCCTTGTATACTCATCATGTCAGTGGAGCAGCTAGGAGTGAGTGCTTTGTTACCAGCTGGCTGGGTTCATAACCTTTGCTTGGCTGCTGCTACAAGAGAGAATTTGCTTGAAGGCACATGGAATTGGAGGAGTGTACGCTACTTTTTGCTGCTAGAGGCAGCTTAGCAAGAAGTGACAAAGAGGAACAGGATGAGGTACTAAACCAACATTCTTGGGCACAGTAATTATTTCAGAGTGAGTAAAGGAGCATAATGATGATGGGATATTTATGTTTAGAAGATGGTGAAATTCTAGCCATTGTAAACAGCCATTCACCCTTCTTGAAAAGAGCAAGTGCTAGTTAGTAGGACTCCAGAGTTTAACAACAGTGTTGAATTTATTGTCTTTCTGTAGAAATACTATTTCTGTTGGCACTGCTTGACATGTTCTCCAGCTAATTGCTGTCATGGGTTCCCCATAAATTACTCCTCAGTATGGAAGAAAAGTCCCACAGACAACTAGCCATGACTTTAACGTATTATGTTTGGGAGTTGAAACTTGCTGATGTAGTAAAATCAAATCTCTTTGCAGAAATGCATTATTTTGGTAAAGCTTTCACTGGAGACTTGCGAAGGCAGACTAATTCACTGTGGAAGGCGGTCTGCAGTAGGAAGGTTTAGAACCTGTTTCTGTCTGACTTAGAAGAGAGACTTCAGTGTCAGTCTCTGCACACTGCATTTTCCTCAGGGCAGTAGAATGAGGGTGAAGTTTCAAGAGGTGTTTGGTAGTCTAGCATGTTAATGTGAGCTCCAGTGCCCATCTAACTCCTTGGAGAGTCTGCTGGTCTTCCTAAGCTAGAAGAAATAAGCATTGACAAGATAAATATGTTTAGTTGAATGAGGTCACTGGGAAGCCAGGCAGTTTTAAGGTGCAGCCTGACAGGGTCCTGGGCCATCTCATTTAAACTCTATTTCTGTAATTTAATGGGTTGTATTTGATGACCCCTGGGATCCCTTTTAACCTGGTCTACTGTGATCCTAGCTGTTGGAAACGAAAAGGAGACTACAGAGTCCTGGGAGGACTGGGAAGGTGGCTTTCCCCTTTGGTAGCAGCATTGGACTACAAGTAAGACGTAAGACAATCTGTTGATCTGCTCTTTCATACAGTATGACCTACTGACATGGTCCTGAATAGATAATTATTCAGCCAGAGAGCTTGTCTGAATCTACAACATGGTTTGGTTATGACATTAAACAGACATAGAAGAGAACTCAATTAATCTACTTTGTTTTTATGACGTTTTTAATGATCTCAGTTTTCTTCCAGTACCTGTGTGTGTTGTAAATGTATTCATCCTCTATTCTGCCCACAATAGAAAGCCAGTCTAGTGCAGGAAAATGCCATTTTCTCACCTAGTTGAATGATTTTCCCCAAGAAACAAGTTCTGGATCTCTGTGAAATACCGTAAGACCAGTAAATGAAATGGCATCAGTTTGTCTCATTCTTTCTCTTAAAATTGGCAACTCTGTACCTGTCTGAATGTTCATGTTTTCCTGTCTTAATACAAAACTGTATTTGTTCTGTCACCTGTTTTTCACTATGGCTGCATTTTTGCATCTTACTTGCTCCAGAATAAACTGAAATTCATTTATGGTAATGTCTAGAAAGGCACTTGTGTATGTGAGACTGCTGACATTGCTGCTTCTGGTTCTTCTTAAGCAAAGCATAAGAAATGGGATTTTTCCTTTTATTTTTACCATCCTTTTCAATGCTGTCACAGGGAAATTTTGGTGAGGTGGCCACACAAGCAGAACAGCATGACTGAAGGATTAGAACAACAGAGAGCTTAAAGGGGAAGAAGCTATTGAAATAAAATTATGCACGTGAGTCTATCTGCAGCTGCTAGAGACTTTTCAGCCTTCCTGTTTAGGTGGTGATACTGTGAGTTGTTACCATCGCCACCATCACTACTGTGATAGTCCATCAAGACACTTAAGCCTAGATGAAGATGCTGCTGCCAGCTGACAGCAATGCATGCTGAGAGAGATCAAGCCTAACTTCATTGTGGGTTGATGAGCTTTTTTGCTGCTCCCCATAGGGATTTGTTCTGATCCCTGTTCCATTGTCTGAGATAGATACTGCAAAGATTGTATTTTACTAATTTGTTTTTAATATTTATGAGCCACATTCTGCTCTGAAATGCATTACCACCACTTTCACTGAACAAATACAGATATAAAAAGGTGTTTTGGGACAAGTGTGATCTAAACGGGCTGCCCAGGGTGGT
The DNA here is from genome assembly GCA_013400115.1 of Rhinopomastus cyanomelas. Taxonomy (NCBI): domain Eukaryota; kingdom Metazoa; phylum Chordata; class Aves; order Bucerotiformes; family Rhinopomastidae; genus Rhinopomastus; species Rhinopomastus cyanomelas. Next base: position 521,712 of record VXBP01007492.1, read on the forward strand.
GGTTGAGGCTCCATCCCTGGATGAGCTTAAAAGATGCTTAGATGGGGTGTTGGGGGATCTGGTTTAGGGGTGACCTTGTAGAGTAGAGCTGACGGTTGCACTCGATGATCCCAAGGGTCTTTTCCAACCTGAATGATTCTGTGATTCTGTAAAGTGCTTCAGCTCAGAACTTGCAGTCTCTGACAGGATTCTTTTACTTGGCAGTGTGATTCATTTATTTATTGGCTTGGTAGAGGTGTCTGGGTTTTTTTGTGCAGTCCACAGTGGTATTGAGTGACTCGAGAAACACAAGGGCTTGTTGGAACAAGGAGTGAATGATTCAGGCTGTTTTCTTGTAGATAGCAATCACTGCAGTTGAAAAAGAAAACACAAACAGAAACAAATGATGCTATGTTTGAGGTTATCTTAAAACATTAATGGAAAGCATTTAAGAGAAATGGTGAAGCAGTATAACGTTTGGATTGGTAGAAAATCAATAGTCAGCTGATGAAGAGAGGCCTATTTCTCAGCAGCCACAGAGCTAACATGCTTACAAGCATATTAAGGCTGTTGTAAACTAGTTAACACAGGTTATAAAAGAGCTGATTCCCTCTCCTTGAAACCCAGTGTTACTATGTATAATGAGTTGTTGTTTTTACTGTTGACTGCTTTCTGGTCAGGTAATTAAAATGAATAATAAACCAGCAGTTAATTGCCCATAGTGGCCACTAACACAGAGATTTCTACTGTAGTGCTTTTGGCTTGTTATCTGGTGTATTTTTTTTCCTTCATCTGTCATCAATGCCTTCAGTTTTCTTGACTTGTAATGGAGAACACAAGTTTTCACTAGTCTCTTCCTTCATTTGATGTCATTCTGTGATCTCTATACTATAGTGCTGTTGCTTGGCCACCTCTTCTAGTGGAACTGTTGCTGCCTTTTTTGGCATTCACTGATGGTTGCCACAACCTTTTTTGCCAGATCATTTCCGTAGGTATGTTACTGGAAAATCTTTATTTTTAGTATTAGCTGGGTCCTGCAATAGATTTTCATTGGCCAGAGAGTTGAGGCAAGGGAACAAAAATTTTAACTAATTTCATCTAGAGGTGATAAGTGTGTTTATGAGTGCGGACCACTGCTGTCAAAGTGCCTTCACGTGGCAGGATGGAGGAAGACCAAAAATGTCTTCCCTTTTTATATTTTCATAAATAACAGATAATTCATTTGGTTCTGACTTTCCCTTAGCTTTTCATGCTGATGTAGTAAGCCACGTGTATGCTGATTTTTGAAGACAGAAGCTTGCGTAGCCGTTGTGGTGGTGCCAAGTAGGTCTTGGAGGGTATTCTGTTTGTCTTGGTTTGTTTCTTGCAGTTTGCTTTGTGATGTGTTACTGATGGTTCACATCCTGGGAAACTCTGAGAGATTAAAGGAATAAGGAAAAAACTTACTGTGCTTTCTTGATACCCCGGTGTGAGGGAAGTGAACAGTCTCAAAGCTTCTTTGAACCAAGTTACCTGATGACCTTTCTAGTGGCCTGGAATATCAAGACTATAAAGGGGTCCTTAACGTGAGCTGTTTCTCATGGCTGTATCGTGTAATGAGCACATCTTTCTACAGGAGTGCCAGCATAAGTGGAATTTATACCTTCGTGCGTGTTTCGACCTTCTGAGATGTGCTAGTACAATTGTTTGTGCCGCTGCATTTGAAAGTAGTTATGGGAAAAACTTGGGGTTAATAGAAAATAAGCCAGAGATAAAGGTTATCCCAGCTATATTACAGATCTGTTTTCTTTGTGTAGCAGCAGAAATTGGTTTTCAGGTAAGGAAGAATATAATTTGTGGGACAGGGATTGAAACAATTTTCACAGGTGCTGCAGCTAAAACAAAAGCTGGTAACACTTCAATTTCCAGGCATTAGGAGAGAGCGATGATGCAGGACGGGCTGTGATGATTGTAGATTCCTTTTGGATCAACTTTAGTGAAGAGGCATCTTAGACAAGCATGTGTGAGTTGCTTTCGATAGTGATGGTGAAAGAGCCGCAGGTAAAGGTGCATTGTATTTGGTAGTTTCTGCCCATGGTGATGGTGCTGCAGATCGTTCATCCTCCAGCACCTTTGTGCCAGCAATCTTCCTTTACACTAGAGGGAAGAAACTCAAACACTTACAAGTGATTTTTGTTAGCTTTTACCTGCAAGATTGTGGACTATAAAACACAAGTGCTTGTCATCCTTTTATTTAATAAACCTCTAGATTTCTCAGAAATCACTATTGAAATGGGACTTTGCTTCTCTGTTCTGGAACTTCACCTTCTGAAAGATGGAACTTTGTTATCAATTGGCTGTTTCAAAGATGAAAAATAAGATTATGAGCGTTCCAAAAAGTAAATGAAGCATACACCCCAGATTATATATAATTTTGTTAAATTAATACGCTATGTCTTAAAGGTGGCAGAAGCCCTGCAAAACGCTCTGATGAAATGGAAAAAGAAAATGTTTCATGTTAATGCCATTCTAATGGAAAAGCACTTATAGCAAATAACTGTAATTTGTATTCTGATCCTTGTTCAGTGAAGTGGCTTATCAAAAAGAAAGTCTCCATTACACATCTATAAAAGTTCTAATTTTGAATTTAAAAGTACTTTTCAGGTGGTTCATTAGAACAAACTCCATCCTGTAAAAGCCTGTCTCCCTTATCAGAGTGCAACGTGCAAGAATGCATTTGAAATGTTCCATTCTGTGCCTGACAGGCTAATTTTTGTGTTCCGGGCTAGTTGTTTAATCTTTTCCTGTCCCTTTTTTTTGCAGCAAAAGTATGTTCTTCAAAAACAGAGTGCAGAAACACGTTAGTGGAGACAACACTCTGACGGTCAGACTTAAACAATTAACTGTTAACTTATGAGCACATTAGGAATTTATGCAGTTTAGTCTTTCTATGGACTTCAATAAAGTCATGGAGCTCCCACTCATTTTGATGCTGTGAAATGACTCAATGCAGTTTTCTGCTTCCCTTATGCTGTGGGCTTTTTCAAGCTTAGTAAGTTTTGAGGGGTTCTTTTATTGTCATGGTTTTTGTTTTGTTTTTCATTTCTAGGGATTTTGGGCAAGAGACTCAATTTCTGAATGGTTTTGATGGGTCTGATTTAGAGGGTGATGGAGCACTGGAACAGGATGCTCAGGGGAGTTGTGGCGTCTCCTTCTCTGGAGATGTTTAAAACCTGCCTGGACATGTTTCTATGTGTCATGCTGTGGTGGGGGGATTGGACTAGATGATCTTTCGAGCTCCCTTCCAATCCCTGATGTTCTGTGATTCTGTGATTTGTGTACCATACTGCGTGAGCAACTACAGACAGTCTTTATTGCAGCTGCCTTTGTTTTTGAGAAGCTGAAAACCTGCCGTGCTCATCTGAAGGCAAGGCTTTAGCATCTCTTACTTTGACAGGCATCACGGCTTAAGCAAGCTTTAACATTTGGAACTAATAAAATGGTGGATAATGACAAAATAGAGTGAGAAAAATCAACCAGCTTAAATGAATTTCAGTGGCTATTGGAAAGTAGCAGTGAAATGTTGCAATCAGTATTTCCTTTGATCTTACAGCACAGAATAATGTTGTTGATTTGTATACCGTAACGTCTGGCCTATTTGTGATGAAACAAATCTTACCTCCTTCTTCGGAACTAAAATACAGTTCAGCCAATGCATAAAACATTTTAAATGCTTGGCTTCTGTTGATAGCACTGCAATGATTTTGGAAATGCACATATCTCTAGGCATTGTATACAGCCTAAGTGTAGCTGTCAAGGTGCCAGCAATTGCTTTGGAAAACAGATTTCTGAAACATTTAGGGCTCTGCTGAATGCTGAATCATTTCTGCTTTTCTCTGAGAATGATTGCTAGAGACTCCACTAGAGCAGCCAAGTGGCCTGGTGTGTAATGGAAGGGACCTGTGGCTCAGCGCGGTGCAAACTTCTCTGTGCCAAATTCATGGCTTGTGTACAGCGTGCTCACCTGGGAGAGGCTGTATGATATGGACTGAGCAAACACAGGGAACCAAAACATATTCTAAACTGAAAGCCGTGTCCTGGATGAATAGCCATCAATAGTTTCAGACTTGGAAGAAGAGAGTGAGGAGAAGCAGGGGACAGATGATTCACAAACTCTGCAATACAGCAGTCTGAAACAGTTTCTAGAGAAAAGCCAAATTTAGATGCACCTCATGTTGCTGTCAGTTGAGGGTCACAAAATTTACCAGACTCTCTATCAGCAGCCAGGAAGCAAATAGTCACATGGTTTGAAAGAGAGTTTACACTGCAATGACAGCATCTTGTAGAAATGACTGACATGATTCAAAATACATGTTGGGGATGGATGTCACTAGCACTAAAATGTGCGTTCCTCTTTGGACCATCCTGTTGTCTTTAAATACGTGATAATTTGTGTGACAGGGTAATTTGGAACCTTTAAGTGCCTGATTTTTTGTAAATATTACTTTTACTTTTTCTGTAATTTGTCAAAGACACTGTAATAACCAATATGGATTTTGTTATAATAGCCAGAGCCAGTTTTTATCTCCATCTTCAGCGGTGAAGAGGCAATTAAACCAGGGCTTGACCTTGTGTGACATTAGCTATCACAACAAATAAAGTACCAATTAATTTAAATGCTACTTAGAAGATTTCAAATCAAGGAATATTAATTGACTATTGTGGCATCATTTTGCTTGAAGGACCAATCATTTGTTTGAGAATAGCTGTACTGGAGTTAGTAAGAAATCCAGGAAATAGCGTAAGCACATTAGAGCATTTATTAAAAGAACCAGCAGAATTGCCTCTCCACGGGTAACGTCCACTTTTTCTTCTGGTGCCTGTTACAAATCTGTGGGGGAAGTCTGAGTGGTGACTCATTCCTGCATTAAGTATTCAAATACTACTTTTCTGATTTACTTTTACTCTTGGTACAGTTGAACACCTAATGTTTGGATAAAATGGATTGGTCTGAGCCCTTCTCACTTTTAAGTACCCATGAGTGACTTTTCAGCACTAGGAGATGTTTCTCAGAAATCACAGAACAATAGGGATTGGAAGGGACATCGAAAGATCATCTAGTCCAATCCCCCCGCCACGGCAGGATCGCTCTTGGCTGCTGGATACAATCCAGGCTGTGAACAGCATCCTTCTTTTCTCTTGGCCCAGGAAGCATCTCGCTGTTGCAGCCTATGCTTTCAGATGTCTTAGATCATTCTTCCTACTCAGATTCCAGGCCTTTATAATCAGCCTGAATTCATTAGTATATCAGCCTGAATTCATTAGTGTATCACATGCTGGCCAAATACAAAGATAGTGTTTTCAGCAGTGTGTGAGGCTGGATTGAAAGAGAGAGACTGTTTTCTAGTTCCCCTTTTTGTCCAGCTTTGGAACAGAGCATTAGGGATTGGTAGGGACCTCAAAAGATCATCTAGTCCAAGTGCTTCTCTATTTTTATTTTTTTTTTTTTGTTCCTATCAAAACCAATATTTCAAATGCCTATTTAGTTTGTCCTAAACCTCATTTCACAGAAGGGACTAAGGTGACTGGCTCCTGCTTTGAATTACTCTTGACCGAAGGTGCCAGGTTTTAGTAAAAACTCTAGCATACGACGTGTCATTGCTGTTGTTTTCAAGATAGACTTAGTAAAAGTTATACAGTGAAAGCAGCAGGAGGTATTGACAGACTAAACCCTTGTCTGTCACCTGCTACCTGCTTCAGGTGCCTATATTTGCAGATCTAGTAGACTGGATCAATACCTCTTTGTGCTTCCTCTGTTGCTTTTCATCTCCTAATGCAGTTGATCACTACCCAGCCACTGTCTTCACAATCTGTCCCTCCAGTAGCTGCCCTGTGCTCCGTGTGTCACCTTTAGCTGACATTATTGAACACTATTTTTCTCAATCTTAAACAGCATAGAAGCCTGCGGAAGATTTAAAGAAGTCAAAAGGAAAGAACCTCTTTCATTCTCCACCCTCAAAAAGCGCTAAAGCGTGTGTGTGTTCTTGCCTCAGACAGATGTTATTTCTCCTTGACTTGCCTCATTTCCTGGGAAAAAAACACCCCAACAGATTCTCAGATATTAACAGTGGCAGCTTGCAGTCTTGTGTTTCTTCTCTGAGCCTACAGGGCATACCTTAGGGACTTTGTGTTCCTTTCCAAGCGAGGCTTAGTGCTGTGCTTATTCCCCAGAGCCTGCATTGCTATTTAGTGAACAATCTCACTGCAGCTGTAAAGAGGAAAACAGTCTTGTACTAAGGGAGGCTGAGGATTTTTGAGCTTGTAACTTTCTTGAATCTCACCCACTGTTCTGAAAGCAACAAAGATGATTAGGAAATCTGGAAGAAAAGGTGATGTCTTGCATTTTGTCATATCCACCCATCAATGCTCTCCTCTCTTTCTTGCTGTCTGGAGGCTGACATCAAAATGGCAGCTAATTAAAAGGAAAAATGTTAGCGTTTTTTGAACTTGAGTGGTTCTTCAGAGATGAGAGAAGTATCTGTCCTCAGTATTTTCATAGCTGCTTACTTTTAACTCATAAGCCTGCCTAAAATATGTTTCTAAGTCAGTATTGTTGACATAATATACATTGAAATAAGGTGCAGCCAATAATTAGCTCAACGACAGCATTAGCTAAGGTGCTCTTTTGTCTCTTTCCAAGCATCTGGGATTTTTTTATTTGTCCCTAGACATTGTGGCAAAATTTGCCTCACAGTAACACTAAGGAAAAACTAAAGAACTTCCAACTGAAATATAACCCCCAGTGTGGATACTGATACTCAGTTGGTGTGGGTTCTGGTGGCTTCACTGGGGTCAACAGCGGTTTAGTTTTATGTTTCTCTTTATAATCTGATCAGTAATACTCCTGTTGAATTTTGATGTAAGATACGTAATTTGCTGCTATTCTCACTCGTAAGAGGCAAAAAGTGTCAAATCTGAAATTAAGACAGAAAATCCACTTTGCTGTAGGTTAATATGAAAGCTGGGATGCTGCTCTTTGCTTTTTTAGGACCATTTTTCATTTAGTGGCATTTTTTGGGAATAGATACCTTTTTCCCAGAATATATAGTCCTGACATATGAAAGGCGGTTGCTTCCAGAAGGGTCCTGTGTTTTCCTTAGTTTTCCTGTTTTCACCAATATACCTACAAAAGCTTTTCTTGTTGTCCCTTGATGTCTCTGGCCAGGTTTTATTCCGTGTGGGCTTTGGCCTTCCTGATAACCCTGCCTGCATGGACAGCTCCTCTGTTTCCCTCCCAGACTGCCTGCCCTGGCTTCCACCCTCTGTATATCCGTATGCCCACCTCATATAGCTAAGTTTGCCCAGGACTTCTCTGTTTCACCCATGCGGGGCTCCTGTTGTTTTTGCCTGACTTTCTTTTTGTAGGAATGCAGTGCTCTTGAGCTTGGAGGAGGTGGTCTTTGAATTTTAATCAGTTTTCTTGGCCACCCAGTCTTTACAGGAATCTATCCCGTTGCTCTCTACCAAGGAGGTCAAAATGAGCTAGAGCCAACGGTATGAGGTTCAACCACATTGAGCCACATATTGAATCATGCTTGTGGGTCATAACCCCTCAACAATGCTACAGACTTGGGGAAGAGTGGGTAGAAAGCTGTCTGGTGGGCACTGACCTGAGGTTTTTAGTTGACAGCCAGCTGAATATAAGCCAGCAGTGTGCGCAGGTCATCAAGAAGGCCATTGACATTCTGGCTGATATTAGAAGTGTTGAGGCCAGCAGGAGTAGGGAAGTGATTGTCCATGTGTACTCAGCACTAGAGAGTCAACAGCTTGAGTACTGGGTTGAGATTTGAGGCCCTGACACCAAGAAGGATGGTGGAGATGCTGGAGCCTGTCCAGAAGAGGGCAGTGAGGCTCATGGAAGATCTAGAGTATGTCTCTTTTGAGGAACAGCTGAGAGAACTAGGGTTGTTTAGCCTAGAGAAAGGGAGGCTGAGGGTAGCCCTTAGGTTTGTGGAGCTTTATTCTTCCTGTCTGATTTGCAGTTTGGTACCTATTGTTGATTCAGACACATTTTGAATTTGGCTTCTGTTATTTCAGCGTTGTTCTTTCATCATTCTTGAATCTTAAGCTTCCTGGGTGCACCACGACCTATCCAAGCATCACGAAATAAAAGGAACCCAAACTATTATCCTTTTGTCTGCTCTTGTATCAGATTGCCGCCTGCGCTACAGATCCAGGTTTTCCACCCACAGCTGTATCAGTAAGAAACTTCACATGCTATTAGATAAAAGCTGGCTTGGCCTAGAATCAAATTCCATAGCTAGTGGCTTCGTTATTGAACCACTGTGAAGGACACACTGATGGATTTAATATAACAGTGATACATTTCTAGGCTAGGCAGAAGTCTTCAGTGTGTATTCTGCTTGTTGTGGTTAACTGGAACGGACCGAAATCTTGCTGTCAGAGACTACAGTGCTATTTACCCTGCCTACATTTTCAATAAAGAGAAGAATGCCTTGTGTAAACTCTAGCAATTATCCTGTATATTTTATTAAAGAAAATAATCCTATTTAGTGTATGTTGACTGAGCAGCAAGCAGTCAGGCTTGGAGAGTTAAAATTATACAGTGAAATTTGTAAATCCCAATTCAGTTGCTATGGCTTAGAAGCAGCTTATCTGTACTGGAGAGAAAAGAGCAGCAAATGAAAAAGCTTTTATGAGAAAGCAATGTTTAAGAAATATATTGATCCTTGTACTCTGCCACACTATGTTTTAAGGTTTCTCATAAACACGACTACATTTTAATGAAAAGGAAAACAAAATAAGCTTTCTGGTGTCCAATTAAGCAACAGTTTATGATTCTAAGAAAAAAATTGTCTGTCTTCTATATAGCAGTTGGCTTTTAAATACAGAGCTGGAATTGCTGTTATTTAGAAATAACGTGAGAGAGAGCAAATGACTTCATTCCTTTGCATATTTTGAACTTTTCTGCTTCAGATCCTTTGGTACTGAGGGTTATTTTTTCCTTTGTCACCCTTTTAAAATTATTCCTGTTTCCCGTCTTAGCTCATGAATACTTCCTTCTCATTCATGCTTTGCTCATTTTCTTCCAGGCTGTTTCTCTGTGAGCGTAGTGAGCGTACTCCAATGAGTGCTGAGGTACAGTAGATGGCTGCAATAGAGTTTACACTCTGAAGGAGGGCTTGCATTATGATATCTAAAATAGAATTCTTGTGATCTAGAGGGAGATACCGCTTGCGTCTAGGAGGCCTCCTTTGTTGCAAGGTCCAGAAAAGGATGTGTTTTCCATGTTCACGTGAGAGATGCGTATCAGATGCATCTGGATGATCTCAAGGTCCTTTGTTGTATGTCTGTCAAGGAGCTGTTGGTGTTTACCCTAGTTTTGTCGGGCAGGAAAGGTCGAAACAAGAGCTCAAGCTTATGCTTAGATAGCAGAGAATCACAAAGAGGAAAATCATGGGGAATCAGAATTCAGAAAACCTGCTGCTGAGGAAACAGTGATTGTTTCAGTTGTGTTTGCTCCTTAAGTCAGTTGTTTGGGACGCGCTGGTCTGGCAGTTCAGTTTTCAGCACCTACTTGGACATGCTGAATGCCTGCTAAGAAATCAGTGGATATGAGAACATGAGGATGCAGCGATGTCTCTACATGCAAAGAGCAAAACTGTGAGACCAGAGGAACAGATTTGCCAGCAACAGAAGGGAAAGTAGCTGGTGGACATTTTGATTTGTGAAGAAGTTGGAATAATTTTAATCTAATATTATATACTTCAAGTGATGAAGAAGGAATAATAATGATTTCAGGTTTTGCCTGTAATCTCAGTACTGTGGTTGCCAGCAAATCTCATTTAAGAAGTGAATGGGGCATCGCCCTGTTATTTCTTCTCGTTTGTCTGGAATGAAGCTGAAGTTTGCACTCTCTTCATGCCAGCTGGTATTGTGGCTTCTCCTGTTTGCTCTTCACTGGCTGTTTTCTCATTTGTGTTTGAGGCATTGAGACTCAGATAAATTAAGTACACAAAGTATTCAAAGAGATGTCTGTAGTGATGCTCCTATAGTACATCTGCTTTCTGTTTGGCACTGCTACATGATGAATACATGGATGTTTTCGAAGCAGTGGCTTGAGTGATTGCTAGATATGCCAGTCTGAACAAGAAGTTTACCCAGTGTGAATTACATGGCACTTTTTTCTGCAATCAAGCTTAACTTCGTGTTCTCAGGGTATTTAGCAGCGTACTTAGGCTAGATTAGATTATTTCAAGTTTTGTAATCAGAATATTTGGTTGACCACTACTTACTGTTCCATATTGTAATTGACAGAGCACTGGAAGGGGCTGCCCAGGAGGGTTGTGGATTCTCCTTCCCTGGAGACATTAAAAACCCACCTGGATGTGTTCCTGTGTGACTTGGTCTAGGTGATCCTGCTCTGGTAGGGGGATTGGATTGGATGATCTTTCAAGGTCCCTTCCAAACTCTAATGTTCTGTGATTCTGTGATAATTGAAAATATTTTAATCCAATACAAAAAGGACTGTAGATTAGATCAGCCTTTAGGCCCCAACTACAGATTTTACCCATATTAGAGTCGGAATTTATGTTTGCATTTGCTTTGTGTAAGTACTCGTGATAAGATAAATTATGTTTCTAACTAGGGACAGAATGATCTTTTCTGTTCTACGAGCGTCTATTGAGATTGCAAAGCTTCCCCTGATCCCCGTGGGGGTGAACCCAACTCTGTTCCATATTGCCTGTTAAAAAATAACCCTGAGATGGAAATGCATGAGACCAAGAGGTTCTTCGTTCTGTGGGACAGGCAGCGTTGACCCTGCCAGAGCTATTTCATAGCTGGCTGACCATTGCACCACAAAGAATTTCTCTCTAGTTGCCTTCACTCATCTCCTGTAAAAAATGGAAATTAAGTCCTGAGGTTAAACAGAACCAAATGTGGTCCTGGGCTAGGTTTTCTCCATCTGTTAAGATCCCTCTTAAGACTGATCTCCTTTCTGTTTTGCATTTAGTACTTCTATTCTCCTTGTTTAAACAGACATTCCATCCTGCATCCAAGGAATAGTTTTCAGTAAAAATAAAAGCTTCTTTAAATGAGTTATTGTGTTTAAAAAAATATTGTACTTGAAAATAGCTGAGCATCACTCTGTTTCTCAGAGATTAGTTTTGGCATATGCTAAGTGCCATCTAGTCTTTAGTAAATTCCCCCCTACCTAAGTATCTCAAAAATAGGACTTTTTAAAAAACAAACTATTAATTCTTTGCTTTTCAAATGTCTGTGATTTGGTGACTTCTTCCATTCCACTGGCCATATGGAGTATTCACGTACAGTGAGTCTGCAACCACTGAAGTGCAGATCATCTCACCCTGGGGCTTAATCTGCAGCCTTGCAATCTGCCTACTGGGGAGGTGTGACCGCAGATAATTGCAGTTACTCAGGTGCAAACCGCAGAACAAGTTGTGGCTCAGTCATGACTGTTTTTTTGATCCTTTTTGCGGTGGAAGCATAAAAAAAGGAAGCGGCTAGTTCACATCCATTGACTTGTCTCCTGTCATCTACTGGCAGTCTGCACTAGAGCTTGTGCTTCTTCCTTCAGTCCTGTCTTCCGTCCTGTGCTTGTTAATTCTAGTGACAAATACCTCTTCTCCTTCCAAAGTTACAAAAGCCAAAGTGGAGAGCTCAGCTACTCCTGTTTCCTGATATGTAAGACCCGTGACATTCCAGCAGAGTTCATTTGCTTTTCAGAAATGCTTAGAGAAAACCCCTAAATGAACAAGCCACCCCAACCTTTTAAGAAGCTTCAGTAGGGTGAGGTACTGCATGAACAAGACTGCTGAAGACTCTGTAGGCATATGACAATGACAAATGTAGCTAAATCGCAGGGTAAGCAAGTAGAACCCTGTTTCTGCTATAGCCAGACCAGAGAACGAACCTTTACCAGCCTCAGTCCTCCCCCGAGATGGAAGAAATACACCAAAAGATCCATTCTCTTAGTGAGAGATTAAGGTGATCTGGGGTCATCATGGGAACAGAATAAGAACTGGAGGTGTAATCACCTGATCTCCACTGATCTCCATCCCTGAGTGAGCTGCAAGATTTATGAGAGGATTTTGGCCACCAGGATTTTGTCCAGGAGAGGACACTGACCTGGCTGTTCCAATGCTGGGATAACAGGGCCAGTCGTATGGAAGTAGAGAGTAGGGAAGCCAAGCAGCTGGCATCCCTGGCTAGGGAAGGGGTTGTTGACAAGGTGGTTGGAAAACAGACGTCAGCCCTCAGCTTCTAGAAGTGACTTCTGTCAAGCACGAGTACCGTGTACATATTTAAACTCAGCTGTTTCCAACTTCCTTAAATTAAGAGTGGCAGCATGAAAAGGATCATCTTGACTGACAAGACTTAGTGAAGTAAGTTTCTTTCTCCCTGCAAACACCACAAACCTGCACTTTAGTAAGTATTCCTTGATTAAATGCTTACTGAATGCCTGTCTGCTGTAATGTGGAGCTAGACTGAGCAGAAAGCAGACATCCTCCTGGTCATGGCTTCTTATGTTTGGGTTGACTTAATTTTATTCAAGTGTGGGATTCAGTGGGACCAAACTTCCAGTGTAAATGCATCTGTAAGGACATGTTTTAGAATAGTAAGTGGACTTGGTTGACCTCCTTGTCAGAGTCTCCAAGAACCCCCTGTCTCTGTGCGTGGAGTTGTTCAAAGATGCTGAATGAAACTCTCTTCTGTGCAGTGTTGTTTAAACACTTCCTCCTGCGACAGGGAATTAACTGTTGCCAGTGATGTTGAAACAAGTTTAATTCTTGGTGCCAGGGATGTGCAAAATGGAGCTGTGCTACTGTTTCAGAGCCTTACAAGAGCGTAATGCAACCTCACGTATTCTGTACCCCGAGCGAATTCGTGCCTGGCCCTAGAGAGGTAATGGAAGATATTAAATTCTTGCATGATTGTAAAAACATTCATAGAAGCACGTTGCTCTATTTAAATCAAGGGTTGGTGTCAGGAGGATGAAGCCAGGCTCTTCTCGGTGGCATCTCACGATAGCACAAGGGGCAATGGGTATGAGCTGGAACATATGAGGTTCCATATAAATATTGTAAGGAACTTCTTCACAATGAGGGTGACAGAGCACAGAACAACCCTACCCAGGAGGTTTGTGGAGTTTCCTTCTCTGGTGACGTTTAAAACCCGCCTGGCCATGTTCCTGTGTGACTCGATCTACGTGATCCTACCCTGGCAGGGGGATTGGACTAGATGATCTTTCAAAGTCCTTTCCAGTTCCTCATGTGAAACCAAGGCATGAAGATGGTAAATTTTGAAGGGACCTTTTTGTAAATGAGTCTGTTATAAAGCTTAAGTCCAGATTCTGGGTACCTTATTCAGTATTTATTGCTTTCATAGAATCATACAATCAGGAATGCCATTGTCTTAAATATGTACTCCATTATGGAATGAAACACTGGAGGTTATCTGTATTGTGGCTGATAAAAAGTATTCACCTTTGCTGATGCTGGAAAGCCTGGTCAGTTGAATGATGAGGTAGCGGCAAGAAGTCAACCCTCCTTGTCTGTGGAACCAAGCTTTCTGCTGAGTCTGAGCTGTGGGGAAGAGAGGTGGTTACCTAAATTAATTGGAGTAAGGTAAAAATCATGGTGGTTTGACCTTTTCCCTTCAGTGAGGGTTAGACAGCTGCAGAACTACCTTTTCTAATTTTAACAAAGTTTACCTAGGTTCTAGTCATCGTTTTTCATGACAAGCAGTATAGATGTCTTTGTGTGCAGCTCTACTTTTCCCCTACAACATATTTATGGACCTTTCAGCGCAGACCTGGAACAAAAGAGCAGCTGAAAAGCTGATGGTAATTCTTTTTTCTATGCAGCCAAATACTTCAATCTCATGTTTACTTCCTGTAGTTACTGTCAACCTGAGAGTGCTCCAGTTCTCCTTGAATATCCTTTGTGTGTGGCAAATGGAATTTGCAAATTCTGTGGGTTTTCTTTTTCCTCTCCCTCCTGAGGCCAAGGAAAAGAGAATTGATTATTTCATAATCCCTCCTGGAGTGTAGAATGATCAAACTGATGTGGAATTAAACATGAACGTTCTATTTAATTCTGGAATAGCCGGTCAGCTTTGGAGACTGGATGTTTTAGACTGTGTTTTAGACTCTGGCAGAAGATTGTCAGATTGAAGGTAGCATGACAATGGAGGCAATCACCACAAGGATGGTAGGCATTAGAAGGCACCTCTGGAAATCATCTACTCCAGCCCCAATCACTAGTTACATTCCACAGAACCTCACTTAGGAAAATGTTTTGTGGTTTCATGAAATTACATTTTAAAAATTCATGCTTACAAGCAGGGTAATTGATATTTGGTTTGTCTTTGAGAACATTTTTTCCTAATAATTTGTTTGACAGAGGTATTTGCAGCGAGCTTAACTTTGCAACTGTAGTAAAATACCAACATTCTTGTTCCCTCTTAAAATAATTTTCTGCTGGGTGCACTCTGGGTGATTGTTTCTTAATTGCTAACAAACCTGAGGGCCTGACTGACTGCAGTTACATTAAACTAAATCCATACTCATCTCAGCAAAGGCAAAAGGGCAGACTGGATTGTGCTGGACAGCAGTTCCCTGTGTCTCAGGACAAAGATGTGATTCGTTTGCTCTGAAGCTTTTCTAAGTTTAATCCCCAGGGACAGTAATTATTGGATGACCCTGGGTGAGAAGACAGTGGAAACATTTTCCTCAATATCACGCTGATCAATTTACGGGCGAGTTCTAACGGTAGGAACACAAAGGATTCTCCGTGTAGTCGCCAGGGGAAAAGGGGAACAGAAAAGTTTACTATTGAGAGGAAAGCAGTTGAAAGGAAACATTAGAGCAGTCCTTGTCATCATGTGTGCTGCATTGTCCCATTTCCCATCAGCTGTGAACCACGCTTGGAACCCAAGGCATAGACTCAGAAGCCCAGTGAGGTTTGATAACCCGTTGTCAGTATTTTGCATGACTTAGTTTATTTAAATTGAATAATGTTAGCTTTTGTTACACAAGCATTTTGAACAGCTTTACACATCTTCTTCTAACTGAGTTTACCTTTCCCCACACACAGGAGGAAAAGCAGTGTTGAGAGAGCAGCACCCTAGTATCTTTGGACCTCACGTTACTAGGCACATCTTTTGTTGTTTCTACCAGGGTTGGTAGAGGTCTGGTGTGTTTAGTTACTGTCCCTGGTAAGTATACTCCATGAAAACTTCTAGTGCAGATTCCTCATTGACTGAATCACTACTAGAGGATTTTTCTGCAGGAAGGGTTATTTTGTGGTTAATGGTTGCCTGTGTTTTAACTTTGCCCAGCTACTATCAGGTAGGCATTTTTCAGTGGTCTTTCTGCTGTTGATAACCAACCTCTGGATGTAATCACGTGAAAGCTGAATACTTGCATCAGTCCTGTGAAAATGTGCTTGGGTTGCCATTAACCCTCTACAACACGGTGATCATATTGGTATAGCAGGGGGCATGATCTGCTGGCTCCTTTTAGCGTGGTGACAGGCAGAATATTTCTACTCCAGGGGGACCGATGACAGTTCTGAAGAGTTTGCAGAATCCTTTTGTCAGACGCTGAATTATGTTGGCATTTTCTGGTGCAAATATACACCGTAATAAAATATTTAATATGACACTAGAGATCTAATTGGCTATAAAACTAGAATATCTGCAAATATAGGAAATATTTTGATAACAGTTGTTCTACCTTATGTGTTCTGTTTATGTTCTTAAAATGGAGAGAGGTAATCCTTTCCCAGGATATAAAAATATCCAAGAAGGAACTCTACATACTGAAAGAAAGACATTAGAAAATAGTACCTCTGGGTACCTCTTTTAGTGAATGGCATTTCTGAGGGTAAACTCAGCAATGAATGATTTCTCACCATTTACACAGTTGAAAAGAAGCCATTACTGGAAACCACAGCACTTTCATTTCTTCAGTATATTAAGCAGACTTCAAAAACAATGTTGTTTTTTTCCCTAAATCAGAAGTTGCAACTAATGGAAGAAGGTCTCTTCCATTTTGGGACTTTTTCCTCAGTCAGAGAGCCATTAATTCATTTGACAAACCTTGTACTGCACTTGAAGATAAAGGCTGTACCAAATCGTGTTGAGGTGATAAGCCAGATCCTGTCTTTGGTAGCAGTGAACTCCTAAATCACCCTCTAGAAAAGGTGTACAATGCTTCCTGGACTTAGTGTCCTGTTTAACTAGGAAATTAGTGTAGGGCAGCTGCTTTAGCTGTTTCTCAAGATGTGATCTGTGTCCTGTTGCCCAGGTAGAAACTAGGAATGTCAGCAAATTTGCAGGAGTCATTAGTGGGGGTGTTGAAAGAAACAAGAAAGAGGGAGCTGTCTGGAGAATGAGGAATCAGTGGAACATAAATAGGTGTCAGGTAGTAGATGGAGTTCTTTGTCAGGGATAATTTGCAGAGAGAAAAATAGCAGAAGGGGAGGGCAACGTATGTAAAATGTGTGCAGCATCATTTGCAACTTGAAACAAGTGATTACACCGCATTTCTTTTTCTACCTAAGCACTCTCTTCATCACTGCCTTGTTTCTGTATGCTAAGAAAATACGAGTGCATCCCTGGCCACAGTAAGTGAGGTACCATAAGTATACAATTTGAATAGCTGATATACAAAAATATTGAGCCATACTCTGGGACTTAAAGCAGTCTTTGGAATGTGTTTAAATCAGGTGAAGCAGCCCGAGTCACAACATGAAATAAAAGTGCAAATTGTTGTGATGTATATCGCTCGGAGGTTATATCAAGTGTTCTGATATTTATTCAGTAGCGCCTTGCTGTATGATTTCTGGCTTCTCTGCGAGTCTTATCTTCAAAATTGCATTTATTCAAGGAGTCTGTTTGTTGTTATAAGACTGTTCTGTGAGAGTTTATCCTATTGCTCCCTAAAGATCAAATTTAAGCATGAAGAGAATTGCTTGCTGTTTCTGGAGTGTTAAGGTTTTATACAAAATTCTTGTAATTTGTTTGCTTTCCTGTGCTTAAGAACTTCACAGTCTGCCTCACAGATGTGCTCAGAATAAAGTCGATATAGAAGCAGGAAAACTTTTGTTAGGACTGTGCGAGTTTGGTAAAGTAAAACTTGCTTATTCACTTTTTGTCACCACCACAAGTTCCTACTGATGACTCATAAGCTACAAGCCTTAGTGGTCTGATATGGCCTTTCCTTCACTTCGGTAAAGCAAGGACTTCTCTTTCAGGATGCATCTCTCTTGTGTGATGTGATAAGTGCAATTAACTGGAGTTTTTCAAAAGACATAAGTGTCTTTAATAGAATCTACAAAGGGCATATCTGTCAACAGAAATATAACTTTGAAGGTCGTGTTCCACATAAGTATGAGAAGGAACTTCTTCCCAATGAGGGTGACAGAGCACTGGAAGGGGCTGCCTAGGGGGATTGTGGAGTCTCCTTCCCTGGAGAGGTTTAAAACCTGCCTGGACGTGTTCCTGCGTGACTTGATCTAGGGGATCCTGCTGTGGTGGGGGGATTGGGCTAGATGATCATTGGTGGTCTCTTCCTAATATTCTGTGATGGCTATAGACCAGTCTTGTACTGCTTGTGTATAATATACCAGTGCCATTTAGTAACAACTGCTGAATTTGCAGATACGGCCACATCAGTATTGCTTTTCCATGTATTGTGTCCCTTAGGCTTAGCACCAGTGCCATGCTGATGTATGTCTGCATCACTAGAGCCTGTTTTATCTGGCTCTTGCTTAGGGCTGTCTGCGCCGATGCAGCGTTGTGTGGTGGTTTTATACCAGTGCTGCACTGTAATAGCGTTACAAGCCTATCAACCCATCCGTCAGTAAAATCTGATGGCTTTCTTATTTCTATCTAGGGAACAAACTTCCACCCACAAAATGTTATACACCATCATTTTATAAAGATCTCAGTGCGCTGTTGTTTGAGGTGCATAGTGCAAGAACTATTCCCAAAGCTAAACGCAATTTCTAGGATGGATTCCAAAATGACCAATGATTTCACAGATCTTCATGAAAGAAATGAGTTTTCATACGGGGTGAGAGGTCAATATCCATCTCATCAGCATATTTGCTGCATTTCATTCCAGCATGGTTTAGGGAAACATTTACTTGTAAGTTCAAGTTAATTTTAGCTAGAAGTCAGTTGCCCTGACTTATGTTATAAAAATCAAAACAAGACAAAGACCATCATCGTAGTATTATAGTGTAAATAATGCAATTGCTTTACAGAGCCTCTGCCTTTCTTCTTGTTGCCCTTCTCAGTGTCATCCAGTGGTAGGATAAGGGGCAATGGGAACAGAGGAGGTTCCATATAAATGGAACAATGAGGGTGCCAGAGCACTGGAAGGGCTGCCCGTGGGGCTTGTGGAGTCTCCTTCTCTGGAGACACTTAAAACCCGCCTGGACATGTTCCTGTGTGACTTGATCTAGGGGATCCTGCTGTGGTATGTGGATTGGACTGGATGATCTTTTGAGGTCTCTTCCAATCCCTAATGTTCCGTGATTCTGCTGTTCAGTGCTAGTTACCTTTCAGCTTCAGTCATAAAAGATGAGGAACTATGTAGTGCAAATGCATCATAGCTACTGCCAGATGAAATAAACATAACACACAAATAGTTTATAACTAGTCAATAGTTATGTACTCTGCTTAATCTTCAGTCTGCGGGGCGTGTTGAAGTAGCACCATTACAATGAAAATCCAAATACTGCACAGCTGTGCTGATTATGAAGCACCGTTATAACTTCTTCATCTGGTTCCTGCTTAAGTCTTGCTTTTGTGCCCACTTTTCAATACTGGAAAATGTCTAGCTCTTGTGTGCCTTGATTTATAGATAAAATGAAGGCATAAAATTTCCTGTTGTTATAGCTTTCTCAGGATCTTTCACAGATACTGCACGGCCAGGCTCCAAATTCCTTCACTGCAATAATGTGGAAGTATGGAAGGAATATATTGCGGTTCAGTAAAAGGCAGCTGCAGCCAGCTTGTTCTGAGCTACTCAGATTTAACTTTATGCAATATGGAACAGGTAAAATTATTTATGACCCGTTCACTCTCCTGTTCTTGCTTTGAATTGAGTAGCAGTGTATCCCTTTGTATTTGTAAATCATTTCTGTATTCCCTTGCTTTGCACAAAAAATGAGAGAAAAGAGATCTTGAACCATAGAATCGTTAAGGTTGGAAGAGACCTTCAAGATGATAAAGTCCATCCTTCAACCTAATGCCACTGGGCCCGCTAAACCATGTTTCCAAGTGCCAGATCCACACGTGTTTTGAACACCTTTAGGGATGGTGACTCCATCGCTTCCAATAGTTGTCCACTTTTTCAGTGAAGAAGTTTCTTCTAATGTCTGAACTAAAACTCTCCTGGCAGAACTTGAGGTTGTTTCCTCTTGTCCTGTGGCTAGCAGCTTGGGATAAGAGACTGACCGGTACTTCCCTGCAACCTTCTTTCGAGTAGTTGTAAAGAGCAATATGGTCTCCCCTCCTTGTTTCCAGACTAGACAATACCCGTTTACTTAGCTGCTCCTCATGAGACCTTCACTAGCCTTATTGCTGTTCTTTGGACCTGCTCCAGCATCTCAATGTTCTTCATGCATTGAGGTGCCCAAAACTGAACGCAGTACCTGAGATGAGGTCTCACTAGTTCTGAGTACAGGGGGACAATCATATTTCCACTCCTGCTGAATTTGACATTTGACAAACCTCCAAAACTGAAGTACTGTAGGAGTGAAATATCTGTGATCTGGCCTTTCTGGCCAGATCTGTTTAAGATGTTCTCTGATGAAAACAGTACCAAGCCTCCTCTGGACTTGCAGCTCATTTGCAAACGAGTTGTCTATAACATAGTGCTGCAATAAAGAACTCTCAAGTACAGGATGAATGTCAGTGTTCATGCACATTTATTGTTTGATGTGTTGGCACAAGAAATAACATTGTTTTTCTAGATATTTCTTTTAAATTACAATAAATGCAAATACCAAACATGTTTGTTCTAATAATGTAATAATTAGAATACAGACTGCCAAAAGATCTCATGTTTTCATGAGAGCTCTTCTTTGCTTTCACTGCAAGAGACAGCAAAAGGTGGGTATCAGGAGGATGAAGCTCTTCTCAGTGTCATCAAGACACTGTCAAGAATAGGACAAAGGGCAATGGGTTTAAGCTGGAACACAGGAGGTTCCACATCAAGATGAGAAGGAACTTCTTCACAGTGAGGGTGATAGAGCACTGGAAGGGGCTGCTAAAGGGGGTTGTGTAGTCTCCTTCTCTGGAGACGTTTCAAACCCGCCTGGATGTGTTCCTGTGTGACTGGATCTAGGTGATCCTGCTGTGGCAGGGAGATTTGGCTTCATGATCTTTCCAGGTCCCTTCAAATCCCTAGTGTTCTGTGATTCTGTTTTGTGTGAGAACGAAGAGGTGACAATTTGGCGTGGAAATGAATCAACAGAATCATTTGTTTCCCATTCTGCCCAGCAGATTTGCCTTGAGCAGGGTAATCCTAGTCTCTCTTAAAAATTGTGGCTGGGGTGGTAGTTATTTACCTAATAGATGATTTTATAGAGTTTAATACACGCGTCTGTTTTCCACTCAGTATTGGCTTGTAGGCTGCGCTGTCTCTGACTAGAATTGAAATTCCTCACTATTGATATAGGAGGGAAAAATATTAGGAAATTAAGTGTTCCTAAAGGTCTTTCCAGACCAGACATTGTACAGGCTGTACAATGCTGTTGGCAAATATTGCTTATCCTCTTCAGGCACAAAAGTGATTCTTCTACTCATTTCAAATGGAGGGAAAAGAAAAATTAAAAGACCAAATGCAGATGTTTGGCCCGCCCTTCGGTTAAATGTTTGCAGAGAACTTCCTACTTGACTTGTTTTGTAATACAAGTGTTGCCTCTCCCCTTTGGCCCTATCCTGTAATTCTGTGGTGAATACAACTGTTAAGATTGCTGTTGGTGTTATTGATCTGGTTCCTCTGTGATTAAAATGCCTCAGAAGTGTGCTTGTGGAAAGGGCTCTGATGTAGAAGTTGAACATTAGATTTTTTTCCAGGGTAAATTTTAATTTTATTCCATTGTTGAGAAGGTACCTGGTGGGGGTGAATCTAGAGACTGGGAACAGACTACTCTATGGGGAGTTCCAATATCCAAGGTTGCAGGTTTTCTCCGTACTGTGTGCAGTGACTTTTGCTGGATGTTTTCCCTAGAATTCTCTTTTGTCTCTTTCTGATGCTTTTCATCCTGTGTCATTTATTTTGTGGTCATTCTCTCCTGAGGTTTCAAACAGGTAGCTAATTTGCTCACTGCTTTGAGCCTTAGAAAGAAATATGTCAGAGATGTGCTTAACCGGCTTCAGCTAAATCTTCTCTGCCGTTTTTAAAAATAGAAATGGAGATGTCTGTGCTGCAAAGTGTAGATTAAATAGGTTGTATTTATGTGTAACTTACTGCAGGAAATACATGAATGAAGAAAATTAAGAAACTTTGCTACCTGGGTGACTAGTTGTGTAAATAATGAATTTTGGCATAGGATTGCATATTAATAATGCATTAATATGGAATGTTCCATTAAACACAAGATTGCCTGGCTGTGTTCCTGTGTGACTGGATCTGAGCGATCCTGCTGTGGTGGGAGGATTGCACTAGGTGGTATTTCAAGATCCCCTCCAATCCCTAGTGTTCTGTGACATAAATGATTTCATAATCTCTTTCTGAAAATAGACATCCATATAGATTTAATCAACATCAGTTAAATATCTGAGGTGACTGGAAGGCAAACGCTAGCACTGTGAGAAAGAACCAGGGGCCTGCAAGTGTCTTTGTGTGCCCATACTTGTCTGTCCTAAGTTATGATGTCCAGAAGTGATGTATGAGGATCTTCCCTCATCTCATGTGTCAAACCACCTCTGGGAATCTCTGTAGGTATTGTTTCAGAATTTGGGACTTAAACTGGAGGAAGATACTAACGTGTTTTCACAGAATTACAGAATCACAGAACATTAAGAGATTGGAAGGGAAATCGGAAGATCGTCTTCCCTCCCTGCGTCTGCTCCAGCAGCAGGGGTTGGACTTAGATAATCTTTCAGTGTCCCTTCTAACACATAACAGTCTGTGATTCTGGCACCTTTGTCAAAGTCTTCTGTTTTGCCATATCATATCAGAAACATGCTATGGTAGTCATTGATACAGACCAAGTAAACCAGTAATTTAAGATAAAAGCAAATTATGATAGGTTGGACAGAAGGATAGGACAAGGGGCAATGGATGGGAGCTGGAACAGAGCAGGTTCCACATCAATATGAGAAGGAACTTCTCCATGATGAGGGTGACAGAGCCCTGAAGGCTGCTGCCCAGCGGGGTTGTGGAGTCTCCTTCTGTGGAGGCATTTAAAACCCACCAGAGTATGTTCCTGTGCGACTGGATCTAGGTGATCCTGCTGTGGTAGGGGGATTGGACTAGATGATCTTTCGTGGTCCCTTCCAGTTCTATGATTCTGTGATCAGGACAGGTCAAAGATCAGCATTCATAAATTTTTATTAGACTCAGTTCCTGTACTGCAACTGAAGGAATATTTGCATTTGTGAGTAATTTACCTAAATTAGAGACATATACATTATTCAGAATTGATTAATTTAAAATATTTGACCAATTTAGTGCCAAGCACCACCAAATATCCTTGCAGAGAAGTACCAAAATCCACATTAAATGCAAATTACTCAATTATGTACATGAATACTGGTTTTTACTTGGGAGTGCACAGTGATAAGAAACCTGTACAAGTTACAAGGCAGATAAGTCTCTATCCAGGGACTCTGTGACTGTAGAAGTTACAGTTGAAAAATCAGTGGTGTTACAGATGAGTCTCCATATATTAGTCTGTATTCCAGACACTTCTATGTAATAATCTAGTTATCTTTTTGTTCTTCATTTTGGTTTTGTGTTTGCCCTGGAATTAAAAAAAACATTCTTAGAGGAACATGCTGTTCAGCGGGAATAAGCTACAGATTGCTCACCCTCCAGTTCTTGACTGTGTTTCTTCAAAAAATGCTGAATAGCTGCAATGGGAACATTTTTATCGGTTTTCTATAGTCCCAACTGAATTGCATTTGCCTAGCAAGCAAATGGGAATCAGTCTGCTTTCTAACAAACTCATTTGGCAGGCTGCTAACTTTCCTGGAGCTGCAACTGAAGCAGCTCTACAATTTGGGCTGCAAGGGCCAGGTATTTTGCATTTGCGGAGCCTCACTTTGCCGGAAGGTTCTGCAAACTCTGCTTTGCAGCTCTTCCACGTAAACTGTGCAAGTATTTGGAAGAATCCGAACGGGAACTTAGGCTCTCGGATAGCAACAGCCGTTGGAACTACAGCAGCAGGCTCTGGGCAGTCTGACAGATGCCCCGTCATCAAGGCTGCCTGTTGGTTTCATTCAGACAGTAGAAATCTGATAGAGCTGTGCATTATGCACAGATGTGTTTTGAAGGTTCCTTCCCTTTCATTCCTGGATACAACAAATCTTCTCATAAAGTCTGTGTGTGGCCACAAAAAAGAGAAATTCAAACTTGTGATC
This sequence comes from Rhinopomastus cyanomelas, assembly GCA_013400115.1. Classification (NCBI taxonomy): domain Eukaryota; kingdom Metazoa; phylum Chordata; class Aves; order Bucerotiformes; family Rhinopomastidae; genus Rhinopomastus; species Rhinopomastus cyanomelas. The sequence goes on from VXBP01007492.1 coordinate 545,322, forward strand.
AGGTTTGGCTCCCCTGGAGTTCCTGACCCCGTGCTCTTTGTAAAGGCATGAGCCTGACCATGCAGACGTAAGGAGCGACATGAATTACATACAAGGCCTAATCCTTTTGAGTGCCTGCATCTGGCTCTGTAGGACCTGTTTTGTCTGATCTTCAGCGCCCAGCCTTTCTTCTGATTCCTATACACAAAACTATTAAACACTTCCAAATCTGTGCATTTGCCTTTTCGCAACTCTGAATAATTCCCATCTTTTAAGCAGTCAAAATTTCCATTCTGTTACCCAAATGATAGTTCCAGAATGTTTCTCCTCCTATGGTTCCAAGTCTACCAGCAATTCCAATTTTAAATGTAATGGCCAGCCTGTGTTATTTTTTCATGGCCCAGCATTGCCTCTTAGTTTCATATGTTCTCTGTAAAGATACTTACACCTTGATGTATTTGTAGACTTCATCATGTCTTAGATTTCCTTAAAATAAGTAACTTAAATTTCGTGGGACTTGTGCCAGACTGACTGCAGATTGTGAACAGCCAAGCAAGTTGTGCACCAAATAGATGTGGTGTTGGGGGAGCTGATTTAGGGGTGAACTTGTAGAGTGCGGTTGATGGTTGGACTCGATGATCCCAAGGGTCTTTTCCAACCTGGATGATTCTTGGATTCTGTAAAATATGCTAAAAAAATGGTTTACTTTGTTTTCTGTCAATCTTTCCCTGACGAGATAATCTATTAGATCATCTCGGGCGTTTAAGACCCACCTGGATGTGTTCCTGTGTGANTTTAGATCATCTCGGGCTGATCATCTGGATGATCTTTTGAGGTCCCTTCCAATCCCCAAGGATTCGATGATTACTTAGAACAGTATTAGATAGAAACATTTTCTCTTTGGATGTTAATATTTATTTTTTTATTGACAACTATGCTTTAAAAGTGCTTTCCTAACACCTTACCTTTCCATAGGGCTGCATCTTTTACCCTTTTCCATGTACAGTCCTGTTTTGACAGTTAATCCATTCTCCTTTTTATGTCTGATACTTCTAGAGAAAAAAGGTATCTTTGAAAATGTTCCTTCCCCCCCCCGTATTTCTCACCCTGCATCTTAGCTCTCCAGTCATTTCCTGTTCTGAGAGGAGCCCTGAAGGAGCTGTTTTTGCAGCATATTCCAAGCGGTATAATTTCTGATGGAGGGATCTGTTCTGAAGTCAGCATTTCATTTCAGCAGCTCTGCTATGAATTCATCCTTGTAAAAACATGCATTTCCTGCTGGCTTGCAGGCTGAAATTTCCATATATTCTTTAGAGCAAACCTAATGGGTGACATTAACGCTTTGTCTGAATGATAAGTTAGCCTGCTGCATAGCTGGAGGCTGCAGACCACAGCCTCAGCCAGGATCCAGTGGCATAGCTCTGTTTGAAGGCAGTGGAGCTGTGACATTTCACATCGGTTGGGAATCTCTCTCGTGAGTTTTAAGGGTGTATCTTCCCAGCCTGTGCGTACGTTTCATGTAGTGCGTAGAAGACCCATTGGAGATGGTAATTTTATGTGCTGAATAAGTGATAACCCAGTGTGAATTGGGGTGTTTGCGAAGGGGAAGAAGATACACACAGCTCAGAGTGTTCCTGTTCGACTTAGGAATTCATCTAGTACCCAGATTTGTTCCAACAAGGCTGTATTGGGTAGGGATTTCACAAGACATGATTTGTAATCGATAATGATTTTCCTAGGCACAGACTGAGATTGCAGCTGAGTTTTTCTCTCTAATCCTTTGCTTTCACGTGAGCTGTGCATTTTCCCCCCTTTTAATCCATTTAGTTTTTATTTCGGTGTCCACGTTAATTTGTGTTGTAGAGCAGCAGGTGTGGATGTCCTTGGGAACGTTGGATCTTCAGCTCGTCAGCTTCCAAATGGTGCCTGAGGGACTCTCCTTTGATTTAAGTTCATTCTTTGTACTACTTTTTAAACAATATATATTCATATTTTTTCTCTTTATACAGTTATATAGAGGACTGGGGAGATAGAAGAAAATTCTGCAACTTTCTCTTTAATGCTTCTGGCTTTGGAATTTTGTAAGAGGACTTTGTTGTATTATGTTTGGAAATGTTCAGAGTCTGCCAACAATCTCTCTGCCCTGTGTTTTATCCCAGGAGAAGAAAGTAAGCCTGATGAAAGTAAGACACTGCAAACTTAGCTAAACATTTTCTAGCCTTTCATTTACTTCCTGTAACAATAAAAACACTCTGTTGCACACAGTGAAGTTACTCTCAGAGAGGCAGAAACGTTCATGCAGTGAAAGAATCGCAGGACACTAGGGATTGGAAGGGACCTTGGAAGATCATCTGTTCCAATCCCCTAGACGCAGTCGCACAGGAATGTGGTGAGGTGGGTTTTAAACATCTTCAGAGAAGGAGACTCCACAACACCCCTTAGTAGCCCCTTCCAGTGCTCTGTCACCCTCACCATGAAGAAGTTCCTTCTCACATTGATGTGGAACCTCCTCTGTTCCAGCTCACACCCATTGCCCCTTGTCCTATCATTAGGTACACTTAGCAGAGCCTGGCTCCATCCAGGGAGGATTTGGAGTAGACTGACTAGAGGGGGGAACTAGAGGTCCCTTCCAATCCCTAGTGTTCTGTGATAAGTCAGATTATGAAGCCACCTCCAGGGATCACTCCACAATACTCTCCAGTCATTACGATGTTTAGATTTCAACAATGAAATCTACACTTGATGGAAGTGAGCAGCTCACCTGTAGAGCACTAAAGAACAGCATCAGCAATATGACTCTTACGCACTGTAGTTTGTGAGTACTGCCCAACTAGGACAGGTTCTTTTTCATGTGGAAAGTGGATTAAATGAGAGTAGTTACCGAGTAAATATTGTAGTAAGCAACTAAGAATGAAAATTATGCTAGTTGGCCAGCTCAAATATTCTTCAGAGCAGAGTTAATACCTGAAGAAGTCTGGTTCAAATGGGTTATGGTTAAAACAGCTTAAATGAGATGGAAAAAATGCATGAGTAAGAAATGTGTCATCAGCACACAGGGGTACTGTGGCTGTGCGATGAAGTCATCGATACATAGGCAGATTTAATTAGTGCACAAACATATGATTCAAATGTCAGATCAGATTCAAGAATTTCTGAGCTTTCTGCATGGAGGGAATATATTAGGAGACAATGAAAAAAAAGTGTAGGGGTTTCAGTCTGCTCTCTCAGTAGGGGTATCTTTTTTGCACGTGGTATTGGCTGTGCAGAATTAGCAGGTGTGTATTCTTGCCTCTGCTGTAAACTTGCCCTGTAAGTCTGCATTTTGAAATAGTGTTTCTGATGCTAGAATAATATGGAAATTCAGGATCTTGCATCTAGATTGCTCATTAGAAAACACACACTTCACCAGAATGCTGAAAAGAAGTAGTACCTGTGAGCCAGAGCCTTATGGAAACCAAGATTCTTACTTAGGAAAGCAGTTGTCCTACTCAGAATGAAGCACTAAAGGTTAACTGTCAGTGTCTAAGTAACACTAGTACAGTGAGTAGTATGTTAAGGAAAACCCTCTTGCCTCACTATGCTGTATTTTTCGTGTGCTTTGACGTTAGCATGACTCTCCAACCACTGTTAGCACATTGCATTCTCACATCACAGTCATGCCTCTCCATTTCATCCCATTCAGGGAATCTTTTCCTGGTGTAACTGCATGAATGTTTTTCTTTTTTTCTCTGCTGGCACTGTCTCAGATGTCTGCACTGTTGTTCCCAGCCAGTTGCCTCACCTCTCAAGTGAGGTTGTTTGTTGCTGTATTTCTTTCTGTGGTTGAAATGATTTGCTTAGATGGCTCAGAGCAGTGCTGTAGGCCAGTACATTTCTGCCTTCTCCTGGTGACAGAACAAAAAGAGATCTGGCTGCTTGAAGCTACCATTTTGTGCTGCACTGAATGGGTAGCTAAGGTAAGAATAAATTGGTAGTCACAATGGAGCTTTTCTTGCAGCAGAATAGGCTTGCTCTCACAGGGCTGTGTGTAATTGGCCTTATTTGTATGGAGAGCCATTAAAAAAGAACAAACCAGAAGCAATGTTCTTCCAGGCCAGATCTGCCAAGGACTGTATGCTCTAAGCCCAGGAAATGATGTGAGATTGGGTTCCTTTTAGCACCTACAGAGCTAGAGCTTTTAGAGGTGCTCTGTTCTTTCTCTCAAGATATGTCCCCTTGCTTTTCAGCTTCTGTGCTGTGTCTGCCATGCTCAGGATGCATCTCCTCACTGAAATCTGTTCCCATTAAGTGTGTTTCTGTGGTAGAAGATCTTTTTCAGTGATAATGGGTGTTTTTTATTTAATTGATACTTGAAGTGAGAAGCTGATTTTTGTCTCTGATTAACTGGATGGCTGTTGTGAGGTTCTTTGTTTGCTTGCCTTTTTATACGTTGGCAAATACACGTTTGAATGTCTTTAGTATAAATCTAAGCTCACCTGGAGTACTGTGTCCAGCTCCGGAGACCCCAATAAAAGAAAGATACGTGACTGTTTGAGCAAGTCCAGAGGAGGGCCACAGGGATGATCAGAGAGCTGGAGCACCTCTTCTGTGAGGACAGACTGAAGGACTTGGGGTTGTTTGGTCTGGAGAAGACAAGGCTCTTGGGGAATCTTATAGCAGCCTTCCAGTACATGAAGGGGACTACAGGAAAGCTGGAAGAGAGACTCTAGCACTAGGACAAGGGGTAAAGATCTCAAGCTAAAAGAGGACAGATTTAGATTGGATCTTAAAAGGAAAGTAAGGAACCAAATGATCAGCCACTCATAGTGTCTGAATTCTGAACAATTTTGTTGCATTTGTAGAGAAAGATGTACAGAGTCAGGACTAGTATCTGGAGCTTTAATCTGGTTTCTTAATGAGTCTGAAATGTTAACAGTGCGTTAGTGCTGGTCCTGTGAGGGCACATAGACAGGTAGGAGAGGTCACTCACTGTTCAAAAGTTGTCCATCTGCATGTCAGTGATCCATTGAAACTTCCACACGGAAGTGTGTTGGTGAAATATTTTTGCATCTCTGTGCCTTTTTCACAGGGGTGATGAGAATGGAAGGCAGCAACATTACGAAGCGGGAGGTGTACTCAGCACTTTGGAAAATCAGGGCTTCTGTCAATCTCTGTGAAGGTGTCTGCAGAGGCTTTTTGTCTTGTGTTGCATCTCTGAATAAAAGCGTGTGTCCTGTTGAGGCTGCACACGCACCGGCATATCTTTGACACATTAGTACTACAGAAAAAACCCAGCAAAGAAGCCAGAAGGGAAAGGGGATGCTGGGAGGCTCATACAGAGATTAGTGTGTGTGATTATCAGCCTTTATCAGACTTCTACAAAGAACAAAAGGTAATAAAATGGGCTTTGTCCAAGAATGATGTACAGATGGTTGTTGCTAGAAAGGAAAAGAATATTTCATGAGCTTCAGCGATACATTGAATTGTTCTTAAATATAGGCACCAATCACAGAATCACAGACCCTTGGAATCATAACGTCCAACCATCAACTCTGCTCTACAAGGTCACTCCTAAACCAGATCCCCTGACACTGCATCTAAGATTTTTAAGTGCATCCAGGGGTGGTGACTCGCCCACCACTCTGGGCAGCCCATTCCAGTGTTGACAGCTGTACAGGACTTGAAGGAAAGCTGTTAAAACACTGCCATGAAGTGTCCTGCTTTATTACTCGCTTCCTTGCTGCTGATTGAGTAAGGAACTTCCATACTTCCGTACTACTCGTATTAAATTAGCAACTAATGTTTAATTAACAGTGTAACCGAAGTCGTGAAGATGGTTTTGTACATTATTTATGGTATGTCCAGGAGTCGAATGGATTTTGAAAGTCTAAGAGAGAGGTAGTGCAGCTGAAGTTGGACTCCTCAACCCAATAACTAGACTATGTCTGCAAGAGATGCTTAATGGATACCCAGGATTTTATTGGCAAGTTGGTTCTTATTCAGCATTGAAAATTTGAGATGCTCATCCTTTGATCTAAATCAAAGCATAATGAGGGTAGGAGTTGCCTACGGCCATACAATAGAGTACTGATAAATGTGGGAACAGACACCTGATGCTGGAACAGTCTCTTGTGTTTTCATCCATTGTCAGTTCTGCACTGAAAACATAGCCTAAACTAAAGTTCATTGATGTTGGAAGAAATGGTCTCATTGCCTCTGACAGATCTTAATTTAGCTTCATGCTGTGTGGCCTGGGATGCACAACACCCGAGAGATGTAAAATCTTCACGGTAAGAGCAAAATGTGTTTTCCAAACACCGCTGTATTTTCACACCTTAGACTCCCCTTCATTGGATTTCCTACAATATGCATTTTTTAAAAGACACTTCAGCCCTTTGAACCATTTAGGGTTGTGTGTGTAGAATCACTTCCTTTTTGTAAGCCTGGTCTCCACTGCTGTCACTGCTGGCGTTCAGTTCTTTCCCCCTCAGAAAAAATTCTGTGCTACTAAGTACTTGCTTTTTTGTTTTGCTGTTCCTGATTAGACAGGCCTCTCTGAGACAGAAAGGCAACAGCAGTCATGTTTATAACACAGCATGATGTATTGATCCAATCTTGAAGGTTGCCCTTTCAGTTCAGCAACTTCATTGACTTCTAGCTGGTATCCATTTGTATTTCCAGGCATCTCAGAGACATTATTGCAGCCTAAACTTTAGACCGAAGGTGTACAAGATCATATGACAACTCGAGCATTGATTCAGCACTCATTTCAGACACACCATTTGGAATCCCTTGTACTTACTCAAGGAAAGCAATGCATTAAGTGTCGGAGAGCGAGGAAAAGCTTAAACAATTTTATTTCCATTTTAATAAGTAGAAGTGCAGGACTTCCAGAAGGAATCCTGGAATTAGGCATCTTTAAATTCAGCTTCTTTCTCTGACACAGACTGGCTTTATAAACATTGTTCAGCTTTCTTGCATTCCTGCTTGCAGCTGGGAAAATGAAGGTAATGAATTCAAATCAGATCGAGCAAACCATCGACTGTAAGCCTGTGAATGCAAGTGTTTACGCATTTTGCTATAGAAGGACTAATGCTACTGATCACAGAATCACAGAGCACTACGGATTGGAAGGGGCCTCCAAAGATCATCTAGTCCAAGCCCCCCGCCTGCCACAGCAGGACCAGCTAGATCAAGTCACAAAGGAACATGTCCAGGTGGCTTTTAAACATCTCCAGAGAAGGACACTCCACAACCCCCCTGAGCAGCCTGTTCCAGTGCTCTGTCTTCAGAGAGCTATAAAGCTAAAGCATATTTTTATGAAGTGTTCTGGCATCTTCAAGTTATAGAATGAGGCAGCAGAACTCCTGAGAAGGAGCTAATTATCATTAGCTGTGGATTTTATGCTCTCATAATTCTGAAATGCTTTTTGTCTATTAAAATGATGATTTCTTATGATAAATAAATTGAACAGAAGTGATTTGATTTTTTAAAAATTTAGTACTTAGTGCTTGATACGTTCTGCAACTGAGTGATGTTTTAAGAAAAGTGTCATTTTCATGTGTAGATCTTTGAGCTCTCCACATTAAAACATAAAAATACCTCAAGACTCCTCATGGAATAGTGTCCGGAAGTGGTTAACAAGTCTCTCTTGGTATTGCTCCCCATTGCGTTAGAAGGAAAAACCCACTGTCATACGAACTGGCTGCAGTAATCCCGTGTGTTATTGAACAACTATTGATTGGTACAGTGTTTGGGAATAAAAAACCCTTGACAAAGCTAAGTGAAAGGGCAGCTTCTGTTACTCAAATGGAAAGACTATGTGTCTCATTACAGGAGGATTTTCAAGGACATAAAAACTTCAGTCCTGAACGGAGGAGATTTATTATACTGCTAAACTGCTCAAGTTTTCTGCAGCTTTTTCAGTTTTAGACTTCTTTAGGAAAAAAAACCCACCCCTATAATTTCTGTAGGACCCTTAAGTTAACTTTTAGTGGTTTTTTCTGTGATTACATTCTCATCCAAGGAAACTGTGTAAAGTAAAGGCAGAATACAAGTAACCAAGTTCCAATTCCTCTTGGGGACTTACCCATTGATCTTCCATACAGGGCCTGACAGATCATTCAGAAAACACTGTTTTCCATGAAAAGTCCTTTAAAAATGTCTTCATTCTTGTTCATTAACACATGCTCTGGAAATTTAATTTAAAGAGCTTTCTGGAATATGACCAATTCTGGTCCCCTCAATTCAAGGAGGTTACAGAATTACTGGAGAGACTTCAGTGTAGAGCCACAAAGATGATGAAGGGAGTGGAGCATCCCCTGCTAAGGAAAGGCTGAGAGAGCTGGGTCTTTTGAGCTTGGAGAAAAGGAGCCTGAGGGGTGACCTCATTAATGTCGATAAGTATGTGAAGGGTGGGTGTCAGGAGGATGGAGCCAGGCTCTGCTCAGGGGCATCTAATGATAGAACAAGGGGCAGTGTGAGCTGGAACAGAGGAGGTTCCACATCAATGTGTGGAGGAAATTCTTCCCAGTGAGGGTGCCAGAGCCCTGGCAGGGGCTGCCCAGGGGGTTTGTGGAGTCTCCTTCTCTAGAGATGTTGAAAACCCGCCTGGCCACGTTCCTGTGTGACTTGATCCAGGTGATCCTGCTGTGGCGGGGGTTTGGACTAGGTGATCTTTGGGGGTCCCTTCCAATCCCCAATGTTCTGTGATTCTGTGACTTTTTTTTTTTCCTCCCACAACATTTCTCATTTTTTTTCCCCAAGATTTTTTTTCCAGTTTTTCTTTTTTTTCATTTACATTTAGCAGGACCATTTTCCAGCTGGCTTGCCTTCTGTCAGACTTTGATTAACAACAAGCAAGATGGCTCTAGCCATTGTAAGCAAAGAGAAGTTAATTTGTGAGCAGTGGTGATGGGGGAGTTCTGCACCTGTGGGAGAGCTCAGTGTTCTGCAGCAGGCGGGCCCTGTCCACCTACTGGGAAAAGGAAGCAGGGAAACAGTCCCCCTCCCAGGAGGGTCAGGATCTCTCAGTAGTTTCTTCACGTGGGTGTGCAATATGAATTGGTCTAATGCTGGATGATTGTAGGTATCTCTGCTTCAGCAAATTCAATTGATCCTGTGAAAGAGTGAAGAGATGTTTGGATACTCCTGGGTCCATTGAAGCATTAAGTGAAAATTTATTAGATCTAAACTCATCAGATCTCGTGCTGGTACACAGGACACGTTTTCAGTTCTTTTCATTGTGTTGCACGCACGAACGTCATTCAGTAAGTGAAGCTGTGAGCAGGAGAGTTGCATGAGGAGAAGAGGATCTCGCTCCATCTAAACAATTCTTTAAGTGTCTGTAAACCAACATGCAGATATAAAACAAAAAGCAGGAGGTCTCATTCTTTATTCTGCTCAAATAACTGTATGGTGCAACATCATGGAGAGCAAGTTCAGCCAGAAAGTTCTTTATGATGGAAGAGGCATTGGAGGGAAGACTATACCCTCCAAGGTATTTAGAAAAGTGAACAGTTTCACCTCATGCTGCTTTCTCACACAGCTTGTCCTCTCTTTTACGTATGAGTTGTTGGCAGATAGGCTCTAAGTGACACTAACTAACAGCCCTGCTCTAGGATCAAATAGTTCTGTTTCATTTATAGACATAATTTTTAAGAGCGTACGAGCTCTGTAAATTCCTCTTTGTGTATTAATATAGACTTAGTCAATTTGCAATAAAAAAGAGAATGATAAATGCAATGAAGCTTCACAGTATTGAGTACTGGGTCAAGAATTTGCTGAAAGTCATTAGGATTTTTCCTTTCTAGTGGTAGGCACAATCTTAAAGCTCAGTTGCCTGCAGAGAGTACTCATCTCGCTGTTTCTTCAGTATATTCATGCTGCTCAGCATCCAAGCTGCTTTCCACTTGTTTTATCCCATTCCAATATGTTTTTCTGGAAGTTTCCAATATATCACATCTGCCGTTTGCGTGCAGGGTGTTGGGAAGAGTATGTAGTTCTACGGGCAGTAAGGATTTTATAGAGCACTGATGGAAGATAGATAAATGAATCAATATTTCAACATCATGGAATTAAAACTCCCACACCTCTTTAAATGAGACACAATGAATTGAGATGCTAGGCCTGAGAAGGGTGTTAAAGGTGATTTTTTTTTTTTGGTGTGTGTAGAACAACAAAGGACAAGAATTATTCCAGCGGAATCATTGTGGAATCTGGGTTTTATGGTGATCGTTTGGATTCTGAAATTTCAGATTTTAAAAAGAGTGTTGCTTTTCTGTAGAGTAATTGTGTGATTAGACCATTGATAACAACCAGGGTCAGATATACAAATACCTTGGCTTTGAAGAGTTAAGGTATGTTAAGGTATGAAGTCCTTGAGGTTAAGGTGTGTTGGGTATGTTAAGGTATAAAGTCCAATATTGTGTTTTATATATAGACTGTGTAAAAGATCTTCCCATTTCAGATGCTTCAGTTTTGTCTTCCCACAGTATTTCTAGTACTCACAGACATAAATTTATAGCCTGTAGTAATCTTACAGTCATGCATGCAGTAATGAACAGATGTGTTGTTTGAATTGGAGCATAAAATACCAAGGGATAAAGTTGTTCGAGTGATGGATACACTGAAGGCCTAATTTTGCTGTCACAAACTTTTCGTTACAGTTCTAGGATTCAGTGAAGAAGAGATAGTAATAGCAATAACTTACAAGTTGAGAAAGCATGGGTATCATGTTTCAGAAGCATTGCACTGATGAAAGCACCTTCAACACAGTAGAATCACATAACATTAGGGCTTGGAAGGGACCTTGGAAGATCATCCAGTCCAATCCCCCTGCCGCAGCAGAATCATCTAGATTCGGTTGCACAGGAACACGTCCAGGTGGGTTTTAAACATCTCCAGACAAGGAGACTTCACAACATCCCTGGGCAGCCCCTTCCAGTGCTGTCACCCTCACCGTGGAGAAGTTACGGGAGGAGAAAGTCAATAGCTGAAGTTACAAGAAATATGTCTTAAAGTTGGCCACTGTGAGATAACAAAGGGTGAGAATGATCCCCTGATTTTTAAGAAATCAACTGGCAGAAGAGCCTGTTAAGAAAGTAGAGGCAAATGTACTCAAATCCCACTGTAGACATTTACAGAAGTCCATAGGAAAGGATTAACAGCTTGAGAAGGTGATATTCAGTGATCTAACCTAGGGAAAAAAGTACTTAATACCTATTTTTCTGCTTATCACCGACTTCCTACAGTGAATATAGAGAGAGTTTATTTCTACTTGAAACACGGTTATTTTGTTGTAAACAAGTTGTGGCATGAAAATGAAGTAAGGTGGAAATTGCAGAGAGTTAGTGTCACAGGTTTTATATCCAGAGATTAAAGTAACCAATTATTTCAGTTCATGTGCTAATGAGCTGCAACAAAATCAAACTGTGAAGAGCTGGGAAACCACTCATAAATTGCAGGAAAAAAACAAAACAAACTTGATTTGATGAAAAAGCAACAAGACATTTGTTTTATGCCACATTAAAAACCAACGTAAAGAATTCACCCTACAAAATCCCCCCCCAAATATATGAAGATTAATCACACTGTTTATGTAACTGATCCAAACGGCACTCTCTGACCTCTTGAAGGAAGAGCAGTTCCTGCCTCTTCAGGAAACGTGATGCCCATCAAGCCCATGCACCTGTTCCTCAGCATCAGTGGGCGTTTTAAAGTCCAGTTCTCTGCTCCATGCGCTTCCGTGCCGGTCCTCCAGTTCCAAAATGCTGATTCTTCTGGCTGTGAACTGGGCAAGAACTCTCGCCCTTTCAGCAAACAATGGAACTCAGATGGAAACTTCCTTCTGCTGATATTTGAGGTACCACTGCCTATTCACCACATTTTGAGGACAGGATGCCTGCTGTGCCTAGCTCAGTGCCGCGCGTCCTCTCTGAAAGACAAAACAAAGCGCAGAACAAGCTGGAAACCCAAACCCAGAAACTCCAGACCCCCTCTGTTTGTTTGCAGAGCTGCAAATGCTCAGCTTGGAATTACAAGTCAAACATCACAAGTTGCTACAGCAACCTTTCAGTTCCTCAGGCAGCAGAACTGAAGTTTCAAACTATGACAGGTAGGTATGTGTCCTGACTTGAGTAATTTTCTGCAGCTTCAATGAAACTAATGACATCAGGCTGTGAAGGAGACGCAAGACTGCAAATGTGAAATACCTCCAGCAACTGCTTGCTTGCTTCCTTAGCTGCAAATATATGCATGAGGGAAGGTCTTCAGACTCAGGGAGATCACTACAGTGAATGTCTGAACCGTACTCTAAGGTTACACCGACATATTTAACATAAAAATAATTTGTAACTGGGTACTTGTTGTTGAGCACAGTAATTGAAACTGGCAACCTGAATGTTTCTGTGAAATAAGCCAATGTACATCTGAGTCATTCTCAGTGGCAGGGGTGTTTCTGCACCTAAAGCTGTGCTCTGACTCTGAAAAGATCTTGTGAAAGTACTTTGTCTTGGTGCTTACAATAACACTAGCCAAAAATTAATCTAAGGAAAATTAAATTTAGCTGAAAAAACCCTGAAAAATATTTTGTCATGATGGACTGAGATGCTTTATTTGTGCAGTTTGGGGGGAAAGTTAATGCGTTTCTGCTGACAGTTCTTAAATGCCCTGTGGCTAAGAGAGAATGAAAGTGAATATATCTTGCTTTCAGCTTTTCTCTGAGTGCCTGGAACGTGAATCATTGCTTGGAAACCACCATTAAGACCAATTTCAACAGCCAGGACTAAAGATGGGATGGTGATACCACATAGCAATATGATGGTCAGAGTGCCTCTTCCTCTGCTTAGCACCTCTCCAACTCTGTGCCTTGTCACTTTGAACTTCCTTGTCCATCACTGGGGCATGGCTGATCCTGCTTCTCGCCCTGGTCCTGCTCTGCTCACCGTGCTGTGAGACTGACCTCTTTGGTGGGGACACACCCCTGCCTGCCTTGCTGTCACCCTTGACTCCTGGCTTTCCTCCCTGTGCAGGGCAGTATCAGTCCATGCTGCACCCTGGCACAGAGGCTGCTAAGGGAAGCAGAAGCCTGTGTAGTTAGTTCTAAGTAGGGACAACATTTCCTTAGTAACATTGCTAGCCCTTTCAGCTGCATTTAAAAAAATGTACTGCCTTTAAATACAATGAATATTTTGAGTTGGGGCTATGTCAGGATAAACACAAAAAATCAGAAGCGTGAGACACTTAAGCACTTCTGTACCTCTTCAGAGCTTCACAGTAAAAGGGGAAAGAAAGCGTGATTGTAATTTAATTTGCAGGAGTCCTAGCAACTGTCTTGAAAAAATCATTAGCCCAGGCATCAGTCCAGGACTTCTGTTAGGTGGTCTGCAGCAGATTGTACGTATCTAGTCCTTGCCTTGACCACACGCCTGTTTTGATACACAGAAATGTACATGTCTCCTTGTGAGGCTTCTCTGACTCACAGTGTGGAAATTCTCTGGTGAGGAAGGGCAAAGAATTTTCTTGGCTGCTGCTGCTGCTGGTGTTTTCTAGGAAAGAAATCCCGTGTGTTCATTTGTCATCAGCATTTTCTTTACGCTGTGGGGGAGAAATTCCTACACTAGGAAGGCCATTCACTTTAGAGAAATCTTCTTTTGAGCAGGCTTTACATATTAAGTGGTTATTGGTTTGTTTAGAGCTTTTCCTGACCAGCATCAAAAGTAATTGTGATGTGGGAGAGACAATGAACTCGCAGTCATGTATGTGTTCAGTGGCCAAAGCAGTACAACGGCAGTGGTCAGCTAATTTGAACACTGAGTGTATAGGAGCAATTTTCCTTTACATCAAGCACTGTAGGCAGATTTTGCACATCAGTTTGCATTTCACTGATTTAACTTCTTCAGGGTGAGGGTGACAGAGCACTGGAAGGTGCTGCCCAGGGAGATGTGGAGTCTCCTTCTCTGGAGATGTTCCTGTGCAACTTGATCTAGGGGATCCTGCTGTGTCAGGGGGATTGGACTGGATGATCTTCCGAGGTCCCTTCCTGTCCCTAATGTTCTGTGATACCTCTAGTATGAGTAGTGCACATGTAGTTTTGGCTCTGACTGGAGTTTTAAGTCCAGTGTTTGATTTGAAAGGAACTAGTAGAACTATGAAATGTGATTTTGAGTACATTTTGAATCAAAACATTTAATATATTTCTTAAGAAATTAAGGTCTTATAATTGTTTTTGTTGTTAAGCATTTTTTTCTGAGAATGAAATGTTCAGTGCAGAATTTTCAAGGAAGCCTTTTTTTCTGTCTTTCAGAAGCATGTGAAATTTGAATGCAGCATGCTCTAAAGAAATATAGATCTGGATTGTCTACAGTTCAGTCCACAGTGAAGTGGAGAGCCCTTAAAGCTTGTACTACCTGAAATGACTCCCTGGCATGAAAGGTAAAGAAAAAGAACTCAAAATATATCTAAATATTTGATAATTTGTTCAGTTTTAGGATTTTTATGTTCTGAAAGTGAGCAGTTACTAAACCTGTGTATGGGAAGCTTTTCCACTGCTACTCCAGTACTTTCAGCTTTCCCCAGATTCCACTAAAGTTTCCCTGGGGTCAGTCCCTACTGTTCTTGAGAGTCTCCTTCTAACCTAACCCCTTCTTCAGTTCTAACCTCCATCCCAGCTTTCTGTCTTGAATTCAGACTCATTCAGATAATTCTCTTACCCTTACACTGGAGACTCTGCTCTTACAGCAGCCCCCTGCTCATGCAGATCCTGTTGTCCTTGTCTCAGGTCCCCACTTCATCCAGAGCCTTTTTCTTCACGTAATTTTGATATGGAGATCAATAGCTCCTCTTACTTCAGTGTGTTTCCTTCTGCTGAATTTATAGGAAATGTAATTTCTAGTTTCCTTTGGGGGAAACGCCTTAGAGAACACACGGAACAGGATCGGGGTTAATTTGTCTGACGGGTAGTGTTTATCATGTAAGCCAGGGACTGTCCTCTGTCCCCTGACTTTCTAGTACAGGGCACTGTGGGCTTGTTTTAAAACAGCTGTAGCCACCGGTATGTTCTGCACTTCTTCCTGAAATGAGTATCTGTTTCTTCTCTTCCTTTATTTGCTTTTATGCTTTTTTCTTGTTCATTGCCAAGTGTCATTTTTTGTTCAAAATATAAGCAACACAATTATATTTTACATAAACACTGCATCTCACTGAGTCAGTAAAACAATCTCTGAATAAAATAAGGCCTTTTGGGATGTAGAGGTTCCTATATCACAGAGAAAAGTAGAATCTGCTAAAGTGTGGATAAAACTTTTGGATGTATTGCTCTGATGATGCTCAGCTCCCTTTTACTGTACTTTATGGCTTTAGTAAGCCATTACATTATAAGAAAAACCTTGTTAGCTGAAAGAAAGAGCACATAAATATCCTCTGCAGTTTGTCAGGTATCAGCTCATTCAAGTAACAGGAGACTGTTTTCTGAAGAATAGCAGCTGATGATGGCTGATAGGAATACATGATGAGGAAGAAACAGGTGCAGGTCTTTTACTTCTCGGTCCTGGGCTCGTGTGCTTGTTTTGTTTTGTTTCGTAAGGGATTAGGATCTTGGTTCACAACACTTAAAGTTTTACTTAGATTGATCAGTCTGGTGATCGTTATCATTTCATGGGTCAGATGGCTAATGAGTTGGCTTGTTTTCATTTGTATTCGAAATGGTTTTCGTATGACATAAGAACAGCGTATAAAATAGCAGCACGTTGGCTGCCCAGGGAGGTTGTGGAGCCTCCTTCTCTGGAGGCATTTCAAACCCACCTGGACATAATCTAGAGGATCCTGCTGTGGTGAGGGGATTGGACTGGGTGGTCTTTCCAGGTCCCTTCCATTCTGTAGTGTTCTGTGAAAAGTAGGACTGTCACTGTCAGCACATGAATCTATTAGCAGTCAGCACGGCATACAATGTGTGTGTGGGTTTGAGGCAGTCTATTGATACAGGCATGATTTTATTTATTTGATTAATATATTAGCAATTTTACCATGGTAAGTAATAATATTTTAAAGTACACATCTTAGGTCTGTAGTGATTTTTTTCTGTACAACTGCACTGCTCTGCATATTTAGGATTAAATTTACCATGAAATTAACACAGTTCGAGACGTTATAATCTCTTTAAAGATCGTGGTTTGAAAAGCTTCACTGTAGAAGCAAAACCCAGCAGCCTGGTCTGGCTCTGGCTGCGTGGGGAACGTTTTAGCGGTAACTAAGCCAAATTGCTCTGAGTAATTCAGGTGAAATCCCTGCTTTAGGTATTTCTTCAAAATTGGGTTACATGCAGGAGATGCAAAATCAACAACTGTGCTCCACAGCTCCTAATGATAGAAATCAATTCAACTTCAGCTGTTTTTCCCCACAGAATGTTTTTCTAGCACCTAGAAAATACAGAGCCGATTACTGCTATTTCTGAGGCCTTTGCAGCACTTTCCTTTTGTCCTGTACATCTGTAACACCAAATTAACTACAACAATTAGGTACAGCAGTTGGAGCTAAACAATAGTAAGAGAATTCTTCCTACAGTTACTAGCATGCAGTGTTTATTTGCCACAGGCAGTGAATTCTAGCTGTGATCCTTCCTAGGGATCGGCTCCAGTTGTGGCAGCAGTGTAGGCAGCCGTTATATCAGCAGGTTTTGGCTCCTAAGGCACTTCCATGTGGATTGTTTGGTATGGAGGAGACATAGTTATGTGCTCGGCCCCCAGACTCACAAGTTTTTACTCCAAAGCATGTAGTTTGAGATTTCTCTCTGCAAACCTGTCTCAGTTGTGCCACGTCGCAGTGTTACTACAGCTTTACAGTACGTAGTTGGGACTCATGGGCTCTTAAACCAGATTAAGCACCACCTGTGTTCCTACTGCCCTGCAAATATGCGGGTGTGTGTGTAGAGCATAGAGTTTGCTCATTGGAAAAGCTTTTCTGTAGTTGTAAGAGTGGAAATCAACATAATATCTTAAACATTCAAAATGCCAGGATTCCCTCAATATGTCTGGCAGCTCCTCTTGAATGTGGGAAGTTGACATTTAGCCACATCTGCGAATACTATCTAAACTGGGCTTCTCTTTGGGTTTGTTGTTTCTGCTGAATTCTGTGGTTCAGCTCTTCCCAGCAACTCTTAGCTAAATATAAATTTAAAAATCTCACAGCTAAACCCAGTTGCAACTATAAAGAAGACATTTAAGAAGTCATTTCATCAGCAATTTTCTGTCTGTGTGTTTGGAGAGATGGGTTGGCATTTTTAAAGATGTTTATCGTTTTCATTCTTCTTTTGCTGAAGAAAAAACTGTATCTTTGTCCATCTACCCAGAAGCAGAAGCTGAGCATGCTTCTGCCTGAGACTGTCTCAGAGTGGCAGCTCTTTAGTTCTTAAGGGAAGGTCCTCTTGCTGTTGTCCAGAAAAATCAAATAATCTCCTACCTCTTCTCGTTACCATTGACTAGCATATCTGGAAGGCAGAGATGCATTTCCTCACAGTCTGTCCTCTCATTACCTTATTCTTGTTTGGCTATTAATATGTGAAAGATGGTGTCGGGAGGATGGAGCCAGGCTCTGCTCAGTATTTTCCAATTATAGGACAAGGGGCAGTGGGTGTCAGCTGGAACAGAGGAGATTCGACATAAATATGGGAAGGAACTTCTTCATGATGAGGATGACAGAGCCCTGGAAGGGGCTGCCCAGGGGGGTTGTGGAGAGTCTCCTCTAGAGAGATTTAAAACCTGCCTGGATGTGTTCCTGTGTGGCTTGGTCTAGATGATCCTGCTGTGGCAGGGTGATTAGACTAGATGATCTTTTGAGGTCCCTTCCGGTCCTTGATGTTCTGTGATTAGCAAGTTTTTAGTAACACTGAGTGTTCAGACCTTGTACTGCTGTTGAACCTAAAGCTTGAGTAGAGTGAGTCAGAGAAGTGTGTGTGTATGTTCATTAAGTGCTGGCTTGCTTCTTTGCATGGCTGTGTCAGGGCAGTTTATGATCTTTAATTTTGGCCATAAAGTTGGCACATGACGAAAAAAAGAAGCTATACCCCACTAAAATGCCCTCTGTCCATATTTATGTTCATTGTAGAGGTGTATTTTGTAGCTGTATCTCTGAGCATTGGCATTTCTCTTTGATATCCTTTAGAAATGTTGGGGTTTTATTGTGTCCTATGCCACTGCACCCTTTTTGCAACCTCTATGGAATTACACTTGCAGCACAAGCATATGTAAGCGACCAACATTAAAATCCTGCATTTTCTCTCCCGGAGTACAGAATTGCAGATTTCTTGCCTCACAATTATTTCTGAGCAGTGCCTTTCTGCCTTCTAGTGCCCTGCGTGTACATAGCATAGCTGCTTTTAAATGAAATTCAAGAAATGAGCCATGTAAGGTTTGATGCCGTATCATTAGCCTGGGATGTGCTTATCTCCCTTGAACAGTTTCATAAGAACCCTTTCCAGGCACAGAATACATGAAATGCTTTTGTGCCTTGGATTTCTGTGCTGTTTTCAGATGACCTGTGTATTCTGTATGTTTCCAGAAGAAACCCCACCTCTGCTGGTCTCCTTGTGGTTATCGTTGGGAGGTAGTGGATTTGGAATGCATTTGCATAAGTTACCAACTCACTGGAAACAGACAGCTGCTGTCTGACTTACAGCAATTACTTCTACAGCAACACCAAGTGGAGGACAGAAAAAATCCAGAACGAGATAATGATGTTGGAAGGATGTCAGAAACAGATCATTGCAACAGCAGACATAAACCTGGATTGAGTATAAGGTCAAGGACATCATTGCCAGTCAGTTCCAGGAAACAAATCATATATGACCAAGGTGTTGCCATGAAAGGTTATTTCCTGCCCTTTCATCATTTTTGATTGATCGCCTGAAATGCAAACAACAACAGTTCTGCACAGGCAGAATTACTGAACACACATTTAAGTATCCTATAAATAAGCTTGAGAGTCAGAGTGCAGCCTAACCATCAGCTCAGAGCTTTAGGAAGCAATGGTTCTTCATCTGTGCCTGGTGCTTTCATTACTGGAACTCTTTTCATAAAGGAACTAGGAGATAGTGGTGGAGGCCGTACCCAATTTACCTGCTCCTTTGTTTTCTCCGTGCCTGTTTTATCTCCTTTAGTCTGATACTGCACTTACAGATTTATCATCAAGTTTGGACTTTCCGTGGAAGTAGACCTTCTGTAAGTCAAGTCCTCCTCCGGTTTTAAAAACATGTAATAAAAGAGGCTTTATTTACTGTTTACCACAATGAGATAGAATGATGGACTAGTTCTCAGCCATGTGCCCTTGTGGCCAACAAGACATCATCGTCTGGGGTGTATTAAGAAGAGTGTGGCCAGCAGGGGTCAAGGAAGGTTCTCCTCTCCCTCTACTCTGCCCTGGTTAGGCTGCATTTAGAATACTGTGTCCAGTTCTGGCCTCCCCAGTTCAAGAGAGACAGTTCAAGTAGCTCCTGAAGAGTCCGGTGCAGAGACACAGATCTCAGGGGACTGGGCCATTGTCATTGAGAGGAGAGGCTGAGAGAGGGGGGCTCTTTAGCCTGGAGGGGAGGACACTGAGGGGAGATCTTACACATGTTTATAAATATTTAAAGAGCAAGTGCTAGGAACCATCTTTTACTGGTCGTGCACAGTGATAGGGCAGTAGGTAGTGGGTGCGGAATGGAACACAGGAGATCCAGGAAACACTGAGATGATCTCCAGAAGTTCCTTCCAACCTCCTCCAGTCTGATGTGATGATTTTGTGACAGCTTGCTTTATGGCAGTGTTGAGGGTCGTACAAGTACCGCAGGCAGTACTGCAGCCTCACATGTAACATAGACCTTTGCTCATGAGAAAGAGGGAGACTGAAGAACATGTGAAGGTGTAAGAAGGGAAAAGAAGGAGTGAGGAGAAGTAGAGTGAAAGGATGATTTGACAAGTTGTTTTCACTGTGTGCTTAGGATAATTTTAGGGGATTCTCTTGGCAGGAAGTAAAATAAAATGAATGCACCAAAACTTAGATGCTGCAGTGTATATAAATGTATGAGTGTGTGTGTGTGTGTGTGTGAGAGGCCAGTAGCAGGGAAGGTGCACTCACAGATGCTCAGTTTCAAGCTTCTCTTCTTTTTGGGTCTTTCCCCTCATTATACATTCTGTACAAAAGCAGTCAGCAGCAGAGCTTTTGCTGAGCAGCTCATAATTTAGAAGACAAACTTGGAAAGCCTTCAGTGTATCTGACACTCTAATTTATACCTGTGAGGATTAAGATGTCCAGAAAAGCCATAAAAATGGCTTAAGCATATTCCCCCTTGATCAATTACATCGCCTCATAAGAAAAGCAGAGGTAATATCTACACGTATATATTAAACTGGTGCCATAGACAACCCAGGAAATATGCATCAGCAGTGCATATATTAATTTAATAAGTCAGTTAATGTTTTCACTTAAAGTAACTCTCAAAATTCTTTTAAAAAATACGATGTCAGTCCAAGCAGCAAACAAGGCAATTCACTGGTGGGCCAAAACCTGACTTTTTGATATCACTGAGGTTTCTATAAATCATGTCACTTGTCAATTCCTTGACCTAAGGTGAGCTGAGGGGAAAGAATCTAGTTAAAAGAGAGAGACAGATCCTTTGGTAAAGTCACCTAGAGTAGTTTCATTGACTTCACTGCAGCAGCAATGATACATGAGGATGTGATCTGGAATCTGCTGCCAAGCATGATGTATTTTTTCATGCAATTTTCATTTCTTATCTGCATGTCCCCTCCACACATGGAGGAAAGAAAGTTTTGGTGGAGTTTTTTTTTTTCCTCTGTTTCTATTTTTTGAAACAATATCTAAGAAAATTAAATTGTCCTACTTTAAACTAAACTGAGATGTTGATGGGTATTCTTTTTCTTCTTCTTCTTCCACTCTGGAAGAAAGAGGGAAAAGACTTTAAAATTGTAATTTACCCACAGCACCAGAAGTATTAAATCCTTTGGTAGCTATTGCCTCCTTCCATATGCCAATGAGAGCTGCATAATTCATGTGTAGCAAGTTATTCAGCCAAGAAAAAAGTAGGCTGCAGGAGAAAAAGTGAAGCCATTTTTTAAGAAGTTTGTTATGAGTTGATATTAGAGCACTGGAGCTCAACTGCCTCCAATTCCAATTTAGCAGCCTGGAAAAGGGAAACTAGTAGATTTCAGTAGCCAGCTTCAACTTTTTCATTACGTTTTGCGTTAGTGCTAAATACAAGAGCTGCTAACGCTGTAGCCTTTATATATCATGATTCCCTAAACTTTTGAGATAGTCACTTGTGGTTATAAAAAGATGAGGTATTCAAGATAGCTTTCGGCAATTTGAGACTTATTGTCTTCTCTGTCTAGAACGCCAGGAGACACACAGTGGTGTAACTCTGTTAAGGATCCCTTAGTGTCAGGAAATGCTGTTTGAGAGATAGAAGAGAGACATTATTATTCCTGCCTCCTGCATAGTGGCAAATACTGTGGCAGAAAGCTACTGAATACAGCTAGTCAGATAATTCTCTCATTCCCAACGTGTCCCCATACCCATGCCGAGGCTCTAGAGTGCGATGCAGCTCCTATCAGTCGTCTGAAATGTGGCAGATCCAGAGCTAAGAAACACAAGATTTTAATCTTCTTTGTAGAAGTTATTCTCTGTGTGATCTCGATGCCACCAACCTTTATTTCTGACATTGACCAGTGCTCAATGGTGAAACTGAAGGGACGTCAGATTGGAGTGAAATGTAGTAAATTTGAAAACCAGACCCAAAACCAACAGCTAGGAAGAGACGGTTGAGATTCACTGACCTGTTCCAGTTTTGGACATCCACATGTTCAATAACTTTTGAAGACTGAACAGTCCCAATCTGAGCCTTTCATCATATATCCCATATTCTAGCTCCTGACCATCTTGGCATTTGCCATATCTTGAAGGTAGGAATGGTATTGCTACCCAAAATGACATTTGTTGTCTTGGGACTAAATAAAAGTGAGAGAAGCCCTCTCCCTGGTAAATTTAAGATCTCATGCCAGACACCCCCTGTGGATACAGCTGAAGAGCAGCCTAACGGAATGGCTGTGGGATCATAAATCCCAACATTTGCAGAGCATTAGTGCCATGTAAAGGGATTTTCAATGCATCTGTTATTTCTGAGGCAGAACCTTGCCAAGGTTTGGCTTTTTAAATACGTTCTTTAAAGCAGGAGGAAGAAGAGTACAAGACCAGGTGCTTTTCTAAGACTGATGCATTCAGTAGCAACCTCTGATATGAAAGACGTGTTTTGCCACGGTCTGTTGGACAGACTGAAGAACAATGCCCTCCCCAGTGTCATTGTTCATTGATATATTCAGTCATTGCTACTTCTTGATTTGGAATGTGTTCAATCATGTAGTAGGCAGACTTTCATCCCTCTGAATGAGCTGTTGGGGTGGAGGTTTTCCATTTACCTAGATTCGAGAGCAGGTCTCGGGAGCTTGCAAAGAATGATTAAACTGGGGACTAGAGAGCAGTCTTTCTGCCCTTTTATGAAGTAGTGGAAGAATAGTCTACAAAGTGGACAAACTGATGTGAGAATTGTGTTCTGGGACTTGCAACGTACATATGGAAACCCTTCAAATGCTCCAGGAAGAGCTGATGTGGTGGAATCACGAGTCTAATTTTACAGACAGCCAGAGGCATGCAATGAGAAGGTAAGTCTTCAGAAGGTTAAAGTTTCCATCAACCAAACCCTTGTGAATTAATGGGTGTGAGCTGGAGCATAGGAGGTTCCACATCAGTATGAGAAGGAATATCTTCACGGTGAGGGTGACGGAGCACTGCAGGGGGCTTCTACGGCTGGTTGTGGAGTCTTCTTCTCTGGAGATGTTTAAAGCTGCCTGGCCATGTTCCTGTGCAGCTGGATCTAGATGATCCTGCTGTGGCAGGGGGATTAGACTAGATGATCTTTTGAGGTCCCTTCCAATCCCTAACGTTCTGTGAGTCTGTGGTACACATAAATTGCATAGAGGTCTAAGCTGTCATTCAGATACCCTCTCTGGACAAGTCGTGTGTGCGGTCTGAACCATACTTGTTTTCTGTGATCACTACTAGGAGAATTAGCTTGTGGGTAACATAGAAGCACCACAGCGACGCTGAATAAAGGGAGAGAGTTTTTTGACCTCCTTAGAGGGATTTGCTCTGGATTCATTGTGAAGAATTAGTGAAGCCTGCTGCAGTTTCTGCTTTTATGTAGTCTTCTCATCCCTAGTTAATTGGACGCGCACTTGGACACTCGGAGTGTAACTTGGGATGAGAAGGAACTTAGAAGTAGTCAGTAATTCACACAAATGTTTTTGTTTTCTTTGGTGAGTTTTGTCCTGCGTTGAAGTAACAGGTTACGGAGCTGACAGCACTGTGTACACTCAACTGTGCTTACCTGCCATGTGGGGCAGGTAAGAAGAATAATTTTATTCCTAAAACACGAATTTTATTCCTAAATGAGCTGAAATGTTTAAGACTTTTATGGTGGAACAGAAGAAAGGACGGAGATGTCTATGACTCATTCACTTTCTCCTTTCACTCAGCTCTAAAGTCTCTTCCTAAATATGGCAGAACAAAACCATTTCTTGCATCTTTATGGGCATTTTATTTGCAGTGAACGCTGGTGTAAGAGCTTTACATGAGGGTTATGATATCTGGAAACTGCATACACCATGTATTGCTAGGTTCTGCACAGAGAACAGTGACTGCAGCCTGTGTGCTGGGCTGGTTGTGTGTGTGGCTGCTGACATCCATCTACAGTGCCATCTGCAATTTAGCTTTTATTTTTTATTAGTCTGAAGGCTCTTTTCCCCTTGAAATAACCAAACCCAGCAGATAATACTGAAGTACTCTTCCTAACCGCCAAGAAACTCTTCTGTATTGGTTCTGTAAAAATTCGTGTGAAAAGTGAAGGTAGACTTCATAAACTTGAAGCGCACTATCCCTCGCTCCTTGGACAGGAAGAGAGCGTTTTAGCCTTCAGGAACGCTGCTGTTTTTTTCACATCGTTCATTTATTTAAATTATTAGGCAAAAAAATAATCTGGGACAAGCGCAGGGCTTTCATCTACTCAAATTTCTTCCTGTCGTGTCCCCAGAAATTTCTCTGGCAAACCAGGAACACAAAATGGCTTTCTCTCCGCAGGTATCCTGAGGGTGTATTTGGAAATGGCTGCCTGACTGGGACACAGTGATAGCTGGCTTGGAAATAACATGTTCCAGCCTCCCAGCCAAGAAAAGTTGCCACAGCAGTGATGATGCCGTGAATAGAATTTCAGGGCTATTGTGTGTTTATCCACTGTCACTGCTAAGCAGTACAAGCAAGCCTGCAAATCTCCCATCAGCCACAGCATCTGTTAAGCATTAAAGCATAACTTCAAAATTAGATCCTGTGTTTGCAAATCCACTGCCATGCAAAAAGTGCCATCTGGCCTAGATCTTCTAGAGAGTAAATCGGTTTATTTTGTGAAACTGAGGAGAGACAGACCCAAAAATCCACAAGGCTTCTGGGTGAAGAATTTACAGGAGCTCCACAGTTCTGCATGAGGAAATCGTGCAGAACACTGTATTTGATCACACCAGGACTCCAGTGTGTTCTCAACAAGAGGGCGTCCCCGTTGGCCTCGTCAAAAGTGTTAAAAAGATACAAGGCTGTTTGAAAGGAGATGGATTTCTATAGGGCATAATAAAACGAGACATGAGCTTTACAGTATCCTAAAAGCACCCGATTAAACTGCGTACCAGAACACATAAAGGTGGACTATTTCTAGAGCTATACGGCCTCATTTTACCTTCTGTAACGTCTGCGAGCTGCGTCATGCAGCTGTGCCAAAAGTGGTGGTGCTTGGCCGTGTTCTTTGGCATTCTGAGGGCACAGTGGCTCTGCCATCATCTGCAGTTCACAGCATGTATCTTGAAGAAGCCTCTGCTGACTCAGGCCAGCTGGTACCATGGTGGGTTTTTGGGGCATTGTCCATTGTCTTTGCATTGCCTTGAGAGGAAAAACTACACTGTGGTGGGAGATGTGTCTGACTTCTGCCTTCCACAGAGAAAGCTGAACCCACCGACTAGATACTGTTCAATTCTGTTTTCATAGGCAAACAGACAAAACACCTGCTAGCAGCCTGTGGTGAGATGGGCACTAAGTCCATACTTACACAAGTAGCACCATCTCAGATTTGTGAGACACGAGCATTTCTTTAAAGCAGGCTGGGCAGTAACCTCAGCAGAAATCACAGAGTGTCTGTGTGTGGGGAGCAGAGCATCTCCCAGTCAAACCAGGACTGTGTTTTCAAGTCAGATACAAGCATCTGAGAGCAGGCATTAATGAGAGGAATTGCAGTACACTGGCTGATAATGGGAAAGACCTCCAGGCAGCTCTCCCCTTGGTGCCATGCTAAACTGCTTCTCACAAACCGGAGGTGTGATATGGAAAGAGCAGGGGACAGGGCTCTTTATCATTTTAGATTGCCATGTTCCTGAGTTTCTGTGTTGAAACAGTGAGGTGCTTTGCCTACTGCACAGTTTCTCTGGTCGAATAAGTGGAAGGATACTCTTGCAAGTGTGGAGAATCTGGCAACTCGTGGAAAAGGCAACAATAACAGGAAGGGATCCACAACTTGTAGTGTTTGTCCACTGTCAGATGTTCAGGCTGACTTGTGAATTGGACTAGATGATCTGTCGAGGTCCAATCCCTAATGTTCTGTGTTGTCCTAGAAGGAATCCTCTGAGCAGCAACATCAGAAACGAAGATGGAGCTGTGGCACAGTGCATGTTGATACTACACAATGGGTTCACAAAGCCAGAGGACTCTTGGAGAGTTCAGAGGGAAGTGTCGCTTGCGCTCAGACCTTGCGAGCCTGATATAGAAGTATAAATATGATATAATGATCTGTATATATCTCACTGCCATGTATGTATGTGTATTACAACATGCATACACTTAAACATCATGAAGTTAAAACTGTTAAGACCAAAGGAATGTCTTTGAAGTGGGAATTGAAGTGGCACTCACAGAGTGACCATGGCTGGAGAGGACCTCCACAATCATCAAGTCCCCACATCTCCCCAAGACCCTGTCTTCAAGTGCTCTAGCTACTTGTTTTTTAAACACCTCCAGGGTAACTCATCTTACACTTTGAGAAGTAACTAATCAAATGATGCTCAGTACTTCGCTAGATGTCTGGAGATCCGTCACTTTGGACGTGTGCATACTTTTATTCTCGCTTAAGGCTGTGAAGAAGGATTTGGATCTTAATTTTTAATGCAATGGGTCTTGCTTATGGCAGTTTTACAAAAGTTAAATATCAGTTGTTCTGTGTTAAAAAAAGATAATTTGGTGCTTTAATCATTAAAAGTTAAAATGATGGCAGCAATTTTCTTTCACATTATTTTTATAAATCTCAGAACTAGCTTAATTTTAAATCAGGCAATTTCAAATCAGTGATTCAGATCACTCCCCTACTGTTCTGTCTCTTCTGGAGAGGCAAGATTCAAGAGTCAGGGTTTTAACAGAAATATTTGAAAATGTTTAGATGCAACTGCTTGGTAAGAAGCTCATGATTTATAGCATTACAGAAAGAGAAGGCAAAAACCTTACAGCGTTGTCATGTCAAAGCTTTTAAAGACAGAACAGTCAGGACATGTAAAACTGTAGTTACTATGGGAACGGGATCTAAATGAGTGTGGAGAATTTGGGGATGTACGGTGTGATGTAGCAGCTCCATGAAGCTAGTCACATCCAGCCCTCTTACCATAAATTGGGTTACAGTAGAATGGGAACAGCTCCATCTGCAGTGGAGCCTGTGGAGGGGGCAAAAAGGATGAAAGAGCTTCTTCCTGGTGAGGGTGACCAAGCACTGGATGGGGCTGCCCAGGAGGGTTGTGGAGTCTCTGTCTCTGGAGACGTTTAAAACCCACCTGGCTGTGTTCCTGTGGGACTTGGTCTAGGGGATCCTGCTGTGGTGGGGGCATTGGACTGGATGATCTTTGGAGGTCCCTTCCAATCCCTAATGTTCTGTGGTCTTTATGTGTATGAGAAGATGAACGTTGTTTTAAAGAGTGGATAACACAAATGGCCACAGCGTTGGTACGATTTGCTCAAAAGAGTCCTAGATTAATTGATGGAGTCACCAGACTCATAGGTAAGTTTCTTAGGATAGTGTCTGTAGAAAGAAGATAGCTCAGATACTCACGTTATACCTAGGAAGAAAGTTAGAGAGACATGGAAAACACTCCTGTTCTGAAGCTTGCAGCTAGGAGTTAGTTTGCTTCCACACTTATCATCACTAGGTCTATTTAAAAAGAAATGATCTGTCCTTCTCTTTGGAGCCATTTGTAACCCAGCTCGATGAATGGGGAAGTGGTTTGGTTTTTGAAATGATAACCTTTGTTATTACTAATATTTTCTCCTGTGGGCATAAGGGAAATAAAATTGGTGGGTTTTTTATGGGTTGTCAGGTGTTTTGTTTAGAAGATGTGCTTAGTTTGTGTTAGATAATAGCAGTAAAATGCAAACTGCATAATGAAATTAAAAGCCTGAAGCAATGATTTTGTAATAAAATCTTTAGGATAAATTGTTGTGGAACAAGTGGCTTCTGATGGCTTCGACAGGCTGGACAGAATGAGACATGGGAGTATTGATTGATCATAGGCTAAATATGAGCCAGCAGCGTGCTCAGGTGTCCAGTAAGACCCATGACATCCTGAAATTTGTCAGAAGTAGTGTAGGCAGCAGGAGTGATTTTGTTCCCCTGTGCTTGGCACTGGTGAGGTCACACCGTGAGTTCTCTGTTGGGTTTTGGCCACCTGAGTACAAGAGAGTGAGTGCTGGAGCAGCTTCAGAGAAGGGCAACAACCTTAGTGATGGGTCTGGAGAGCAAGCCTGATGAGGAGTAGCTGAGGGAGCTGGGGGTATTTAATCTGAAGAGGAAGAGCCAGAGGGGGTGTAGGTCTTTTCTCACAAGTAATGAATAATAGGATAAGAGGAAGTGTCTTCAAGTTGTGTCAGAGGAAGTTTACATTAGACATTGCAAAAAACTTCTGTGTTGAAGGGTCATCAGGCATTGGAACAGGCTGCCCAGGGAGGTGGCTGAATCAGCATCCCTTGACACGTTTAAAAGTTGTGTAGGTATCGAGCTTAGGGACACTGGTTTAGTAGCGGGCCTGTTGTGTTAATGGTTGGACTTCGTGGTCTTGAAGGTCTTTTCCAGTCTCGATGATTGTTCTTCTGTCTGCTATAATGGAAGTTCACTGAAACTGGTTTGAGAACACAGTTCTGTTCTTTCCTAGCTTTTCTTGTGCTCTGTGAACTTGAATTTACAACAGTTCCTTTGTGTCAAATAGTAACCCCAAACCACGGGGTGCTAAGAAAATAAATGAATTATAGAATCGGAAGTGTTTTGCTAACATGCCCACATAACGTGCTTAGAGTAGTTCTGATGAACTTAGGGATATCTGAAAATAAATGTAGTTTGAGTCTGTTCTTCTCGGGGAATGTTTCCTGTCCATGGAAATACCGTGCAGCAGTAATATTATGGAGAGAAAACAAAATTGGCTTTGTTGCTCAGTGAATTCTGCCACAGCAGGAAGGGAAGGAAAAGGAGAAAAATAACTCTTAAATTGTTTTCCTTCCTGTGCTCTCCGTTCTCTCAAGTTACTGAGTTCTTGGTTATGAAGGGATTCTTCTGTGAGAGAAGATGAAAGAGGTTCACCTCGGGAAGGGCATGAATGTGTGGATTTAAAGGGCATTATCTGTTTTATAGTCAGTCTGCTGAAATGAATGAAAAGAGTTTAATCAAGTGGTTTTTTACTTAGAGTTTTTACCAATTCACAAGCAGTTGCACTTCAGAAAGTTATCTTTTCCTTCTCATTCTCCCTCCGGTCAGAGTTTCACAATACGAATGAAGTGTGTCAGCTTTTCACAATAACCCAGCACTTGAAATCTCGGGGAGAGTCCCTTGTCCAGACTGGCTGCTGGGGATCTTCCTGAAGAGCCGTTCAGGGCATGAATATTAATTACAAGCCTGAAAACAACAGCAGTGTTGCAGTGACATCGCTTAGGCAGACTTGAGGGGAGCTGTTGGGATGAGCTGCCACAGAGGAGTCTTCACAGGCATGTGTTAGACTGTGATGGTGTTAACTTGGACATCTGAGCAGAGAAGTGTGGTGTTGGAGAGCCCACTGGCCTCCTCGTCTTCTCTTACTGGTCTGTTACCTTCTGTTACTGGTCTACGTGCAACATGCAGCCTGTCATTACAGTCCAAGGGCTCATTACGGGCTGTGAAACTATGAGCTACCTTAAAAATTTGCTGGAATAGATGGAATGTTTTAGTTCTGCCTTTGCTGGAAAAAAATTGAAGGTTCACAACTCTTTGCCATGTGATTAACATGACTACAACGAAGGGCAGAGGAAGGAACGGAGGGAGGGAGGAAGGAAGGAAAAGAGAGGAAGGAAGGAAAAGAGAGGAAGGAAGGAAAAGAAGCAGGAAGGAAGAAAAGGAAAAGGAAAGAAAGGAAAGAAGTTACATTCCCTTGCTACCCATTTAGATAAGATTAAGGAAGGTCTAAAGTAGTAACAAGGAGCATTATGAGCTGGTGTATTCTGACAAAAGAGTCACTTAAGTGTCAGTACTACTAGAAATAAAAGCTTAATAATGTGGCCATTTACCACCCAACAGGAGGAATGTGCTGAGAATTTTTTAGAATTCAGGTTGGCCACCTATCAGCTAATGAATGTAGTGGGTATCTCAAACCAGCATTAAATTTACATACATTAGTCAATGGAAGCTACTGTTACTTCCTCATTAAAAGTAATGTAGGGACTGTGGCCTTTAAGTATTCTGGATGGATCTTTCCACTTCTTCCTGTTTGAACTGTTTCACTGTGTATAAATAGAGCACACAGAGAATAATGATGAGCTACCCTGGTGGCTCCATTTTCAGTTATCTGGGAATCTCAGATTTACTGTGGAAAGGAGGATACATAGAGATCTAGGTCTACGGAAGATCCAAGTACAGTATTTGTTAAATAAAATCAAATTAAAAAATATTACACCGTAGTAGTAACATTATATTAACAATATCATATTGCATTATGTTATATTGCAATAATTATAATAATGCATCTGGAAAACATTGAAGCACCATTGCACAGGATGAAATGTTGACATGTTATTGGAGCTCGTTCTCCAGGAGACTTAGATACAGTTCCTGGAACTACAGCAGAAGTACTGGTGTTCCTTCCACTAGTGCAGTACCTCAGCATCTGAGAACCGTGGATCCCGCTCTGCTGTCTGCCAAAGTCAGAAAAGGAGCAGGAACTTAGGACTATTGCTTTTCCAAGTCAAGTGATAAAGAGTATTTGAAGATGGCTTTCTCTTAATTTTCCCCATTTAAAGTGTTCCACTTTGCAAAAATAATGAATTATTCATTGGACAAGAAAAATGGAGAAAATAAGAACTCTCACCTGAAGCATCAATTATTCATACAACTTCAGATCCTATGACTTTGAGTGCTGAGGTGAATAGTAGTCAAAAGTTTTGACAAAAATCTTCTCAAGGATTAACTTTTTAATATCTTTGTCCTCTTTACATATATTATATGTGAAAATTATCTCATTACTTGAGCAAAAAGCAAGATCATGTAGTAAAAATACACTTTGATTAGACACTTTCTCTACTGTTTCTGTATGTATGCTTTTTGCTCTCTCTTGTTCTTAATAATATTGAATCTTTCTACACTGTCTGCTTGTTTCCCAGGTGTCAGTAGATCACTCAGTAATTGCATTTTCCTCAGTTACAGACATTCCAAATGTAAACGTATGGTTTGAAACAAAGCTTTGACCCTGAACTGAACCAAGCCTTACAGCATCTCACAGAATCACAGAACATCAGGGATTGGAAGGGACCTCCAGAGACCATCCAGTCCAGCCCCGCTGCCACAGCAGGATCCCCTAGATCCAGTCGCACAGGGACGTGTGCAGGCAGGTTTTGAATGTCTCCAGAGAAGGAGACTCTACAACCCCCCTGGGCAGCCCCTGCCAGGGCCCTGTCACCTTCACATATTTCTTCAACGGAAGAGTGAAAATCATACACAGCTTATCATTTAATTTGGATACTTTTCCTGTAGTTTCACAGCCTTCCAGAGCCCCACCAACTGTATTAGCTAGGACAATATACAATATATTCACTCTTCCCAGAAGGTCTTGTATAAATTTACCATCCCCTTATGCTCTGACTTGGGTACCAACCGCTGGAGTTTCAAATGACTAGTGTCTTTGTGATGTGTTCATTCGGGCAAGCACCAACTCTTTAAACATGTTTTTTTACTGGTACAATGACGAATGACTTAGAAAATATTGAAAATACTTATCACAGAATCACAGAACATTAGGGACTGGAAGAGACCTCGAGAGATCGTCTAGTCCAGTTCCCCCACCACGGCAGGATCCCCCGGATCCAGTCGCGCAGGAACATCTCCATAGTTGTATGTTAGTAGTAGCACAACATCCGTAAACCGTTAGTACACATTGTGTGGTGCATTCACGGAGCATTATGAATGATGAATAGGTGACAATAGATGACTTCATAAAATATTTATCATGCACTCTGGCAATAGTTGTGCCACCCCTGGAAACTGAATAGTTACCAGGGTTGCAGTAAGATATTTAAAATTACGTGTACAAGCTAAGTTTAAGCGCTGCAAATGATGACACAAACTGGTTTAACTGTGATTTAACGATAAACCATATTGGGATACAGAACAGCAGCCCCCTGAGGTGGGGCATCATTCTTTGAAACCTGACATGAGGAGCACTTGTATAAAATTTCCACCCTTTGGAGCACAGCGAAGTGAAATTGTATTCGTCACAAATCCCCTCATGAGTCTGTGAAGGAATGTGTCTAGTAAGTTTGGAAAATCAAGAGCCATTTCAGTGGCTAAATGGCTGATTGACGTTCTGCCTGTCACTGCAACACTAACAAAACCATCCAACAACAATGGACTTTTGAAGTAGCAGTTAATGTCTTCTCTGTGATGGAATAATGAGTTGGAGAGTCCTTATGTATCAAATATACTTCTCCATTCTTTTATCCTCTCTATATTTTTCTTGTAACCGCGAGGAGATGGCGTTTGGAGATGTTAACTGGACTTTTGCTTTGGCCCAGCAGGATCACTGTTGTCTTTCTCCTGTATATTCATCTTGCACCCTACAAAGAGAAGTAGTTTGTAAGAAGAGAGTTTCTTCCTTTTCCACCATGACTTGAAATTTTCTCTCTCTTTAATCTTTAAGATTTCTCTTTTTTCCCCACTGAAAATTATGATTGGATGGCAAAAACGAAAATGCAGATAAACTGTTAAGGATCTGGGTTAGGATCTGGTTTTATATCTGCTGTTGCAGATTGTTATGGCTCCGTAATCTTCCATTGACATGCACCAGCAGTCCTGACAGGGAGAGTCTGTTTATGTTTGCTTAATGAGATGTACAGCTTCACAGGAGGAGAGTCTCTCCTGCTCTGAATGTCATGTTTGTTTCTAGCTTGTTGAAATGTTCATGCACTACATTCAATTAGAACTACTCTGTCTTAAAATGTACTCCTGCTGGTAATTGCCTGACATAGAAGAGGCATCACAGAATTGCTTCCAGGCACTGTAGTTCCAGGAATATTTTTCTATACATATTCATTACTAGAGAAAGACTTTCTGTAAAATATATATTTCAAAGGGACTTGATTTGTAGTAAACACTGCCAGCTAAATTCTTACCCTATTAAACGCACACAGACAAATCCTTAGCTGGTGCAACACAATCATATACATTTTCACGTTGTTTTTACTGCTTATAGTTCCAAAAGGACCTCCAATACACTCTGCTTCCCTTCCCACCTCCTCAGACAGAAAGAGGTCAGTATGGCTGTCACATATCTGACAGAGCAGATTCATTGTACTGCTTAAACCTGTAGAAGAAGATTTTTCCTCCTTCTCTCCTATAATTTGACCCAGGGGTTAAACTCTCAAGTATATGATTTTGTTGGGTTTTTCTCTTTCTTCTTGCCGACCTATGATAAACAAAACGTCGTGTCTGTCAGATCTCTGGAGCATGAAGAGTTTGAGTGAGTGTGAAGCTTCTTACTGCTGGCAAAACTTGCTTTAAAATACTACCTGGCCTCAGGTATTTTCATCACTTGACTAAAACACCTGTATTTTACATTGCAATTCAATGCTGATGTAAACGTGATGCCTCACATGGGATCCACGGACATCACAACACATGCCTGGAGCTGATCTTGCCATCCAGCCCAAATGGGGCAGACTGAGAGGATTTCCTTCCCTTTCATCCCCTCCTCCCTCAAGGCCACCTGGGGTTGAATCAAGTCGGCCAGGTCAGCGCTGCAAAAACTAAGATACTTACATCTGTGTAGAAATTTTTTCTCTATAAAACAAGGCTAACACAGTGAAATGTAAACAAAATCCTGTTGGAGCAATGTGGTTGTGTTTACCAGTGACTGAGACCTGCTGTTATTCCTTGTCAAGCTACTACAGCAAGCAGCAAGTGAGTAGAGAATCCCACTGTGCCTGAGACGTAGGTTTAGTTCCATTGCACCTTGTTTAGTACTTGCTCTGGACCGAGGTTTGCAGAAAGTCTTGTAAAAGCCAGTGACAATTTCAAGGGGAATGGTAGCAGTTGGCAAATGCAGAAGAGGTCATTAGTGCAGCTCCACGGATATTATCTCGCTGCCGCATTGCTGGCCATATGTAGAAGTTGTTTTGCAATGTTCTGAGCTTAAACAGACTATTAACTAACGTGATACTGCAAAGGCTCGTCATGGCAGGCAGCATAACAAGTCTGTTTGTATTTCACACACACACAGTCATTCAGGCTGGAAAAGACCCTTGGCATCATCGAGACCAACCATCAACCCTACTCTGCAAGTTCACCCCTAAACCAGATCGCCCAACACCACAGCTAAGTGTCTTTTAAACTCACCCAGGGATGGTGACTCAACCAGCACCCCAGGCAGCCCATTCCAGTGCTTGTTTTCACCTTTAAAACTCTTTAAAAATGTATAAGGGCTAGATGGTGAGCTCCTGGCAGTGAGAACAGCTTGATTTTCTTCACTGCGTTGCTGCTCTTTATTACCAGCCAGGAACAATATGGCTCATTCTGTTTTCTCAGAGACCAGTGAGGTTTTGTGCTAATGGAAATGTTCCCAGTAACTATGGAAAGGATGTTAATGTCAGATGGTCAGCTCCTGGCTGCCATATGATTGGATTTCTGCGAACGTGATCACCTTTTCCCACAAGAAACTTGGGAAGAAGGCAGATGTGCCCATTTGTCCAGATGCTGAATACCTGAAAGATACTGGTCTTGTGAGGTGGCAGGAAGTAAGTAGGATGCTTCTGCACCTGGGTCGAGGCGATCCCATGTACAAATATAGACTGGGAGGAGAAAGGGTTGAGACCCCGCCTGGAGTCCTGTGTCCACATCCAAGAGTTGTTCTGGGCCTTCAGAAAGTCAGGTTAAATCCTCTGCTAGGCTAAATAGTGGAATTCTACTGAGTGTGAAAGGACTAATTCAGTTTTCCTCACTGATCATCTGGCTTGCAGTTTTTCCTGCTAAAGGAGATCACAGACCTTTTAAAAAGCACCAGCATCTAGTCTCCCTTTCTTTCTCTCTCTCACAAACAATGACAGAGAAAGGCTGTTCTACTGAACATTTTTCTATCACCTAATTTACTCTTAAAGGACAATTGTCAGAGGCAATTGAAGTGTGAGGAAAAAAGCACTAGACAGCTTCTAGCTGAGCAATGGCTGTGGCTCTTGAAAGAGAAAGAAGCAATAGTGGAGTCAGACCCAGGTCAGTGTAGTCCAGCGTGTTGCAGCTCTGATGATGGCCACCAACCTGTGTGGGAGATGAAGGTGGACTAAGGGCCTAGGCAAACAGATAGCACTATGTTCTCTGAACGTTCCTCTGGCTTGGAGTGATCTCTGAGTCAGACGTGTCCTGAAGCAAAGAACTCTGTTTTTAACGGGACTCATTAAATTTCTGTAGTGACTTTTGTCCTATGTTACTTTTAGCAACTGTTCTTCGGAAACTGGTTAATAATTTAACTACCACATAACTTAAATACATGTTCTACGAAGAAATGTCTCCCCGTTCTACATTGTGCAAACAAGCTGGCTCTGATTTAGCCCTGTGATTTTGATTCCTTCCCCTGTCACTCGCTTCCCCTTTTGTACTGGCAGAAGCAGCGAACAATCAATGTCTATTCATTGTCTGCTTTGCACTCACACTGTTACAGACCTCTCTCTGTTCAGTCTTCAGTTGGCTTTTTGAAACAGAAAAACACTAATCTATTCAGTTGCTCCTTTTACAGAAGATGTTTCACACATCTGATCATTCTCGCAGCCTTTCTCTGCACCTTTTCCATCTCCACAGTGCACTTTTTGAGAGGAAGCAGACTCTGATTTATACAGTGGGATAATAACATTGTCTGTTCCAGTCTGTTTTACTTTTCAGTCATTCCTAACATTAACTTTGCTTTCTAATCACTATCGAGCACTGAACCAGTGTTTTGAATGTGGTATTTATTATCATGTGGAAAATCTCATTCCAGCCTGGCTCTCGGGTGAAAGACCGTAATTGCATAACAATCACAGAACCACGGAACATTAGGGATTGGAAGGGACCTCAGAAGATCATCTAGCCAAATCCCTCTGCCACAGGAGGATTGCCTAGATCCAGTCACACAGGAACATGGCCAAGTGGGTTTTAAATGTCTCCAGAGAAGGAGACTCCAGAAACCCCCTAGGAAGCCCCTTCCAGTGCTCCATCACTCACACTGTGAAGAAGTTCCTTCTCAGACTGATGTGGAACCTCCTGTCTTCGAGCTCACACCCACTGCCCCTTGTCCTATCATTAGATGCCCCTGAGCAGAGCCTGGCTCCATCCTCCTGACACCCACCCTTCACATATTGATCCACATAAATGAGATTGCCCCTCAGTCTCCTTTTCTCCCAGCTCCCTCAGCCTTTCTTCAGCAGGGAGATGCTCCCCTCCCTTCATTATCTCTGTGGTTCTGCGCTGGGCTCTCTCCAGCAGCTCTGTGTCCTTCTGGAGCTGAGGGGCCCAGAACTGGACACAATACTCCAGCTGTGGTCTCCCCAGGGCAGAGTAGAGGGAGAGGAGAAGCCCTCTCCCAGCACTGCTGGAAGTGCTGGTTTTTCTGTGGTGGTTTTGCTAGTATCATTTCACTCTTTAGCCTGATTTCCTAAGGAAATGTGTTCAGCATCATCCTGTAAATTATTTTGTAACTTATTCATGACTTTGGATCGTGTTTAGAACTGAATTGGTAACGTTAGGTTTCCACAAGTTTTGTGAAATCGGCTGGGAAATGGCCTCTGTAAAGGGAAGTATTTTTGAACTCGTGCGTTTCACGCTGCAAAGAACACAGGAAAGAAAAATTCAGGTACGGCCAAATCACGGGAAAACCTTCCCTTCTGGAGTGTTGTATAAGCCACAGGCTTGGGGGTGTGTGGCTGGAAAACTGCCCTGTGGGAAAGGACCTGGAGTGTTGGTTGCCAGGCAGCTGAATATGAGCCAGCAGTATGCCCAGGTGGCCAAGAAGGCCAATGGAATCCTGACTTGTATCCAGCAGGACCAGGGCAGTTGTAGTCCCCCTGTGCTTGGCACTGGTGAGACCACACCTTGAATCCTGGGTTCGGTTTTGGGCCCCTCACTACACTAAGGTGCTGGAGTGTGGCCAAAGGAGGTCACAAAGCTTTGAAGGGAGCACAAGTCCTATGAGGAGCAGCTGAGAGAGCTGAGGGGGTTTAGCTTGGAGAGAAGGCGGCTGAGGGGAGACCTTGTCGCTCTCTACAGCTACCTGAGAGGAGATGGGAGCAAGGAGGGGGACAGCCTCTTCTCCCTGGTGGTGGCCAATCGGACCAGCGAAGGTTTAGGCTGCGTGTTAGGAAGAGTTTCTTCACTGAAGTGGTTATTAAACAGTGGAACAGGCTGCCCTGTGGAGCCACCATTCCTGGAAGTATTTAAAAGTCACAGAGTCATGGTACCGAAGGACATTGTTTAGGAGCCACCTGGCAGTGCTGGGTTAGGAGGCTGGACTTGATCTTAAGGGTCTGTTCCATACTCTGTGGTTCTGTGAATTGCTCCTGGGCAACTGCTGTTTTAAAACTAGTACAGGCCAATGGGGTAATTAACTGTGTGGAATTTAAAGAAGCCTAAGAGAGGTCTTAGACTTCATCATCGCTACATCTCTGGTTGTAGAGAAATGTGTCTCTTCTCCTGACTAACAAGTGATGAGAGGAAACGGCCTGAGGTTGCCCCAAGGGAGGTTTAGGCTGCCCGTTAGGAAAAATTTCTTCACTGAAGGGATTATAAATACTGGGACAGGCTGCCCAGGGAGGTTGTGGAGTCACCAACCCTGGGCCCTTCAGTTCAGGAGGGATGTGGAGCTGCTGGAGGGAGTCCAGCGTAGAGCAACGAGGATGGGGAAGGGAGTGGAACACCTCCCTTATGAGGAGAGGCTGAGGGAGCTGGGTCTCTTGAGCTTGGAGAAGAGGAGACTGAGGGGTGACCTCATTATAACTATTTGAAGGGTGGGTGTTGGAAGGATGGAGCCAGGCTGTTCTTGATGTCATCTAGTGATAGGGCGAGGGGCAATGGGTGTTAGCTGGAACAGAGGAGGTTCCATATAAATATCAGAAGGAACTTCTTCCCAGTGAGGGTGACAGAGCACTGGAAGGGGCTGCCCAGAGGAGTTGTGGAGTCCCCTTCTCCGGAGATGTTTAAAACCCACCTGGATGTGTTCCTGTGTGACTTGGTCTGGGTGATCCTGCTCTGGTGGGGGGATGGGACTGGGTGATCTTTCGAGGTCTCTTCCAATCCCTAGTGATTCTGTTGTTCTATGACATGTAGATGTAGTGCTGGGGGACATGATTTAGTGGTGACCTGGCAGTGCGGGGTCTATGGCTGGACTTCTTCTAACCAAAACAATTCTGTGATAATTTTGAAATTGTATTCCCCGTATTCATTTTTCAATCTTTTCTTAAGTAAACAGACAGATCAGTTGATTTTTATCTCATGTTAGGATTCCCTGTTGGTTAATGAAACGTACCTTCACCTCAGGTACAGTCTCCCATGAAGCATAAATGCTCTGAAAAGCTTCCTCCATCAGTTCCGTTTCTCACGAAGCAGCTTGTTACACCGCAATGCAAAATACATAAAAGATGGGATGATTAAGTCAAAATGAAGCAGCTCTTCAAAGTGTTTCTGTACTTACACATGAAAATTTCAAATAAACTGCTAGTTTGTTGGAAGACCCCGCAATAAAAGTCTCCTCACCAGCAGATCCCCCAGTCATATTCCGCAGTGTCTTGGGCAATAGTGGCCTTCTGTGCCGAAACTGCAATTCTGACAAATTGCAAATGCGTCCCTCGAGTGCCGTCGGCGTCCGGGTTAAATATGGACTGCGGAGAGAAGAAACATAAATTTCAGAGCCTTTTTGGCTCTGAAAGAAGGAAGATTGCAGGAAATTGGAGACATGGAGGAGATTGTTATTAAATACCCCTGAGATCCCTTTCCCTTGGAAGCATAAAGGGCTCTGTTTGATATATGCTGAAAAGCAGTGGCTCAGGCACTGTGCTGTCTGTGAGAGGGGAGGAGGAGCAAGCATCGAAGCATGAAAGTCTTTCAGAGAAGACAGAAGATTCCATATCATTTTGATGTTTTCATTCAAGCTTTATTAGTTCCAATGGACAAGACTATGAGACACGTCAAGGCAGTGAAACCAGTAAATTGACACAGGTAGCATCGGCAGTCGAGTTCTCTACATCTTTAGGCATCTGAAATACTAACATTTTGCCTCAGATTTCATGTCCGGTGATGTAACTTTCTACTGTATTTTCTAACCTGTTGGAGAGCAGTGCAGGAGAAAGGGACATGGGGGTCCTGGTGGCCAGCA
The DNA here is from genome assembly GCA_013400115.1 of Rhinopomastus cyanomelas. NCBI lineage: Eukaryota > Metazoa > Chordata > Aves > Bucerotiformes > Rhinopomastidae > Rhinopomastus > Rhinopomastus cyanomelas. Next base: position 584,297 of record VXBP01007492.1, read on the forward strand.
GGATGACCAGGAGCCAGCAATATGCCCTTGTGGCCAAGAAGGCCAACGGCGTCCTGGGGTGGATCAGAAGAGGATTGGTTACCAGATCAAGAGAGGTTCTCTCCCTCTGGTCTGCCGTGGTGAGACACATCTGGAATATTGTGTCCACTTCTGGGCTCCTCAGTTCAAGAAGGACGCAGAGCTGCTGGAGAGAGTCCAGCACAGAGCCATGAAGATGATGGAGGGGAACATCTCCCTGCTGAGGAGAGGCTGAGGGAGCTGGGGCTCTTTAGCTTGGACAAATGGAGCTTGAGGGGTGACCTCATTTATGTTGATAAATGTGTGAAGGGTGGGTGTCAGGAGGATGGAGCCAGGCTCTGCTCAGGGGCATCTAATGATAGGACAAGGGGCAGTGGGTGTGAGCTGGGACAGAGGAGGTTCCACATCAATATGATGTGGATGTATGATGTGATAAGTGCAATTAACTGGAGTCTTTCAAAAGACATAAACTTCGTTAATAAAATCTACAAAGGGCATATCTGTCAACAGAAATATAATTTTGAAGGTCATGTTCCACATAAATATGAGAAGGACCTTCTTCCCAGTGAGGGTGACAGAGCACTGGCAGGGGCTGCCTAGGGGGATTGTGGAGTCTCCTTCCCTGGAGAGGTTTAAAACCCACGTGGATGTGTTCCTGTGCGACTGGATCTAGGAGATCCTGCTGTGTGCAGGTGGATTGGACTGGATGATCTTTTGAGGTCCCTCCAATCTCTAATGTTCTGTGATGCTGTGTTGACCGTGCGCTTTGTACTTTTACTTTTTTAGTAGCTCAAAGCGAGACAACTTCTGTCTGAGCAATTTCAATGAGGCCTCACAATGAATTTGGTTCCCAGCTTTGATATCCATTGTCAGTGATGGGAAAACATCTTAAGAGATCTGAAAGTCAAAACTAAACAGCACAAGATTTAGTAAAAGTTGTGATTTCTGCTTTTTTCCAGCTGTTTTGTTTACCACTGGGTCCCAAATGCATACGGTCCTGTTAATTATGAAAAGGTCATGCTAATCCTCCCCAGTCATCTCTCACCATGCTGTGCTGCAGTCTGAGCCGTGGAAATACTCAGCAGGCTTTTATTTGGCTTTCAAGCTCCTAATGAAAACTGGCATTTTATTGCCCCTACTGATTATGTCTGTTAAAGCCAATGCAATCACGTCTTGTGCCTTTCAGATGTTTACGTCTGTGCCATCTCCTGCAGCAGCCCCCAGAAGTGTGGCAGTACCAGGTACTGGAATGATCCAAAGGCAGTAATGACCTGCACGGTTCAATGAATGAATTGTTTCAGAACCACACCTGTAAGTGCATTGCAGCTTGTGAAACACACAAAAAGAAGGACATAGGAGACCCTGGTAGAGAGAAATCTCATTAAAATCAGCTTAGAGCATTTAATAGATGAGAATTGTATAGAACAATTGTGTTTCTAACTTCCAGCCCCCACGGGGATCTCATCATCCACTCAGCTTTCATTCTAGCCTGGTGGGTGTTTTACTATCAACTTGAGGGAAACGTAGAATTCCTTTACTTCTTAGGGCTGCGTCTTGTCTTCTGTAAAATGAACGTTGGCAGTAGTTATCACAGAGCATTAGGGATTGGCAGGGACCTCCAAGGATCATCCAGTCTGATCTCCCTGCCGCAGCAGGATCCCCTAGATCCAGTCGCACAGGAACACGTCCAGAGAAGGAGACTCCAGAGCTAAAGCTGAATGCTCCTGTCCAACTACTGTAATCTTCCTCGGTGATAGACTAAGGCAATGGACCTGTTTTGGAGCCCTGTCTCAGCGAGCTCCTTCACCCTAGTCACTGCCCCAGCCAGTGCTGCTGAATGCCGTGCCTTCAGGCTTTCCAGGAGCAGGCCGGTCTTGCTGTGGGGGCAGAACTAGGAGTTAGAGGAGCCGTATTCTCAGAAAGCAGCATCTCGGAGTCGGGGTGAGGAGAGGGTACTTGCTGCTGAGAAAGTCAGTCCTGAGCTGTAAAATCTGGAAGGCTGTGAGTCACCAAAGGAAGGTCTGAGGCTTATTCAAGCACCGCTTCCATTATGCGCCGGCTGCATTGTCTGGATGAGCTCGCGGTGGTGATGAATGATGAGTAGGCAGTTTTGCGTTCCGCGGCAGAGCCCTGAAGGCTGTCATTGCCTTGACCTTCTGCAGCGCCCCGAGTCTGACAGCTACGCACCAGACAATCATTTAAAAGCCAGCAGAAAGTGAAACCAAGCGTGATTGTGAGTTGTGGCCAAAGGGTAACAGTATATACTGAAAGTAAATATTAAATGAAAAAGAATCATACAGTGCCTAAAATAAAGCAGATCTCCTAAAGAACAGAGACTGGAGCCATCACAGCTAGGTATAGGTTGACTTGCTCTGTGAAATCACACAAATCAGTTTGGGCAGCATCCTGGCCTGGATTAGAAACTCGGTGTCCAGCCGGAGTAGGGAGGTGATTGTCCCCCCGTACTCAGCACTGGGGAGGCTGCACCTTGAGTACTGGGTCCAGTTTTGGGCAGCTCACTACAAGGGAGACATCAGGTGCTGGGGCGAGCACAGAGGAGGGCAACAAAGCTAGTGAAGGGCCTGGAGAAATCTTACAAGGAAAGATTGAGACAGTTGGGGCTGTTCAGTTTGAGGGAGAGGAGGCTAAGGAGAGACCTCATCGCTCTCTACAGCTCTCTGAAAGGACATTGTAGACACGTTGGTGCTGATCTCTTCTCACAAGTCATTAGCAACAGAACCAGGGGGAAGGGCTTCAAGCTTCAGCAGGGGAGGTGTAGATCAGACATCAGGAAGAAACTCTTCCTGGAGAGGGTGGTCAGGCCCTGTAATGGGCTGGCCAGGGTGGGGGTTGAGTCCCCATCTCTGGATGAGTCCAAAAGTCGCTTAGATGTGGTGTTGGGGAGTCTGGTTTAGGGGTGATTTTGTAGAGTAGGGCTGATGGTTGGACTCGATGATCCCAAGGGTCTTTTCCAAGCTGAATGATTCTAAGTGAGTAACAGTGATGGGAATCCTTCATTGCTGGGATGAGCAAACGTAGCCACACTAGTGAGTTAAACAGCTCTCTGATTAGACAGTTGGATGGAGAGCCACTCTTTTAATGATGTTCCAGATCTTGAGAAACGTAGACGTTACGTTTCAGTATACAGGTGCTCTGCCAGAAAGACTGAGTTATGCTTGAGGAGCCCGTGATCTGTCTGAACATTGTGATTCAGAAACATACGTATGTATCCTACGCGCATAGTAAAATGAGAAACTGTCCTTTTATCAACTCCTTTACTGATCAGGAGTCCCCTTTGTGAAGCTCAGGAAGCAAGTGGAAAAACTCTCTGAATAGAAAGATTCATTTGTACCCTGACGGTTTTAGACTGAATAATCCTAGCCTTGGCACAGAACAACTTCGTCTTCGCAGCTTCCTAATGTGGTAGAATTTTCTTTGCAGAAAGTTCATCTTCTGGTAGAGTTTTTTGGGCAAAAAGGGAAAAGGGCCTGTGTTCTTGTGCGACTTGATCTAGGTGATTGAAATTACTTCATTGCCTGGTGGATTCTTCGGAGAGTCTGTTGGATGGAGTGCTCAAGAATGCAAGCACCCACCGAAAGGACCGATCGAGGCCATTCAACCCATGGCAACCAGGACACCACCTAAGCTGACTGGCAGCTTTGTCTCACACTGATGAAATAATCCTTTGAGTCCTGGACCCAGGGTGAGGAATGATTTGCCTTTGCTGACAGCTTCACAGTTAAATCTCTTCTCTTCACTGTGCCTCTCCTTTTGCACTGAAACATCAAGATAATTATACTTCTTAAAAATCAATGAGAAATGCTGTAAAACTCTAGCTCTTTTAGTCAGTACTGTTCTCATTCATTTATTGTGCTGGGATTTGGGTCACATTTTTTGCCAGAAGGATCAGAATATCAGCGGCAGTGTTATACCGGAGTCGGAGAGAAACCAGTTCAACAAACACAGACAGAACATTGCTGCAGGATAAGCTTGTGTTGCTTCCTACCTTATGTGAAATATCTTATTTTCCAGCTGAGAGGGCCTCATCTAAACCCATGGAAGTATAGATAATTCTTCCCTTTGTTTCCCCTGAGAATTGGATCCAAGGTCACATTAAATAAGATGAACAGAAGGCTTCTGTTGGCGATGACTACCGGGGCTGATAATGGGGGGAACAGGCACTGCGTGGTCCTTGTGTGACACGGAGAAGACAGAGGCCAACAGTTTATTGGTGACACTGTTTCTCTGCATACAGGGTTGTTTATATCGTGCAGTCTGGAGGCTGTCTGTTACACGTGAATGGTAGCTTTTGCATTGTGCTTTCATTTCACAAACGTCATGTATACACGCTGCCAAAGGAGGAAATGCCTTTAGGAAGTCTAACCTACTCCTCCTTGCTGACAGCTTTCGCCCCGGCTAGGATCGCTCCACTGAGCTGGTCCACTGCACAGTCAGAGTTCTTGGACAGAGTTACCGGCAAAGTGGTACAAACAGGGAAGGGCTCAAACTCTTGAAGGACTGAGAGGGGAACGCCAGCGTACGCCTTTGCAGGAATCCCCGAAGGACCGGCTTTGCTGAGGGGCTGACACTGTACCTTTCTGCCACTTCAGTGGAGAGTTGTATTTCTTTAAACTAGGTAGAAAATGCTTCTCAAAAGCTTCCACTCTGACTTAAAACCTTTCGTGCCAACCAGTTATAGAGCAGAAGGTAATGGAAAGTCAAATCTGAAAGTATTAATAATTGGAGAAAAGGAGACTGAGGGGTGACCCCATCAATATTAATAAAGATGTGAAGGGTGGGTGTCAGGAGGATGGAGCCAGGCTCTGCTCAGTGCCATCTAATGACAGGACAAGGGGCAACGGGTGTCAGCTGGAACACAGGAAGTTCCACATCAATACGAGAAGGACCTTCTTCCCGGTGAGGGTGACAGACCCCTGGAAGGGGCTGCCCAGGGAGGTTGTAAAGTCTTCTTCTCTGGAGATATTTTAAACCCACCTGGACCTGTTCCTGTGTGACTGGATCTAGGTGTCCTGGTGTGGTAGGGGGATTAGACTCATAGAATCCTTAGGGATTGGAAGAGACCTCTAAAGATCATCTAGTCCAATCCCCCTGCCATGGCAGGATCACCTAGACCGAGTCACACAGGAACATGTCCAGGCGGGTTTCAGGATCCCTTCCAGTCCCGAATGTTCTGTGATTCTGTGATAAAGGATTCTGGGTGCCGTGACATCTTTAAGGGCTTTATAAGCTTTCAAAAACTGTATTTTTGATTGCTCTATAGCTTTGATAGCACATCTAAGAAAAAACCATTTTCACGGTTTTTTAAATCAAGAATTGAAAGGGAGGAACAGAAAACTTACAGCTTTCCTCCTGGGAGTTTCAGAACTTTGAAGATACCCAAATCTCCTTCTCAGTGCTATCAAGGTTAAAAAAGTTTGGGAAACATGACCGTTCTCTGGAGTACGTAGCGTGTAGTTCCTCCAGAGTGCTGCTGCAGGGATTCCTGAAGCAGAATTAAAGGGCAGTCTTTTAAGTTCTTTGTTTAAACAGACAGAGGTAAACTACTGAGAAAGAACTGCTCAAGTTTTGAACTCCGTGATCAAAAGGAGGAGATGCACGTGGCAGTAACGCTGGCTCTGCCGCTGTCAGATTGATCATGCAGCGTTCATACTCATTCATCACTTCTTTCAGTTGCTCTCAAGAACCCCAGGAAAGAAAAAGAATCTCTCTGAATAATTTAAAGGAGTTCTCTCTTTTCAGTCATCAGTCCTTTTGTTCTTGTGTGTATCTCTAACCTCACACCAGGCATTTTAATTTGCCTGTGATGGTGACAGAACCTTCTCAATGTCTGCAGTGGTGGCAGAGCAAAACGGAAAAGAAATATTTATAAGATTTTAGGGACAAAAGAAATCCTCTAATCGACTACAGACTCATAAAGAGTTGAGCAATGCAAAGACTTCCTTCACAGCAGATTCAGTACTTTGCTGGAATGGGCACCTAAGGAAAAATCTAAAGTGAACAGCTTTTTATTTAAGTCAACCATGTTTATAAGGTTGTTTCTTTCCCCCTACTTTGGTTTATACGAGACTTCTAGAACGTCCTGTTTCTGGGTACCCTCACAGGTATCATCTGCAGGACCTCAGAAGCCAGAAGTGAAGTCATCAGCCTGTTGTGCTAGACACTGTAAGAACAGCCCTTACCCTACAGAGTTTACCAACTGAAAAAAGAGTATCCTAAAGACTGGGGAAAAGAGCTCTTTGTCTTCTGTAACAGGAGCAGTGACAGAGAGACTGATTGAAAATGGCCAGGAAGAAAACCCCTAAATGGATGGACGTATTGAACCCCCTTCTGAGACCCAACTCTGCTTTGACCAGGAGACTCCTGTTCCTTTGAGGTACTTTGCCACCAAATTACAGCTTGCTTAAAAAAAAGAAGCTTCTTTGTTTTAGAACCAAACAATCCAGCTCACACCTGCTCCCCCTTGTCCTGTTGTTGGTGCCCCTGAGCAGAGCCTGGCTCCATCCTCCTGACACCCACCCTTCACGTATTTTCCAACAGCTCCCTCAGCCTTTCCTCATCAGGGAGAGATTATTGGCAGCAGAAGGATCACATACTGAGACAGGTAGTGTAATACTATAAGAACAGCTGTGTGCAGGACCCCTGGCTCCTAATTCGGAGCCCTAATATAATAAGGACAAGTAAATCTTTTGCAGCAAGTCATCTGTGCGCATGGTTTGTTGACTTAATTTCATGAGTTACAACAGCAGCACTTTTCAGATTCACAGGCAGCAGCTGAGGTATGAAGCATCTTGCCTCTCATTGCAGCCTCTACTCCACAAGCCAGGAGACAGGCAGAAATTGTTCTCAGTGAAGCTGGGCACATGTGGAACTCTGTCAGGAAACTAAGTGACAGAAGGGTAAAAGATAATTATCGTGAATGTAGTCAGTTTAAGCTGAGGCTTCAAAGCAGGTATGAAAAAGGAAGATCAAGGGAAGTGGTGATAAGAAAGAGAAGTTTTAAGAAATTCAGAATCACAGAACATTAGGTGTTGAAGGGACCTTGAAAGATCATCCAGTCCAATCCCCCTGCCACAGCAGGATCCCCTTGATCAAGTCACACAGGATCATATCCAGGTGGGTTTTAAGCATCTTCAGAGAAGGAGACTCCACAACCCCGCTGTGCAGCCTGTTTCAGTGCTCTGTCACCTTCACCGTGAAGAAGTTCCTTCTCATACCTATGGGGGACCTCCCGTGTTCCAGCTTAGGCTTCTTCCACAGGATAGTCAGGAAGTTACATGTCCTGTGTCCGTGTTGCTCGTAATTGATCTTCAATCGCACTTCTTACCACTGTTTACATCTCTTCAATTTTACACACTGCAACTCCAGACAGGGGGCTGGCTAGGAGACATGCTTTGCTTTTTGTAGGGTAATTACTCATGCTGAATATTACCCTTGAACAACTTGAGTTCTCATGTCTGAGGAAAGAGGATTGAAAAAAAGGCTGGTATATACGTGTGTGTTTTGATAGAGGAACTTATATTTTAAGCAAGTGAAAGAGGATCTCTTTGACTTTTTTTGAAAGCTTTCTAATGAGCTAAAGAACAGATGTATCTGTGACTGTCATCAACCCCCTGAGCAGTAATGATTTGAAACAGTTTGTCATATGTACTTGATCCTGATTAAAATAAGACAAATTACCAAGTTTCACCTCTCTTGATGCAGAACAGATAGCTGTCGTTCAGTGGTTCTTCCATCACACACTAATGCTTTCCTTTTTTTCACTCCTAAATAGATAATTTAAACATCTATTAACATTCAGCAGTAGGAGAAATGCAGTGTTGTGCTCTGGCTCATTAACTCTTGGCAGCTGTGGGAGACCCTCAGCACTCAGGGCACCTGGCCTTGATGGCCCTAAGTGACCCCTCCTGTGCCCCCAGCTGCTGCCCATTCCGCTCTGGTGGGAGGGTTTCCCATTTGTAGCGTGCACTGGGGGCTGCTGGGATCAGTTCTCTTCTCCTTGCTCTGTTAGTGAGTCAGTCGTGACCTTTCCTTCTTGCTGCGTCGCAGTCTGAAGACTTTGGGGCTGTGGTTGGAGCCTGCTGCTCGTGAGGACCTGCTGTACTGGTGAGTTTCTCCCTGCCCTGGGGCACAGTTAGGGCACCTGCCCTGATGGACGTGGCCCTGAGCTCTGGAGTGGTTGTAATGCAGGACTCGGTTTGTAAAGAAAGTCTGCTTCCTTCCCTTCAGGTAGAACAGAAACAAAAGGGCCCTGTGTTTTTTCAGGTGTCTGTATGGAACAAAAGGGAGGCTTCCGTGGCTTGTTGACCGGTGTGAGATGTATTTCTAGGCGATAGCTGGAGCCTTCACAGGGCCATTGTTTTTTAAAACCGGGTGTTTTTGTGAAGAATGGGACCAAGAGATGCTGCGCTGCCAGTAGTGGTGACTTGCAGCAGGGGGTGCGTCAGTGTTTGCAGTCAGGCACGCAGAGCATGGTGTGTGGAACACCTGGAAGTGACTGTGCAGAACCAGATGGATTCCCATCTATTTTGGCTTAGAAATGGAATATTATGAGTTTGCTAGGTGTAAAAGTTGGCTTCTCACACACCCTCACTAGTTGCAGCAGATCCTGAACGGAAGAATGGGATTTGCTAATGCTTGGTGGTCCTTGCTCTACAACAAAAAAAAGTGATAAAGATGTTGATAAACTTTAAACACTAGTGCAGCAACGTTCCTGGGATTTACTAGCTGAAGGAGAAGTTTGTTCCTTGTTTAAGGATGATAATTAAGCTTCTCACAGTGAACCTGATTTTGTTGAATTCAAATCCCCACACTTTCAGTCAAGTATCAGCTGTCACATCTTTGTCACAGCATAAAAGCTCCCTAGGGAAACGAACTTTATAATAGCTAAAGGAGAGTAAATCCACAGACTCGATGACTTTCTCTTGTGTGCTAATAGCCCAGCAGGTTTGTCTCCCTGGCTGCAGAGGGAGGATCACTGTTGCTTTGTGGTGGCTGAAAATGCTTAATGCCCTTTTCAGGAGAGTTGAGCAGGTAGCCTTTCGGTTATGTTGTGTTTGTAACAGCAGAGTTTACACTGTTAGTTCCTCTCTGGCTCCATCTGTGTATGTTTGTGTCTGTGTTTGAGAGGTGGTTTACCAACTTTTCAGAATGAATCACGCTTGAGCAGCAAATCTACTGCACAGATCAGTTGGTGTCTGCTGCTTCCCAGAGGCTCAGGAGTCACTGATGTTCTGTGGGCCACAAGGCACTACCATGAGTTTAGGCTTTCTTTCACAACTCTACAAGGTCACCCCTAAACCAGATCCCCCAACACCACATCTGAGCTACTTTTAATCTCATCCAGGGATGGGGACTCATCCACCACCCTGGGCAGCCCATCCCAGTGCCAATGACTTGAGCTTAGATTTATTCATAAGCCAGTAAAGCACAAAGACTGCTACTCTTGATACCACTAAGGCAAAGCAAGTTTTTATATGTTTAAAGTTGGGGGGGGTGTTCATTGAGACAGGAACCCATCATGTTTTTCACTTTCTATGCAGAGAAACCAGGATCAATATATTAAACCGACCTTGTGTTGTTGTTCTTAAATACTGAAGCATTTGGTGGTTGAAGTGCAACTGCCATCTCATTTCTGAACAGCTGCATCGAAAGCTGTTTGCCTTGTAGCCTCCAATGCTAGGATGATGGAGTTTTTTCCCTTAGACAGAAATAAAACTTTAAGATAAAATTCCTCTTGGGTGGCATTTGTAATGCAGTCTGATCTCCCTTCTATCCTTCCGTGAGCATGTCAGCGCATATTTTATGGAGTCTTGTCTTAAAACTGCTTCCCTAGTGCTGCGGGTAGCACGCTCTTGCTGGCTCTGGATAATGATATTTTAAAGATTCCCTTTTTCTCCTGTGCTAGTAATTGACGTTTCTTAATTATTTGTATGATAGCTATTCTATAAAGCCCTGATGTTATGAAACCTACGGAGTAACATGCTTCGAGGAGAAGCCTGACCTTCAAAGGGTGATCTCATTAGCAGGACAAAGCAGAATGGCTGCTTACTCACACATAGCCACAGCTCTTCACCTCTCTGACTGCAAAACAGAACTCTTCTGCTGTGTCCAGGTGTCCCTTCCACAAGGGTGTCAGTGAGAAAGCTGGTGGGATGCTTGTCAGGCAATGGGAGGGCAAGGCCAACAGCCGAGTTATAATGCTGAGCTTCAGGGTGTGACTGTTGTGTCTTACCTGGGGGTCTTACTGGGATCTCATGGTGATCAGGGCTGAAGGACTTGAGGAGAGCTGGGTAACCTTCGAGGGCAGTGTTTTTGGAGCAGAACAGTCCATCGCAGTGTGCGCAAGGCTGATTGAGTTTGACAGGAAGGCAGCATGGTTGAACTCTTCACTTGGCTGCGATGTGGACTGGGAAGGATTATGGGGACACAGGCTGTGTTGTCAGGTGGAGTTGCATAAGTCAAAGCTTACTCTGAGCAGAAACTGGCACGGGACACACAAAGGTTCACGAGAAAGGCAGCATTTGTGTGTGTTGGCTGCCAAGAAGGATTTGAGACCCTCAGCTGAGTGGCGTAGGAGACCTAGACACATGAATAGAGTGGCAAATGGAATGAAAAAAATACCAGCTTTGGTGAAAATAGTGAAACCCATCCAGCTTTGTTTTCAAAATGTATTGTCCTTGGTTGTCAAACTGAAGGAGTTTCAGGTTGTCCCTGCCCATCAATGTGTCTTGACTGACTGAAAACATTCACTCAAAGCTGCGCTTGTTCTCTTGGTTGACTTGCTGCACTTTTTGCCCACTTAACGTGACCTCTTCACTGCTTCCTGTAAATCCAGTTGAGTGGAATCGCTTCTACCTGTCTGCTTCAGCTGTCAGCAGGAAGAGCTGTTCTGGGAGTCGTACAATGACTCAAAGACACGTGTTAATTCCTGAAGACACGTTTAAGCATGCGTGTGTCGCGGTTGTGAGCGTGACGGCACAGACCGAAAGTGCTTGTTGCCATTAATGGCATCACAATATCAGCAACCATTCCTGCTAAAAATTCATTGAGGGTTTTTCCCCTCCAAAACCAAGTCTGGGAAGAGTGCTGCTCTTCAAGTCTCAAGGATGATACAGGGCAGGGAACTGAGGAGGAAAAGCTGAGGGAGTTGGGTGTCTCTACCTTGGAGACTGAGTGGTGACCTCATAATGTTGATAAATATGTGAAGGGTGGGTGTCAGGAGGGTGGAGCTGGCATCTTCTCAGTGTCATCTAATGATAGGACAAAGGGTAATGGATGTGAACTGGAACAGAAGAGATGGCAGATCAATATGAGAAGGAACTTGTTCACAGTAAGGTGTCAGAGCACTGGAAGAGGTTGCCCAGGGCGAGTTGTGGAGTCTCCTTCTCTGGAGACATTTAAAACCCACCTGGCTATGTTCCTGTGTGACTTGATCTAGGTGATCCTGCTGTGGTGGGGGATTGGACTGGATGATCTTTCAAGGTCCCTTCCAATCCCTAATGTTCTGTGGTTCTGTGAAATCCTATATCCACGGAACCAAATTGTAGGTAGTAGAAAAGAAACACTAAATGGTGGAAATGTTCAGGCAGCATGATGATTACACTGATGTTGTAGTGCTGCAGCACATCCTTAGTTCCTGTGTTTCATAACAGTGCTATTATGTTAATGGAAGGCACATCCCTGGTATATTGACTAAATGTGCTTTTTGTGTTCAGTGAACAATACATAATGATTTTCCCCGGCTTGCTTGGCACATTTGGATAAGTCATGAAAAAGTGTGAAGCTTTTGTTACTGCTTTCTGTTAACAACCAGCTCACAGAACCATATGTCTTTAGTGAAGAATCTTCACTTCTTATCATGGAATCACAGAGTTGTTCAGGTTGGAAAAGACCCTTGGGATCATTGAGTCCAACCATCAGTCCTACTCTACAAGTTCACTCCTCTCTCTGCGATGAATTTTTTCTGAGGTCCAATCTAAACCTACCTTGTTGAAGCTTGAAGCCCTTCCCTCTGCTTCTGTCACTAATGACCTGTGAGAAGGCACCAGCATCAACATCTTTCCAATGTCCTTTTAGATAGTTGTAGAGAGTGAAGAGCCTCCTCTTCCTCAAACTAAGCAGCCCCAAGTCTTTCCATCTCTCCTCAGAGTTCTTCTCCCCTGTTTTTATTTCTCTTCTGTTTTTGTTTTGACACTGTATTACTGCAGTCTCTTCCTGAGGCCACTTTCTCTTGTGGTCTGGTGGGTTCTACACCCACTGGTAATCTCTTCAGCAAATACATTGCTCGGGTAAAGAGCAAAACTGCGCTCATCATACTTCCAGTTTTTGCTAATTGTTGTTAAGAAACTGGGAAGAAAGTTTTTGGAATTTGCTGGTTTTGCTTCATTTTGATTCAGGCTGTTGGCTGAGTGTTAATTTGGTTTGTCCAGAAAGCATTTATTGTTATGTTTCTTAGAGATTCACTGGTTAGTGTGGTGCTCTGAGGTTGAGTAATGACGAGATGCCTGTATTGTCTGGCAGAAATGAATTCAAACTGATTGGAATCCAAATGAATCCACACCCTGCTTCTGTCCGGGTGCAGAGTGTTTCCTCTAATACAGACATCTATCAAGTGGCCATCTGGCTAGCTCAGAGCAGTTAGCATGCAGCAATATTTCTTTTAATTTGGAAAATTAAGCCACGTGCTGGAGCGAAGGCAAGATTTTGAACCTTTGTTCTGTAGAGCTAATTTAGATTTATGGCTGCCTGATCTCCTTTTTGAAGTGATGTAGTCCAGATCGCCCTGGCAACCTGTTCGCACACGATCTCCGAAGGTTTTAGGTTTCGCTAGAAATAATGTAAACGCTTAATCAGTACAAAGCGGCTTGTAGGCTGTTTAATTTGGTCCAGCTTGGCTTCGCTGAGGCCATCTGGTTTTCCTTTCTTGGCTAATTGCACTGAAAACCACAGCAAAAAAACCCCAATGGAACTTCACCAGAACAAGGAAACATTTCAGGAGGCTTGTGGTAGTAGGTAGGAGGCTTGTAGCAGTAATCTGTGACCAAGTGCTTACGATTTGTAAAACTGTGGAGGTCTGGGCTGCTAAATGTTGTCACTTCTTGGCACAATCAGAAGTATTTTTTTAATGAAAATGGAACAAATAATTACACTGTTAATCCATCTTTTAATGACAATTAATGCAAGTCAGCTTGGATGCTTGTGTAACAGTGGCACACGACAAGGGGCGCCGGGTGTGAGCTGGAACAGAGGAGGCTTCACATCAATATGAGAAGGAGCTTCTTCAGTCAGGATCACAGAGCGCTGGAAGGGGCTTCCCAGGGTGGGTTGTGGAACCTCTGTCTCTGGAGACACTTAAAACCCATCTGGAGATGTTCCTGTGCAGCTTGATGTAGGTGATCCTGCTGTGGCTGGGGGATTGGACTAGATCTTTCGAGGTCCCTTCCAATCCCGAATGCTCTGTAATTAAAATGGAACAAAGGATTACACCAGTGATCTAGCTTGTAAGGAGAATTAGTGGAAGTCAGCTTGCCTCCTTGCACGGCACCAGTTCTTGGGGTAATGCTAAGAAATGTGAGAGTCCTTGTGAGGTGGGAAGAGTACACTTCACCCCTTTCCTAAGGGTCAGTCATAACCATGAACAGAGATGCAGAGACGTTACTCTTCGGCATGTGGTCCGAAGTCCGCCGTTAGGTCCTTCCACTCTACTTTCCCTGCCAGGTTTAATAATAGCTGAAACAGTTAGACAGTCACACGTGTGTGTGTTCTCATAGCCACTGATGTCTTTTTCAGCTGATTACCTAGTGTGCCATCTTCCTGCCATCAGAGTTACTATCTATAGAAACTGCTCTTGCGACTTTATATGTGACAAGGACGGAGAGAGAGTGTTCTTCCACAGAAAGAGTATTACAGTTCAGCAGTGCATTCAAACTAGACAATGCTTGGACTAGATGATCTTTCGGGGTCCCTTCCAATCCCTAAAATGATTCTTCTAACAAGCTGTACTGCAGTGCATACTTCTTAATGTGCGACTGGATCGAGGGGATCCTGCTGCGGCAGGGGAATTGCACTGGATGATCTTTCGAGGCCCCTTCCAATCCCTGATGTTCTGTGATTCTGCATCAGTGTGTTCTGTATAAACATACCTACATGACCTACGCATCTACACAGATGTAAAAACATGGTGCAGATAGGTTACTCCACGTATGTAAGAGTGTGTGTGTGTATACACACAGCTAGCGGTGTGTTTTTTCCTTTCACTTTTAATAACGGAGAGATAACTTGCTTTTAATCTGTTGGATTAGATAAATATGATGAGTGTCAAGTTAATCTAAATTCAGGGATATTCGTGACATTTTTTTCCTTGTTTAAAGCCATTACTTAATCAAGCACTACGGGGAGTTTTTTGACATAACCAGGTGTGGATGTGTAAAGAATCATAAAGGTGTGGAATGGCTGCTTTTTCATGGAATGATGGATATGATGCAAATCCTACTGTGGTGGGCAAGTTACTGATTCACAGCTGGAAGACAGCTTGATTTACTCTTGCCTGTGGGTTAGGAATAGCAGTGAGCTTATTTGGATTATAAATGGGAAATATGACAGAAGTCACCTAGTAAAACATTTTGCTTGCATCCGCTGGAGCTTGCTCAGCTGTGAATACATCTGTGTGCACGCTATCTCTGCCTGCCTTGTGTGCCACCACTTTTCATCTGCACAGTTCTTTCATTTGTCTTGTTCTCCTTCTTAAACCAGAGCTCTCAATCTGCCCTGACAGTGGAGATGAAAAGGAAGGAATTTGCAGGCAAGCCTTGAACATTAAACCCTCCTGCTTGCTGTGTCTTGGGTACATGGGACCCCTGGCGTGTGGCAGGCCCTGCACTGCCTGTCATCTAAATGACCTTTAAAAACACAACAGGGATGGTGACTCGACCATCTCCCTGGGCAGCCTGTTCCAGTGTCTGACTACTCTTTCAATGGGAAGAACAAATTCCTGGTGTCTAGCCAGGAGGCTTCCTGGTGCAGCTTGAGACCATTCCCTCTTTTTCTATCGCTACCTGTGAGAAGAGACCAGCATCCACCTTTCTACAAGGTCCTTGAAGGTAATTGTGGAGGCTGATAAGGTCTTCAGACTAAACAACTCTGGCTCACTCTGCTGCTCCTCATCAGACTTGCCTAGGCCCTTCACCAGTTTCCCCACTCTTCTCTGCACCCACTCCGCTCCCCAATGTCTTCCTTGAATTGAGGTGCCCAAAGCTGAAGCCAATACTCAAGGTGTGGCCTCACTAATGCCAAGTACAGGGGGGCAATCACTTCCCTACTCTCGCTGGTCACACTGTTTGTGATACAAGCCAGGATGCCATTTGACTGCCTGCAAAACACTGTTGGCTCATGCTCAGCTGCTTGTCGACCAGCACCCTCAGGTCCCTGTCTGCCAGGCACGTTTTCCCAAGGCTCTAGCCCTGCATGGGGCTGTTGTGGCCCAAGTGCAGTTTTACACACGTCAGCCTTTGCCCTTCACCTAGAGATACACCTTTCGAGGCCGCGGTTACGTGAGGACTGCGTGGCTCTACATTATGTTGGTGCCATTTCCTTAGAATGGAGCCTGTAAGTGCTCACAGCTTGGAGCAGTAGGCTGATTGCTGGGAGAAAATAGAAGTAAGTGTGTCTGCTTCCAGCTCTAAACACTACAGGTCGGATTAGGAGCTGCCTAAAAGTGAGGACACCAGCGAAATTGTGTCCAAGTGTCAGTAGTGGGTGTTAGTTGGTCCTTCTTGGTACCTGTGCGTCCGTCTTGTTTGTTTTGCACGTGTGTTTTGTCCCATGGGCCTGTCAGGACGGGCTGGAACAAGCCATTGCCATGGCCTAAGAGTGGCACCGATGTTCAAACTGCCTCTTGCCCAAAGCCCATCAAAAGTCTTGCTTCTGCAAATCAACTAAACAGGATTTCACAGCAGCGTTCCAAATGCAGTAACCTTTGAGTTGAGACCACGCACGGAGCCTCCTCCCCCAGAAGAGGCTTCCTGAAAATAACGAGCTCATGTAAACACTAGATACCTGCAGCGCCGAGCACTAATTGTAAGTGATGCACAAGAGCAAGTGCTGTAAATGTCTTCATCGGTACCTGCCTACAGAAAGGGGAGTAATTGTTTTACATGAGCCAGCTGACTTGTGGATGTGTCCAGGACAGCTAGCACTGCCTCAACTACAGGCAGCGTGGCAGAAGCACATTGACAGCTCCGCTCTTCTCTTAAAAACCCCCCAGGTTTCGGCGATGGGGACTGGACTTGGGTGATCTTTGAGGTCCCTTCCATCCCCTAACCTTCTGTGATTCTGTGAATTGCAGTTTGTTTCTCTAGCATCCACATGCTAAGTCTTCAAAAAATTGGAGGGCACTTTATAAACCTGAGTGCAGTGAAGGCAGCGGTGATATGTGTAGGAGCACATCAGCTCTGGGAGAGACCCGTGCTTCCACAACAGCCAGTCCTACACTGCTGCTCTGTGCTCTCCTGGCTGGTACCTGTGTAGTGACAGCCACAGGCTGATCGATTCTGAACTGAAATTGTCACAGCCACAGCTTGATCTTTCATTTGTGTGCAAGAAAGAGGGAAAATTCAGGCTGGAGATTTGCAAATGCAATTAGTGTTAAACTATCAGTCGGCGCTGAAGCCTGAGGTTGTTGACGGTAGAGCTAAAGGTTGAACCTGCAACAGTGATCCGCTTGAATTAGCAACACGTTCAAGAGAGCCACTTGTAAATTGAGGACGTTCCGTGCCATCCTCACAATAAGGACACACGGGAGACCAGCTGATGCTTCTGATACTTCATATTGAACTAATAGGTTAATTGTTAATTGCAAACCACACGGCAAGCTGGTGTCAGTCTGACTAGCAGACATAACTTGAGAGGGTTGTAAGCATAAGGCATGAACATCTAATTAGCAATGATTCCAAGCATTTTCAGATGAGAAGACTGATGGCAGCAATTAATTTGGACAGCAAAATGACATCTTGCTTAAAAACAAACTAAAAACCTTGAAGACTTGTGTAACAGTTGTGTGAGCTATGACAGCTGAGTCTTTTGGGGAGAAATGTGTGTATTTCCCTCTTGCTACGAGGGAATTTTATTCCATTTACATTTAGCTCGTTATATGAAACTGTCCCTTCTAGGGCAAAATCCAAGCACATGCAGAAGAGAAGGAACACCTGTGAAGGAAAAAAAAATCAAGGCAAAAATAATACTATCAGAAGCTGTCTTGGTGTTGTTTCTAACTTAAGAGCAGCAGGGGCCCCGGTTGGCTGGTGGGTGGTTGACAAGGGCAGCATGATCACTTATTACCTACAGTGGCTTTTAAATGTTGGGTTTTTAAAGTTTATCTGAAGTGACTAGTTCTTGTTTGTGCTGTCAAGTGACAGACCCTGTTGATGGCTGGAGCTCCAGCCCAAGCATCCCAGGGCCAAAGGGAAGAACACAGCAAGCCCCAGCTTTCTATGATGTGTCACCAACCCCAGGAACGATAGATCCGCGAGAGTGGGAGAGAGCTAAGTACGTTGTCAAAGGTCCTATTTTTTCCCCCTTTATGTTCAGGGCCTTCTGAAATACATGTCCTTGTGTGGGGACTCTAGCTGTGCGTAGGGTGACAAGAGGGGGAGGTCTTCTAGACAGGGCAGAGGGGCTACTGTGCTCACCCAGCTTGTGGGCAGCCTGTTCTGGTGTCTCGCTGCTTTCACAGGCAGCTCCAGCCATCCATGGAGATGCCTTACATCGTCCTTGGTGAAAAGATGAATGCTTGCATTTCAGTCAGTCTGTGAAGTGGCAGGAAGAACTGACTTTAAAGCCAAACTGGACTTTGGTTCATACTAATAACAATCAAAAACATGGCAAATCAAAAGCTGAGTCTGTTGTGGAGAAACACATGTGTTCCCCTCTTGCCATGGCTAAGGAAAATAGATGCAGTCCCCAGGCTAATAGGAAACTTATTAGTCACAACTTTGCACAATATAGAAAAGGCAACAACATTACTAGATTATTTTGAGTTAATAGTGAATCATGACCTGAATTTCTTCAAGAAATTCTTCACTGAGTTTATTGATGATTTTAATGCTTTATCTCGACTGTGAGTAAAGTACCCGAAACACTTGGAAGGCTTTCCGTGGTGGGCATCAGTTATGGGTAGTGGTCTAGATGAGCTGCACTAAGTTTTCCCTCTGACAGCTAACCTTTACTGCAGGTTTTAATTGGATTGAGGTGCCAAGTAATTAAAAAGAGCCTCCTCAGCCTGCGGGCTGCCTGCTGAATGCTGTGCAGAAATGGCATTGCCTGAAGCACCTGCTCCTGCCTCAGAGTTAGAGGAAATGCTGTTTCAAAAGAAGCTGTAAAATGAACACAAGTGACTTGGAAAGTATAAATGGCCTCTTTTAAAAGGAGGTGGTTTCCCTCTCATGTTTGACCCAAAATACAGACACTTGGACTGAAGCCCTGCTAGGGTAACATTTTGGAAATGACTTGAGATTAATTGAGAGGAAGTGACATTGCCAGTCTCATTCAGGGCTGTTTGCAAGCAGCTTGTATCCACATGTGAAAACTGTTTTCCCAAATGATGATCTTCACAGTCAGGAATCTGGAAATGCTGTTTGGTGCTGAATTCTAAAGGCCTGCTGGTCAGGGGCAAGTACCACATGCCTTCTGCAGTCTTTTAGTGGAAGTCGCACGCGTGGCTTTTAAGATCCAGATCTCATAAACGTGTGTCATTACAAAAATAGAGTTGTCCTTTGATTTAGGTTGCGCTTTGGCCTGGTGTTTACCCCTGTGATAAGCACCTTTACGTACTCAGTGTTTACTTTGCCAGTCTAAATAAGCAAAGGCCTCTGTCCTGTCTTAGGAGACCTGTTCCTGTGTCTGTTCGATGTTCTAGGCTGAAGTCGCAGAATCACAGAACATTAGGGATTGGAAGGGACCTGGAAGGATCATCTAGTCCAATCTCCCTGCCACAGCAGGATCACCTAGATAGGGTCACACAGGAAAATATCCAGGTGGGTTTTAAACATCTCCAGAGGACACCCCAGAACCTCAATGGGCAGCCTGTTCCAGTGCTCTGTCATCATCACCATGAAGAGGTTCCTTCTCAGACTGATGTGGAACCTCCTCTGTTCCAGCTCACACCCACTACCCCTTGTTCTATCATTAGAGAGCCTAGTTCAGTCTTCCTGACACCCACCCTTCACATACTTATCAACATTACTGAGGTCACCCCTCAGTCTCCTTTTCTCCCAGCTCCCTCAGCCTTTCCTCATTGGGGAGATGTTCCTCTCCCTTCATCATCTTTGTGGCTCTGTGCTGGACTCCCTCCAGCAGTTCTTTCCATAATATATCACTAGTCCATGGATTTTTTTGCTTACTCCATGTAGCTCCTTTCCCATAGAGAACTTCTGCTGTGTTGGCTTACAGCTGACTCTATGTTTTTAAGATAATTGATGAGGTTTCTTCTTGTGCTGTAGTATATCATACCACGCCAAAGGTAACATTTCTCATTTAATCACATTACCAGTGCCAGGGGATTAATGTCAGGTGGCACTTGTGGTGACAGTGAAAAGATTAAACACTAATTCCATTAAACTTGCCTACTGCATTTGATATTTCAACTGTTAATAAGAGGGATTACTGCCTTTGTAGGCTCTGGTAAAAATAAGCTCAGTGTAATGGGTTTATGAACCAAAGACCTCATTATTTTTCATACATAAAAGACTATTTTGTAAAGATCACTGATTTAAGATATTCATTGAGAGTTCTTAGTCAGCCTAGGCTAATGGGAAAGATCATTTGCTGATGAACATTATAGGTTTTCTGAAGGTTTATATCACAGATAAAGCTTAATTCCCATTTCACAGAATCACAGAACATTAGGGATTGGAAGGGACCTGAAAAGTCCAATCCAGTCCAGCCCAGTCCCCCCACCACAGCAGGACCACCTAGATCCATTTCCATGTAGTTTGTCGAACAGCTTGATTTGCCAGAAGGGACTTGACAGTTGTAAACAGAGACGTTGAAAACAGCCAAAATCACTTAGAAAATATTCCTCCTAAATTTGCTAAACAGGAAACTTTCCCACTGCAAGAAAATGTAGAGACCTCAGCCTTTCCTCATCAGGGAGATGTTCCACCCAACCTTTAGCAAATCCACACGCTCGATCCCGTGTTCTGTGCTCTTCTAGGTGAAGAGTTTTGAAGAGATTATAGAAAGAAGTACATAAAGGAGAAGCACAGTACAGAGAGAGTTTTTAATGTCTGGAGATCCTGAACAGGGCAGACAGTGAGGAATAGAGGGTTGAATGACATGGCAGTAGGAAAAGAAAACCTCACTGTTGAGTTTTTTCATCAGAGGAACTTCTTCACGATGAGGGTGACAGAGTACTGGAAGGGGGCTGCTCAGGTAGGGTTGTGGAGTCTCCTTACCTGGAGATGTTCTTGTGTGATTGGACCTAGTTGATCCTGCTGTGGAGGGGGGATTGGACTAGATGATCTTTGGAGGTCCCTTCCAATCCCTCATGCTCTGTGATCGCTGCTTAGGAGAGAATAGTGAGCTTTGTGTTTCTGTGGAAGAACAAGTCAGATAGCAAATGGATTTCTTCAGGCAGCATGTCACAGCAAAAGATGCAGGAAATAGCTTTTATTTTCACTTTCCTGTTCATCAGACTGTAGTCTGATTGCACTCGAGCCACATTTTGTGTCTCCTTTCGTGGAACATTTGCTTCTCAGTTCTCAGTAGGTGTTTTTGTTTACTGTACTTTGTGCCCCGATTGCCTAGTCAGAAGGACGCTCTCCCACTCGGACCGCTGTGCTAATGAGGACAAATATCACAGACCTTTTATTGCTGGAGACTATTTGTTTTGAACAAGCGTGGTTGGTTTGTACTTGCAGCCTCTGTGTTGGTGCTCTGAAACACTCAATATTTGAGTTTATTGACAGGAACGTTTGAGGAAATGCTAGAGGGGAAGGGGAAAAAGGCCAAACCACAAACCCGGAATAAAGGATGTGAACCTGCCAAGTGGGTGTGAGAAGGCAACGGGAGCATCCACTTCTAAGGCTGGGCGATGACCATAGGTGTACTTTTGGGGGTGAACTTGTAGAGTAGGACTGATGGTTGGACGCGATGATCCTGGGGGCCTTTTCTGTGGTTCTGAGAGGCTGAAATGGCTGTGTAGGGCAGGAAGGCAGCCCAGAGAGCAGAAGAGCTGGAATACTTTCCATGACTGCTGGTTAACTGCTTGCGTTAGTAAATGCAACTGCCATCAACTGGAAATACAATTCCGAAGCGTTTGCCTCCTCCGAGAGGAACCGTGCAGCATGTAGCCATTATGTTCAAACCCACTTTGTCATTTCAGATTGTAAATGCTTGTCAGACTGATAGCTTATGGTTTTAAAAATATAATTGGAGGAAAAAGTGTAGTGAATAAATTACTGGCTAATCCTGACTAGTAGAAATTTGAGGGACTTCCACAGGGGAGGTTTAGATTGGACATCCGGACAAGTTCTTCATGGAGAGAGTGGTCAGGCGCTGGGATGGGCTGCCCAGGGTGGTGGTTGAGACCCCATCCTTGGATGATTTAAAAAGACACTTAGGTATAGTGTTGGGGGATCTGGTTTAGGGGTTCTTTACCTTAGAATTTGATACCTGTGGTAATGAGGTTCTCCTTCAGTGGCTGCTTGCTTTTGCGTTTGTCGCTATGTGGACACTGGTGTCTACTTCTTACAGCTGTTCTTCCTTGTGTTTAGTCTTCTCTCACTACTTTTTATCATGATGTTAGTGTTAATATGGTTTGTAGAACCAAGTGGAACAATTTTTATACAATTTATGAAACAGATAATCTAGTCCTGTGCTCGCAGCAATTGCTTTTCTCTGTGTACTCTAACTCGCAGCCGTATTTCTGGTGTCCAGATGCAGTGCTTGGGCAATATCTCACCTGTGACTTATAAAACAGTATTGATCTTCCTTACATCTTCTAGAAATACTTCATCTGATAAATTCAATATCCTTTCCCAAAGCAGACTTACCCTGATTTATGGTCGCATAGACAGAATATTATCAGTGATTTGCTGCAGATGAGCATGGGCTCAGAGAAATGTTAACTCCTGAAATGCACGATGTTGCCATCTGATGTTGATGCTGATCTGTTCTGCTTTCTGCATGCTGAGTCTTGTTATTTAATTCCTCTTGATTTTCTGATCCTAGCCATTGGCAGTAATTTATCCAAACCACCTGTATTAACACTCTTCTCTTTGGGGTATTTTTAGTGTAAATATTTAACAAGATTAGGTCCAAGGGGATTCTTGAGTAACCTGTTTAAGAGCAGTCCTTCAGGCTTGGCAGCTCTTTCACCTTTGGCAGTCAAGTCTCTGTTCTGTTAGGTAAAGGAGGTTCTTAACTGTATGGCTGACGTCAGTCTTGTGTGTGCACTTAACGTGTGTTCATTAATAACTTGGATGAGGGATTAGAGTTCACTGTCAGCAGGTTTGCTGATGACACAAAGCTGGGAGCAGTGGCCAACACCCCAGCAGGCTGTGCTCCCATTCAGCGGGACCTGGACAGGCTGGAGAGCTGGGCAGGGAGACAATGACCTAAAACCAAGGCCGTGTGGAGTCTGGCATCTGGGCAAGAACAACCCCAGGTACCAAGATAGGTTGGGGACTGACCTGTTAGAGAGCAGTGTAGGAGAAAGGGTTGTGGTGGACAGTGGATTGACCATGAGCCAGCAATGTGCGGAGGGATTGGACTGGATGATCTTTCTAGGTCCCTTCCAATCCCTAACGTTCTGTGATTCTGTGATCTTGTCATGCAGTAGTTTGGGAGGGGGATCATGACTGCTGTTGTCTGCAGATTCCTTTGATTCTACTCTGTCAATGAAACAATCTTTTGTTCTATTTCCATATAGAACTATCAGTTCCTCCAGTCCTTTCATGCTTGCTGTCCATGGGATAGACTTCCAGAAGGTGTCTTCAAAAACCCATCATGTTTACCCTTTAAGATTTTTGTGTTTTGAAATACTTTGACCTTTGGTGCACAGTGCCTGCAGCTTAGTACTTTAAACATGGCCCTGCTGTTCTAGATGCCATTTTGGAGAAGAGGGAAGTCAAGTTTGGGCTGGGTTTACTGGAGTTGATAGCGCAGTTCAAGTTGATGATAGGGTCATCGTGAACTCAGGCAGCTCATCCAGAGTCCTTGAAACATGTAATGTGATATTGAATCTCTACCAGCAGAGAATAAAGGTGTCTCTGGCTCAGACTCCTGTCTCTGGCAGTGTCAGGAGTTGATAGGAAATGAAGAATTAGAAGAGCAGGTAAGCATCAGGTGGAAACTGTATGAATACCCTTCTAGTGTCCAGTGATCTTCAGGTCAGGAGCTTGCCAAATGCTGTGGCATCAAGTAACCTCGTGCGGACCTTTATCGCATCCACTTGTAAATGTTGAGGTATCTAAGAGATCCTATGAAAGTGTCATTCTCAAGCTTTACTCTCTTGTGTGGAGAACTGCTGTGAATCTGTTTCGAACTTACCTTCTGCTAGTTTTTGATGACCTCTATCCTCTTACATTGGAAGAGGCAGTGAACAGCTGTTGTGTCTGGGTCTGACAGATTGCTGTAAGTCCTATTCTCTCCATGGTTCTCCAGGACAGTCGTGTTTGCTAGAGCTGACTCTCTGAAGAAAACCCTTCTGTATACACCTGTGAGTATTCCTCTCATCCTTCTGTGGTCCATTCCCAGTTGCCTGTCCTTCTTGTGAAGGTTTAGATGATGCCGAAGTTAATGTAATCAACTTGACCCTGTTGGGTAGGATGGAGTTTTTAACCCCTTTTCAGTCCTTCTTGGATAATATTTTCCCCTTTGAGACTGCAGACCAATGTTTTTATGGTCTACCTACTAGTGATCTCTTATGATCTACCTACTGGGTACATTCCTGCACGACTAGGTCTAGGTGATGCTGCTGTGGCAGGGGGATTGGACCAGATGATCTTGTGAGGTCCCTTCCAATCCCTAAAGTTCTGTGCTTCTGTGATGCCAAAACATCGCGTTAAAAGGAGGAGGCTGGGCAAAACCGCCTTGTTCTGAGCCTTCCCCAGCGGTTTCTCACACGCGCGTGTGTACGTTGTGAGCCTTGTACACAACCTGCACAAGCATCAACATTCGGCCTCTGGACAAACTAAGTCGTCTGGTGTTTTTGGATTCCATTGTTCTGTAAATTGAAAGAAATATTCTTTCATTTTGATTAATGAAAACCTCCAGGAAGATTAATTTTGTTCATTACAGGAGCTAATTGCATGGAAACCCCACAGATTTCAAACCTGCTTAGAATTTTCCTTTAAAATACTTCACTTTCTGTCACAAATGAAATGTATGTGAACGTATGGTTGCTTGTGCTGACTCGTTAAGGACAAGTGAACTGATGAAAGAGTGACTCCATTTCATGCTGCATCGTCACTCCTGAAGGAAAGTGTTGTGAGGACGTCTGGAGAACAGGAGCTTGAAGGGGTGTGCAACAGGCTGCAGAGAGAGCAGCCCTTCTCGGCAGGGCTTTTCCTGTGTGTTGGAAACTACTAGCAAGACAAACTTGAGTTTTCTGCATGAGGCTGATCCAAGATCAGGGATTAGAAAAATGCCTGTCGCCCCAACTGTGAACTCGTGTTTACTAGCTGCTTTGCCAAAGCCAGATCTTAGGCAAAAGTGAATGTATTTTCTGCAACAGGCTGAAGAGAAGATGCTGCTTTTGGTTAACATGAATGACATGCTCTTGCTTCGCTTCACACATTTCCTAGTGACCTGCTTTTGACTTCGGCAAAAGTCTGTGCTGATTAATATTATAACGGGTATGTTACAGGTTAAATGTGTCATCTCAGTAGAAGTTAGTTTCACAAGCTTTAAATTCAAATATTTTAGTTGCCAGTGTTTAAAAATCACCTATTTTGTTGAATCACAGAACATTAGGGATTGGAAGGGAGCTTGAAAGATCACCCAGTCCAGTCGCCCTGCCACAGCAGGATCCCCTAGATCCAGTCGCACAGGAACACATCTGTGTGGGTTTCAAATGTCTCCAGAGAAGGAGACTCCACAACCCCCCTGGGCAGCCCCTGCCAGGGCTCCGTCACCCTAACTGGGAAGAAGTCCCTTCTCAGATTGGTGTGGAACCTCTTCTGTTTCAGCTCAGACCCGTTGCCCCTTGTCCTATCATTAGATGACACTGATATGCTCCTTAAAGTTCGGTTCAGCCAGCAGCAGAGACAGCCAGGTTTTCCAAATGGTCTGTTTGGCCTTGGCTTTGTCAGCTGGAGCCAAGTGATGTGACAACTCTTACGTGCTGGCACACAGCGAAAGCTTTTTGTGATCTCATGTGGCAGAGAAGAGGGAAGTAGTTTGACTGAACTTAAGAGTCTGTGTGTGTGATGGTACTGCATAGCGAGTTCTTTTCATTAATAAATCTTCTCTGGTGTCTAAACAAGCTGTGAATTCCTACGAAGAGGATTTGACTGCAGGTACCGGTGTTATTTCTGGAGTGTCTTAACGCTTCTGTTGCGTTTGCTGCTGAGAACTTCCGCATTTAGCCGGTGGTGAATAATTCACTTGTAACAAAAGACTTGATAATAAGTTCTTTGATTAAGTAGCAAGAAAAATTAGAGCGGTAAGATGTAGAACACAGTGGTGAACTGAGTGTGTCAGTTCACAGGTAAATTACTGAAGGTTGGATGGGTTTGGTGGGCTGAGGGAGATGGAGAAAATGTTTTCAACAATGTGCTGGAATGACTGGTAAACTTTGAGAGCACTGGAGATAATGTGTTCACCTTAATGTGATGTGAAAGGCTGAGGCAGTCACTGAGAAGCAGGTGGTTCATTGGTACTTGTGTATCTTGAGAGAGCTTTCACATGAGGTGTCTTTGGTGGATGACCAAAACTGTGGTATGGACGTTGAACAGAGGTAAATATGAAGGCTTATGGCTACATAATGAACTTAAGGCAAAAGAGTTCTCTGTGGATTTGTCCCAGAGTAACTTTAAGTTGTGTAGTCTGTGGTGCAGGTTTTGTGCAGTGTGTTTGGCTAAGATCAGGTTCCTGTGAAACCCTTCACATCAGGTTGATTTTCTTTGTGGTTTGTAAATGTTTTTACTTAGCCAGTGGAATGCTTGAAGTGATGGTCTCAGTGAGACAAGTACTGCTCAGTCGTGCAGTAAGTTGCGGCTCTTTATGAAAAGAGGCCGGAATCAGACCTTTACTAGGAAGCCCTGAGAGCAACATCCTTGTCTTGTTTAATTCTTGCCGATCGAAGGCTTAGCTTTGTCAGATGCTTGGCTCCTGTGAGCAACTACTGCATCTTCTGGTACCATCAAAATTAACAGGTGTTCTGTAGTCATTGTAGAAGTTGTCCACTCTTGCTTTGGAAGGCATTTTATAGATTTTTATATATATATATCTATCTCTGTATCTCTCTCTATATATATCTAAAAAGCTACTTGAAACCCTATTTTTAGTAGGAATTACTGTCTTCTGCTGTTGATTTACTTTCCCTCTTGCAGATTCTGAGTAGTTCCTCCCTGGTACCGTTGCTTTCCTGGCCGATGGGAGTAGCAAGAACACTTGTATTGAAGTGAGCGACTACTCTTTATCTTGTTAAGTGTTAATCTATAGTCTGCTCTTCTCCAATAGCTGACAAAGGCCATTCTTTACAGGCTAAAAGGCTTTTCTTAGGAAGCTAAATGATTGCTGTAGTTGTAGGCATTTCAATTTGAAGATCACTTGCTGAAGAAGCCGAAAGTGAAGTGGCCTATACAGGAGACAGAACTGCTGTTCTGCCACACGGTTGATCTTGGAGTCAATAACTTTGGCTCGCCAATAAGGAACAAGTAGCTACTTCATGCAGTTTTACTGGCAAAATGAAAACTACGGGCTTCTCAATGTTAAACTATTCAGTTTTATCCTCAGTACGAGTGTCCAAGCTGCTTTGCAACTGAACCTGCATTCAGAAGGCAGTCAGGAAGTACTACTGTCTCTGTGAGCTCTCATACCTTCTCCTTTCCTTCCCCCAACCTCGGCTCTGTCCCCGCGATGAGGAAAAAATAACAATCCAAAACAACAGAGATGCCCTGTGAAGATGATGCTGAAGTTCATGCCCATCAAACAAGGTCAGGCTTAAGAGAGAGTCCCCTGATGTGGAGTGAATGGAAGTGCTTGTGTACCTGAATTTTGGCCCAATCACATCACAGTGCAAAGAATTCGTTCCCAAAGCCAATGGCTCAATGCATGGGAAGAGGGCATTTCTAGTGCACGTTGACTTTGGAAGTGGAAACACAGTGAGGACTTATTTCTGTGTGATTTTTAGTACTATTGAGTGAACAGGACTTGAAGTGGAGGGACTTGTCATCCTATGATTTAAGCAAAAAAACTCACCCAGCAGTTGTGAGCTTGTTTTGAAGACAAAGGTCTTTTGATGGAAAATTCTGGTGGGTACAGAATGATAAATCATTTCAATCCCTTCTGCCTCCTGATATACATGTATGTCCATTTCTAAAGACAGGTCTTGACTCAAAGAAACAAGCAGGAGAAGTCTGGCAGAGAAACAGGAAGAGCCAAGTGTGGATGTGTGATTCTTGTTAATGTGCTTCTGATAGGCTTCCCCGAGGCTAAACTTCGTTGGCACTAATAGTATTTGGTCACTAATAGGCTACAAGATGAAAGGTGCTGAGTGCAAACCAGTGCTGTTTACTGGTCTTTAAATTGGTTAGTGGTTTTAGGCAGAGCCGGTACTCTTACCGGGGCTATTGTTGTGCAAATCGCGTCATCAGAACCATTAGCATCTTCCGGAGGTGCCAATAGATGATTTTTCAGAAGCTGTCAGATTGTCATGTCACAGTTAGTGACAAATGTGTCCTTTTCCTAAAAGGGATCTACAGCTGACCAGAAAGTCAGTTCAATATTCCAGGAATGTATCAACAGTTCTTCTTTATAGTTCTTTAATCTTTCCTTCCACCGGCATGAATTTACCTGTAAGGAGAATTTTAACACGACGACGTCCCAAGCCCCTCGGCTGTGCCAGTAAGTTTCCGCTTCCAAGAAGGTGAGCTTGGCCATGCCAAGAGCCCTGTCTTAGAGGGACCAAACCGAGTTAAAGCAGAAGCCTCTGATGTTTTTCCCGTGTTCCTGGAGCTGCCACTGTGCTGTGAAGTGCAGTGCAGCTAAATGGAACAGCCATTGCACTGCAGGCTGTATCATTTGTGGTCTGTTATCTCTCCAGTTGTTAATTAGAAAATCGTGGGAGAAGGCAACCGTTTGGGAAGTGTAGAACTGTCAGTCAAAGCCTTTTCTCAGGTCCGCTCCGTGATTAGGAGCTGAGCGCGAAGGACAGACGTGTAGGCAATAGAAAGGCCTTCCCAAGACTCTCTTGCTCTGTCTGGGCCTTGTATTAAGCTGTGAGAGCATTATCCTGCTGCCCCTTGGGCAGCTCCTCATCACAAGTTTTGGAAGCCCGGACTGCGCAGTAGGTGAAGAAGTGATCCTGCAGGAATCAGAGGTTTCCAAAGGATTCTTCTAGGGCTGCAGCTGGAGCCTTGGCAGGAACGTTTTGGTTTTGGCAGCACAGCTTTTCCTGAAGAAGGCCACAACCATTCTTCATGCCACCTGATGCGAGACAGGCACTCCAAATTCACTGCCACTTCCCCAGAGACAATCAAATAGAATGGAATTGGTTCAGCAAAGCACAGGGAGCTCCCTCAGACTCCTCAGACCTCTACCTGTTGAGTGTCTGAGCTCTCCAGTGTGGCAGTGCACAGAGGGTTGGTAGATCATCCCACTTCTAGGTTTTACTAGCCAGCCTAGATACCTTTTTCAAAGTCATTTCAAGGACAAGAAAACCTGTCAAACAGTGAAGATGTGCACTTTCTTCCCCTTCACATCCACTTCTCCAGTCGCATGTTTCCCAGTTGTGTGGTGCAGCTCTAGCCCTCTAAGTATCTACCTAACATCAACCTATTTACTCTCATGTTTCACAACATCTTTACAGTTGGTTGCTGTCAATGCTGACCTTAAAAATACTTCACAAGTAATAGTTTTCCTTCCTCTATGTGCTGTTACCTCGCTGGCTTCCATTAGAACTTACTACAACTTGAAGTGGTGCCTTTTCCATCTCATTGTTTGCCATTAATGGCCTGAGTGTGGTTTTGTGCTGGATGGTTTTTATTCTATGGCCACAGGATCCCAGAACATTAGGGATTGGAAGGGACCTGGAAAAATCATCCAGTCCAACCCCTGCCCCCCACCCCCTGCAGGATCCTGAGATCAAGACACACAGGAACATGAGGAACGTGTCCAGGTGGGTTTCAAATGTCTCCACAACCCCTCTGTTCCAGTGCAGGCATTTCTGAATTGTTTTCAAACACTTACTGAATGAGGCTTCTCATGGCTTAGATGAGTGTTGTCTTACTACTGCTCTTAAACAGTCGGTTCTGCTGGGCAAGACCTCAGAGCTGGCTTCTGAATTCTGTGCTGCGATACGTACTAGACAGACTGTGTGTAGGCAACCAGGGAGGAATCTGCTTTTGGCATTAACAAAGTTGTCAAGAGCAAAGCGCATTCTCACGAGCTGCTGGATTGCGTTCCACGACGTAGCTGTCTAGTTGGTTTGGCAATCTTCCTTACCTGCAGCAGGATCGGTGTCACCTTAATCAGATGTTTACAGGCTCCTGCCATCTGTGAAGGGGAAGCCTGCAGAGTTTCCCCCTTCATCAGATACAGAAAACAACCCAGGGAAGCGCTTCAGACGCACATTTTACAGCAGAAAACCTGCAGCTCTGCCAGAAGAGAAATGACGTTCGCTACAGGTAGCAAGATTTAAGGGCTTCATGTTGTCACGTGTGCTCTTGAGGATGGTAATTGGAGAAGATGATTCCTTCAGCTAACCACATTAGTTCCCTATCCTGTAGGAATGCTCTTGGGGTTATTTTTTCCACTTTCCTGGCTACTTTCATCCGAGAACCTGATTTAACTGCAAAAATCAAAGTAAATGTCAAGTAATATCTTGATCTCTCAGTGGGCTTCTACTAACACACTTCAATCTACTGGAAAGTTGTGGGAGGGGAAAGTGGTTTCTTTTTACTTCAGCTCTTCAGAATATTTGGGCTGAGACTTCTGCTGCCCTGGAAGTAGTTTCGGTGAGAAGGATCTGGAGACTACCCGTGCTTTTGGAGAGCTGCCCAAGGCTGGTGAATGTAGCTTGGGCTACCTTCTTCCTTTTCTTCCTCTCAAGACAATGTAGGTGTAGACACTGCCTGATCTAAGCCTTAGTGAGAGACACGTCCAAGAAGGGCTGTCCACCGGAGCAAAAATGGAGTTTGGAGGAAGAGGCGGTAGAGTCCCTCCTGTCCCATTTGGGAAAAAGATTTCTGGGTCTAAAGGAAGTAGAGAACATAGTCCCTTGCTGTGATGAAAACAGGAACGGAGCCTCTGAGAGGGGAATAGTCATGCTGAGGAAGAGGTTTGGGTGGAGGTCACAAACAGTCTGTGTTTGAAACACCTCCTTCAAGGAAATGAGTCACGATCCCCCACCTTCCACACCCAACTATTGTCTTAGTCTTTGATTTTCTTGTTTGAATAACAGGGAGGGAAATGCAGAGACTCTTCTGGCTGCAGAAGTTGGAGCCCTCTCTGCTTTAAATGAAAATGCCAGCTGACAGTGCTGTAAGGAAGGTGCACCAGCAGAAGTACTCTAATGCTGTTAGACTCGGATCCCAAGTAATCCTGAGGACAGTCGGGTTCACGCTATCTCTGCACTGATCAGCTTTTGAAAGCTTTTGCAGTTCTGAGACAACTTTGGTCCCTTTATTCCACTGACTTCCAATATGACTAAAACATTTGAGACGGAGGGGTGACCTCATTAATGTCTATAAATATGGAAAGGTTGGGTGTCAGGAGGATGGGGCCAAGCTCTGCTCAATGTCAGGACAAGGGCCAATGGGTGTGAGCTGAACCTCTTCATGGTGAGGGTGACAGAGCCCTGGAATGGGCTGCCTGGGGGTGTTGTGGAGTCTCTGGAGACACTTAAACTCACCTGACACCGTTCCTGAGCAACTGGGTCTAGCTGTGGCAGGGGGTTGGACTGGATGATCTTTGGATGTCCTTTCCAATCCCTGATGGTCTGTGATTCTGTGAAATTCCAGTTTTGGATTCAAAGGTGTGTTTGTAGCTGTTCCATAACTTTAATACCTTATTCCCCAGGAGCTGCATTTCCATTTTCCCCTGTGACTTTCCAGCAAGCAATAGCTGTGCTTACTCCATTATTTGTTGGTCATCTCGTTTTATGTCTTTTATTTGGCTCCACATCGATGCTTTGAGTGTGTGAGAACGCAGTCCTGGTAAAGTATTCATAAAGCAAAGAGCAGATGTGTCTGATGCTGAGGCCATGCAAGTGTGAAGGAACAGAGGGAGTAGTTTGCCCTGTGTTCTTATGTTCTGATTTCATCGTGCCTTCAGTAAAGGGAAAGGAAATCTGGTATGCAAGAGCCAGTGCAGCCTTTAGCAGAAGACCAGAAGGATGCCGACTGCTTCAACTTGCATTTCTTAAGGTACAATGAGTACTAAATAATTCAGTGTTGCTTCAGCAGCAGCTCCAGTGGAACAGGCCTCTGGAAGTGCTGAACCTGGTAATGGTGTCAGCGAAGGAGTGTGGTGGTGGGCTTGAATATGAATCGTAGACTCGCAGAACGTCAGGGATTGGAAGGGTCCTCGAAACATCTAGTCCGTTGCCCCCACCACAGCAGGATCCCCCAGATCCAGTCACACAGGAACATGGCCAGGCGGGTTTTAAACGTCTCCAGAGAAGAAAACTTCACAACCCCCCTGGGCAGCCCCTTCCAGGGCTCCATCACCCTCACTATGAACAAGTTCCTTCTCATATTGATGTGGAACCTCCTGTGTTCCAGCTCACACTCAGTGCCCCTTGTCCTATCACTGGGTGCCCCTGAGCAGAGCCTGGCTCCATCCTCCTGACACCCACCCATCACATACTGATCAACACTCATGGGGTCCCCCCTCAGTCTCCTTTCCTCCAAGCTCAAGAGCCCCAGCTCCCTCAGCCTTTCTCCATACCTTAAATCCAGTGGGCATATTTTTTTCCTCACTAGTAAATCTTAAACTCCCAAGGCAAAACATCAGAGCTGCTTTTTTTCACTGTCCCCTTCAAATCAGCTGCTGGCTCATGCATTTTTGGGTAGCTGCAATAGCCATGTATCATCCTGTGTAATGTCAGGCACGGGAATCAGCGCAAGATAAATCTTAGCAATATTCCCAAAACAGAAGACCAAAATAATCTCGTTATTTCTATGTGAAATGCTTCCAGTTGTTAAAAATTTACGAGATGAGGAAAATGAAAATGTTCAAACAGCTTGTGAAGCCCATACAACTGTGGGAGGTTTCTAGATGAATTCGCATGCAGCCTGTTTTATTGTCAGCTGCTTCTAGAGTAAAATGCTTTCGACGGGTTGGTTTGTACTCGGCCCTTCGAGAACCTGAGGGATAACTGTTCAGACGTACTCTGTGCTCTTAGTGTTAATTCAAGTGCTTGAGGCAGGCAAAAAATAATGTGTGAAATTATTAACTGAAACCAACTTTTTCCTTACTAGTATTCAGACACAAAATGAGTGGATTATTTGTGTGCCCTCTGTAGGTGGTCTCTCTGCGTGCTGAGAGACATCAGGATGTGCAGTAACTGAGTGTTGTTTTTACTCCTTGTGTGAGCAAAGATGAATGAGCTTGGAAGAGAGTTTCCTCACGGGACATTGAGGTGTTTTATGTATCATGGAAAATGTCCTGTGTCTGAAAACAAGGAAATGAGGGAGGTTATCATCCCCCTGTATTCGGCACTGGTGAGGCCACATCTTGAGTATTGAGCCCAGTTTTGGGCACCTCCATACAAGAGAGATGTGGAGGCGCTGGAGCAGGTGCAGAGAGGGGCAACTAAGCTGCTGAAGGGCCTGGAGAATCAATCTGAAAGAGTTGGGGCTGTTCAGGTTCAGCAAGAAGAGAGAAGGTGCTTTGGGAAGACACAATGTGAGATGGCCCCAGTCCAGGCTTAAAATAAAATCCTGCAAAATAGGCCCCTGAAGAACAGTTGCTTTGATTTGCTGAAGGTTAAGGTCATGGCCAGAATTAGAACAAGTTGTGTTGCAGGACCACCTGCAATTAATTGCAGCCTGACAGCTCGCTGTGCTTTATTGGATCCTGGTGCTGTTGAGCAATAGTCTTGTCTATTGACCAGCTATCCCTCAAGGGGAAAAACAACAGGGAAACCTGTATTTATGATTGGGGTAGTTATTTTAAGGTGCTGCTGTAAAGACAACAGATGACAGGAAATGTAGATAAAAATAATTTAAAACCTCCAAGGAACACATCTAGCACTGTAACGTCTCGCTCCCTCCTTACCTTCGTCTTCCAGGACAGGTTGAGGCTGGGGCTGTGCACAGTGGTAACTGTCAGACTGTTATGATGACAGTAATTCAGCAGTTGTTTATTCTGACTGGCTCATGCTTTCAAATCCAGACAAGAAAATACCCCGGCCTGCAAATCTTAGAGCTGCATGCTGTGCTATGGTAAAGGAATGGTTTGGATGCGTCTACTGAAGGGATTCTTACTGCATCCTCCCTAAAGCAGCTTCTGTTGCAACAAATGGCTCAAAAGCCAAAGGAGTGAGATGGGAACAATTGCTGAAGCAGATCTGAATTTGCTTGGAGGAGGTGAAGAGCAGCATGTCAATGAAACGTGTAGTATGAAAAATGTGCTGTCACCACTGTGGAGAGCTCAGAGTGAAGGCACCTCTTGAGTCTTTTCCTGAGATACTGATGTCTCGGGGTGTTGCTACTAGTAACTTTAAAAATTAACTGTTGACCATCTCATTTTAGTAGAGTGCAGCAGATTCCCTCATCACTCTCGACGACTATGTGAAAGGACGTTGTAGAGATGTTGGTGCTGGTGTCTTCTCACAGGTTATTACCGATGGAACAAGAGGAAAGGGCTTCGAGGCCCAACAGGGGAGGGTTAGACTGGGCATTAGGAAGTAATTCTTCTTGGAGAGAGTGGTCAGGCACTGGGCTGCCCAGGGTGGTGGTTGAGTCCCTGTCCTTGGATGAGTTTAAAAGATGCTTAGATGTGGTGTTGGGGGATCTGGTTGAGAGGTGACCTTGTAGAGTAGGGTTGATGGTTGGACTCGATGATACCAGGGGTCTTTTCCAACCTGAATGGCTCTAGGATTCTTTGCAACCATTAGAAGTCCTTTAAATAGTTCAGTCCTTCTAAAAGCTCAGGCACAAGACCTGTGCTTGTGTTGGGGTGCTATCAACAAATCATTCTTCATTGGTGGTGTAGGCATGAATCCCTCCAGTCCCCAGACATGTGGAAGTCTTCTTAAACGCATGGAAAATCCAAGCCAACAGTGTATTTTCTAGATTGATAACCATTCAGAAAGACTACATTTGAAAGTCACCTTTGTCTTATTTCTGTCCCTATCTTCCCCACCCAGCTGAAGGCCAAAACCAAAAAAGGCAGAGAGGGGAGGAAAGAGAGCAGCAGGCAGTCGTGACCCTGAGATGAAATACCGGTCCCTCTTGTTCTGGTGTAATAATAAAATACCTTCAGCATTATTCCAGTGCAGTAACAGCCTAAAGCTGACCTGAAATGATTCCATTTTAGGTTAAATCAAATTAGACCTGGCCTCAGAGGACTTGTAATCCATCAGACTACAAACACAAAATCCCCATTTGGAGGACTTTCCCAACCTTCAGTTACGGGTCGAAGAATGAGGTTTCTCTTCTGGACTTCTGTAGCTGAGGAGATGAGATCATTTTGATACCGTCATGATGGCTGCATCTGCTTTCTGAAGGCCAGTGTGAACTGGTGGCCTCTGGGGTGCTACAGCAGAGTAGGTACAGGGTAGAGCACTTCCTGAGTGTTCCGTCCTTGGGTTCTGTCACGTGTGGCAAGGCCAGAACTGCATCATCCGTTGGAGACCTATGGATACACAGAGCTCTCATCTGCAGCCAGAGGGCGAGCCCAAAGGCTCGCGATGCCAAGCTGCTGAAGGTCTGCACCGCGGCAGTCAAAAGAACTCTTTTCTGCTCTTGCGCAGACTGTGATGTCCCTGCCAGCCTTTTCACCTCTTGTGGTAAAGACCAGTAGTTCAGCTTTCTGTGCTGAATGGCAGAAGGTGGTACTTGGTGAGTTTTAGCCGAAGTGTCTGATCGGTACCCGACTCGACTTCCAGCTAATAGCTCCTGCTTTTTGTGACGGCGCGTGCGCGCGCTCTTGACATCAGTGAGCACTGATGGCACCAACGTTGTTTATCACGAGCGTCAGTCGTGGTTAAGAGAGCATCCCTTCTGTGATGGAGGAGGACAACAGCTTTACAAGTGGTGCCAACAGTCAGAATTCATCTTGCAGGCTGTGCACTTGTTTGGGGTTCAAACTAGTCCAAAAACTAAAACTGGAAACTTGACTCAACCCGCTGAGCGCCCGTGATTTGACTAGGTGTTGAGGAAAAGCTATATTTGCAGCAGCTAGCTATTTGAGTGTTGCCACAGTCATCTCCAGTGTTACGTGAACTCAGAAGATGAACTTCATGGAGGAGTTAACATCTTACATGTTAAGTTGTCCACACAGTGTAACTGCTTGCTTCTTTGGGATGCAGCGTCCTGGCAGGACAGTACTGGGATGTGGTTTTCTGATGGCTCGAGTAGCCCTCCATCACAGTGGAGAGTGAGGTTTGTATACATGTGGGTGTTAAGGTTTTTTAAGGCTAATTTTTATAGAAACCTATCCAGCTTTAAGGAAAAGGCACTAGAAAGTAGGCAACCAAATTAGTATTCTTGACCATCCTTTGTTAACGTAATTCTCACCTACATATAGATCTGTCTTCTTTAAATGTGTTTCTTGAGGTGGATGCTTAGAACCTGGTTTTAAGTGACACCAAATGGTTTCAACACAGCAGCTGGATGCAGGAAGGAAAGGAATTCTTTCGAGAATTGCCACCTCTGGCAAAACAAGTGTGTTGCTCCTTTGCCTGTGGAGTTGGCTAACTAGAACTTTGCTACAGGCAGCTTATTTCCTGTTGTGTCTACGATACAGGCTCTGCACTCTTGCAGGTCCTGCAGATGCGTGATGATGTGGCCAGACAGACTGAAAGAGGTTCTGGGTCACCACGTGAGAGTTGAAGTGTTAGAGTATCGTTATGCGTGTCTCGGGTCTTGCTCTTTGTGTGTAACCAAAGCAGGAAGGTGTAAAAAGCACTGGAACAGGCTGCCCGGGGAGGTTGTGGCATCTCCCTCACTGGAGATGCTGACGACCCTCCTGGACATGTTCTTGTACGCCTTGGTCTAGGTGATCCTGCTGTGCTGGGGGGATTGGACTGGATGATCTTTGGAGGTCCCTTCCAATCCCTAACGTTCTGTGATATGAGCTGGCATGTTCTCTAACAGAAAGTTTTACGCGCAGTCTTTCTAAAGACTCACGCTCTTAATACGAAGAATAGCTCCAGGTAAAGATCTGTTGTGGAGTTGTCCCCTTGGCCTGTTTTTGGCTCCTGTCTCTGACTAGAACAGCCTCGTTGGGTACAATTTTGTTCTCGATGTGAAAACTACAGACAACTGCTGCTGGTGTTCCCTAATTTTCCTTTTGCTTTGCAAGTCTGAGTTGATGATGATGAATGCAGAACATGTGTTCTGACTCCACTGCACTTGCCATTCAGACTTGATTCTTTTTTAAACCAATGCAAAGAAATCGGGGTAATGGGATTTCAGAGCCCTTATGGAGCTGAATTATTTTTGTCTTCTTCAGTAATTTATTCACCAGTTGGAGCCTTTTCTGTAAAGGATCCTGATTGAAATGCTGGCTAATTTCTTAGGTGGCCATGTGTATTGGGGAAGAGCAGGGACAACAAAAAAAGACTGATTGGTAGCACTTGGTGGTAAAAAGCTTTCAAATTGCATGTGCTGGAATTGTGGTTCTTAATCTCGAGGTTTATTCTTGGCAATATGGTCAGGAGGGAGAGGACAGACTGTGCTTTCCAAATCTGCTGAAAATACTCACCCGTGTTCTCACTTATTTTGTTCCATAGGTGTCATCTGCAGACTTCAGGACTGTGTAATCTCGCAGCTGTAAGTCCGTCTCCCATGTACGTTGGAAGAGAGAAAGAGAACAAAGCGCAGACACGTGAGTACAGTTCCCTGTGGTGTTGTGCTTGGGGTCAGCCTCCAGGGTGTTGCTTTGGCTCTACTGAGTGCCTCTCCTCTTCTTTGGTTCTGTGTGTTGTAAACAAGAGCAAGGTTCTTTTGTCTTAGCTCTGTTCTCTTGCTGACCTTAACGGTAAACCTTTGATTCCAAAACACACAACGAGAAAGATCAGCTCAGTACGGTGTTCTGACGACAGCCGCAGAACAGTCGAGTCGTTTCTCACCATCACAGACAGCAATGGTTGGGGCTGTCTAGTGCCTCTTTCCAAAGGGCAAGGAACACTGCGTTTCTAGCAGCACAGAACTTCAGCTCTCCTTAGGCTAGTGAGTGTTGAGACTTGCTCGTTTGAAATTCTTCCTAGTTTGCATTGACAGGTAGGCTTTGACCTTATCAGAAGTCGTATCAAAAGTGTCCGTTCCTTTGAGCAGCACATTCAGGAGGAAAATGCTGTGACTGGGTTGCTTCTGACTTGTATTGATTTGAACTTGTGCTTAAGAGAAACCTGAGTCGCTTCTGCATAACTACCTGAACCTGTTATTTCTGGTCTACTGTAAAGAATAAATAGCTGAGATAGCAAAGCAAGGAAAAGCAGTACTGTTGGGGCTGTTGTGGGACAAAAGTGCTCCAGAACATGATATCAGGTAAAGCAGTGTCTCCTAATGGCTGCTCAGGGGCTTGTGGAGTTGTCTTCTCCAGAGACATTGAAAACCTGCCTGGATGTGTCACCTACATCAAGTCATCTAGGTGATCCTGCCGTGGTGGGGGGATTACACTAGAAGATCTTTTGAGGGCCCTTCCAATCCCTAACGTTCTCCGATTGTCATTCCAAAACTGTCACGGGCACAGATGATCAAACTGCAGTTAAATTAACATTAACTCCCATTAATCCTCTGACACAACTCAAAACACAAATAACATTCAGTTAAAATGCTTCTTAGGGTAGACAACTCTGCACTTTATCTTTAATATTGTTCTTCTGCGTGCGTATGGGAGAAATTAAAAGGCACAGGTTTGCTGTCCGCGTCAATCTGATCTCAAGTTCTAAAAGTGGATTAAATCTTCTTCGTATAAATGGATTTACTAACATTTTATATTGCTGTGAGTTGGCTTGTGTTTTCCCCTGTCTCTAACCCTTTCTTGCTAAAGATTGGAAAGTAT
This sequence comes from Rhinopomastus cyanomelas, assembly GCA_013400115.1. Lineage (NCBI taxonomy): Eukaryota > Metazoa > Chordata > Aves > Bucerotiformes > Rhinopomastidae > Rhinopomastus > Rhinopomastus cyanomelas. The sequence goes on from VXBP01007492.1 coordinate 622,733, forward strand.
TAAACAGAGCAAGTAGGTCACACAAGTGGGATGAAACTGCCCCTTATCTTCAAACAGCGTTCTAATTTGACGCTAGCACGACGAAAAGAAATGACTGCTGTATGCTCTGCCACGCGAGCTGTCGGGAAGATAAAGATGAACAGTCCCTAAGTCAGCTTTTCCATGGACAACTGTTTCCTCATGTCCTTACTAATATATAGGCCATCCAGTTACGAGACCCTAGGCTGCAGCTGTTCATAATTTACAGCTACTCCCCTAGTTTTCAGGAGGACTGCGTGCGTGAGGTGTCACGGAATGAACGCTCCGTGTATTTCTCTGAGCCTTCTCCAAGTGTGGCTTCGAAACAAGGGCTAAGAATAAACACAGCCATCTGCTCAGAAAGTTGTGTGGATGCGCAGCGCCGTAGTCCTTGCCAGCTGCTTGGCTTAGCCCAGTTGTGTGTGAAGGGACTGGTCGCTGCAAGGGGGCCGGCGGTTTGCGTTGGAGGCAGTTGGGTGGATGAGGGAGGGGCATGAGGACCTCACAAAGCAGTAGTGAAGAGTTAGGCCTGGACTGTAAACATAAATGCCTAGTTTCTATGTGTCTTCTGCTTTCAGTCTTTGACCGAGTCTGGAAAATACTGAGGCTCCTTGCAAACCACTTGCAAACAGTCTCTGGCTTGAAGAAATCTAGCGCAGGACCAGTCGTTGGCTCGTAACACAGAGTAATGGAGATGGATGTAGGCAGATCTGCAGGGTACGGCTACGGGAAAGCACAACCGGACTACTGGAAGCACTGCTTGATTATGCACAGAGAAGCATAGTGCAGTGCAGGCTGTAGTAGTCGCAGTGATTGACTGCATCGACAACAACTGTCAGCGCAAGATACAGCTCACTGCGCGGTGTCAGGTGGAAGCAGAGATACACACCCCAGTGCTGTGTAACTGGACTTTACTGATAAACCAACGCAACTTACCTAAGAAATGGTGAAACCTGTCGGTGTTACCATGATTAACTTAAAATGTATGCTCGTGGATCAAAGGTGATTACCCTGATTAGGCCTTTTGACATGGAGGAGGCTCTTCAGTCTCCTCATGAGACTTTATGTTGGTCAACCAGTTCTGTTTCTCAGGATTAGTCCATGTGTGCATTCTAGGCAGCTATAGTCCTGAACATCTAAACTGTGACTCTTCAGATGTTGGAATGGTAAAGAGACAAGAAAAAGGTCAAGTTTCATCTAGGTTATTGCAAACTCTCACCTGCCTCAAACTTCTTGGTAGAGCCTGCTTGTGTATCTTTCTGTGTCTTGTCCAGGCAAGTGCCACTGAGTCTCCTCTGGAGACATTTAAAACCTGCCTGGCCATGTTCCTGTGCAACCTGATGTAGGGGATCCTACTGTGGCCGGGGGATTGGACTTGGATGCTCTTTCAAGGTCCCTTCCAATCCCTAATGTTCTGTGAGTCACATTTGATCACAGAATCATAGAGTCAAGGTCCCTTCCAATCCCTAATGAAAGGTCCAATCCCCCAGTACTGCTCCTTTGCAAACTTATCAGGGAAGACGAGCTGATCTTTTGAGGTCCCTTCCGATCCCTAATGTTCGGTGATTCTGGGGTCCTAAACAGCTTGTTCTATAGCACAACTGTTCTTAACTAAACACTGTGCTTCGTGTCATGAGTCAGACAGACTCAGGAGACAGAATGTTCTGTAACTGAGTCACAGATGAATGCGCAGATGGTTAATACAAGAATATTAATCGTTAGAGTACTGCAAACCATGAAACGAAGAGGATGTGATTCTGGTTTGAGAGACACTCTGCTTTCAGCAGAGCCTCAGCTGCAAATGCCGTTCCAGTTACGGGGTGGTACGTTCATTTGCAGCAAGCTGTCCTGTCCCAGTGGGTCAGAGAAGGGACTCCACTTAATGGGTCCTCTAGGGTCAAATTGAGGGGATTCACACCGTTGCCCTGCATAAAGGTCACATTTACTGAAGCTACAAAACTGTAGCTGAAGTTCCAAACCTCCCTCAATCATAGAGCGTTAGGGGTTGGAAGGGGTCTCAAAAGATCATCTAGTCCAATCCCCCTGCCACAGCAAGACCACCTAGATGGAGTCAAGCAGGAACATCTCCATTCTTTTCTCTTTGTCTGTAATGACTACATTTTGTAGTTGAAAACCGTAGAACCTTTGTGTTGGAGTGGCCCTACGTAGATGTCATCTAGTCCAATGCTGCTGTGGTGGTCAGGGACGTCTTTCATTAGATCACAAGTCTGAAAGCCCCATGAAGCCTGACCTTAAACGTCTCTGGGGACGTGCCCTCTACTACCTCCACTGTTTCACTGCCCTTGCTGTGAAAAATGTCTCCAGTCCAAATCCTGTCTAAATCTACCCTCTGCTAGTTTCCAACCACCAGCCCTTGTCCTGTTGTAGCAGCCCTTTCTGAAAAGATTGACTTCCTTACGTGCCCTCGTACGCACTGACATGGTGGTGCTGGCGCCAGTCCCACACAGCTCAAGAATCAGGTGCTTGCTGTGTGCTGAGGTGAGGGTGTACGGCTGTGAACAGAGTACCCCACGCGGTTATGGTAGTGTAAGGCAGTTCTGTGGCAGGACTGGACCTTCCCCTCCAGGGAGGAGTTGTTGGCGTGGAAGAGCGTGTGCGAAATGACCGCTCTGCATGAACAGAGCGCGTTGATGTTGTTGGTGTGAACTAATGGCTCTGTTTGTCGGGTGGCTGTTTTTTGTTTGCTTGTTTGTTTTTGAAAGGTCAGTGCCTTCAGATTAGACTGAAACAGAAAACCCACTGTATTCAGTTATTCCCCCGAGGTCGTTGAAGGCTGAATCTTGATCCAATTACTGGCTCCTTTAACCAGACGCCCTTTCTTATTCCGAGCGGTTCCTCCACCTTTGGAGACGTTATTGATGTTCTGATGGAGTAGAAAGATTAATTTTCCATGAACTTTACGTCATGGTGAGAGACTTGACAGGAAGAGAGTGATAGAAGTTGGTGTCAAAGGTAGGTATTTGTTTTGTGGGTGCTTTGCCTTTGTCCCGTTTGCAGACCCGCGTTTGAAGGGTCGAAACAAACGGGCTAGTAAAAGCCACAACTGCCTCCCTGATCCAGGTGACCTGAAGTAATCACTTCAAGTCAGGTAAAGCAGTGGAATGAGGTGGAAAGACGAAAGGTAGAGATGTTCCAGCTGCAGTCAAAAGAGCAGCAGTAGGGAGGTGGTTGTCCCCCTGGACTCAGCACTGGGGAGGCCACACCTTGAGTACTGGATTGGGTTTTGGGCACCTCAGGACAAGGGAGACATCGAGGGGCTGGAGTGAGTGCAGAGGAGGGCAATGAAGCTGGTGAGGGTCCTGGAGGATCAATGTCATGGGGAGGGATGGAGAGAGTTGGGGCTGTTTGGTTTGAGGAGGTGGAGGCTGAGGGGAGACTTCATCGCTCTCTACAAGTATCTGAAATGACACTGCAGAGATGCTGGTGCTGGGCTCTTCTCACAGGTCATTAGTGACAGAAGCAGAGGGAAGGGCTTCCAGCTCCAACAGGGGAGGGTCAGACTGGCCATCAGGAAGAAATTCTTCCTGGAGAGAGTGGCCAGGCCCTGGACTGGGCTGCCCAGGGTGGGGGCTGAGTCCCCATCCCTGGATGTGTTTAAAAGATGCTTAAGTGTGACTTCTGTGGATCTGTTTTAGGGGTGAACTCCTAGAGCAGGGTTGATGGTTGGACTCAATGATCCCATGGGTCTTTCCAAGCCAAATTATTCTATGAATTTATGATTCTATGATAATTAAGATCTTCTTTTTCTTTGAGCTCTCATGTTTCTAATAAATCTCTAGAAGTTTTACACATTCACAGCAGAGGGCTGGGTTCATCCTATGCGAAACTTTCATCAGCAGATCATTTTCCTTGTACTGTCAAGCACCTGTAATTCCCCCTGAATTCAGCTGTTGTTTGATGACTGCAGTGTTCTGCTGCTGGTTTTTGGACACAGGGTGTACTTCAATCACTTGCAATCCCCTGGAGTTTTGGAGGTTGCTTTTAGAATTATTTCTTTAGAATCTGTATAATTTCTGAAACAATGGAGCTTTATTTGAACCTTCTGTTTTCATTGTGGTTTTCCTTTCTTCACTCATTGTGGTTTTTGACCACATGGTAAAATTAAAAGAACCCACCATGTTTAATTGTACCTAAAGTTCTGCAATAAAGGATGTTTCCCCTGTGCTGAGAGGTCAGGTACAATTTGGTTTTCAGAGCAGAAAAATTACTTAATTTTATATGCAAGGAAATGGATCTATTGAATCCGCCAAGGTAGCACTGCTCTCATTCTAATGGAAAACCAAGTGTCCTTTTTGAGATGAGAATTTTCTTCAAGGGCACCTGGGAAATGGAGTCTCCTTCTCTGGAGATGTTTAAAAACTGCCTGGGTATGTTCTTGTGCAGCTGGATCTAGGGGATCCTGCTGTCTCAGGGGATGGGTCTTCTGAGGTCCCTTCCAATCCGTCATGTTCTGTGATGCTGTTAAATGTCCAAGCAACTCTTCTGGCCTGGCAGAGGCTTGCAGGAGAGAGGGTTTTTGCTGCAGGTTAAAGACAAACAAATGTCTGTTTCCCTTGCAAAATGTCTCATTAATATTTTGGGATTCAGCCTCATGTTTTTACAAATAGAACCATCAGGGATTGGAAGGGACCTCAAAGGATCATCCAGTCCAATCCCCCGGTGGGCTCGTATCGCAATAAATGGAACTAAAAAGTACCTGCGCTCTGCATCCCTGGTTCCTCTTCTATAACCAACTTGGTACAAGTCTGCTCTGCTGCCAGAGGTGCATCTCGAACGTGTGGGCATCAGCCTTCGAAAAGCTGCGTCTTGTCATCGCGCTCGGTATAAAAATAGAGGTTTTAATTTGGAAAATTGCAGACACACTTCCTGGTGGTTAGGAAATGAATCTTGATGCTTTTACCGAGGGACCCGGCAGCCTTGCTTTGGATGCATGTAATTACTAACAAAAGGCTTCACTCCAGTTCTTGCAGTAGTCTCCTGGCCTCTGCGCTGGTGACTTTTGAGTCTCGTGCAGTTTGTTGCCTGCGTTACTCCCTAGTGACGTGCCGTGTGTAGAGTGCTCTCCACAAGTGTACAATTGAATATACTGCTAGAGACTAATAACTGCCTTGAGTGGGCTGTAAAATTAAAGGAGGGAAACAATTTTAAACCTTTAATATAATGAAAAACGATACTGGGGCTTCAGTGCTGTTTTGCTTGTGCAACAGTTATTGCTTTCATTAAAATTTTAATTTCCAGAGATACTGCTTTGATAAAATTAAGTAAACATCTTTGGTTAGCATCTGCATCTACCCTAGAAATTAGCTCTTCTCCCTCATTTATTGCCACTTACTTTCCTTTATAATTACTTGCCCTGAGATGCACGTAGAAGGCAGCCAGACTGAAGTCGGGTCATCTACGTTAGCGATGAAAAACGTGTGAGGAGGAAGATTGTCATCTTCAAAATCAAGCTCCACAGTAAAAGAACAGCAGGTTCGACTGTTGCTGTTGTAGGATTAAAATAGATTTCATCAGGAGAATGCTTGCCTGTTGGCTTCTACTTCTACAAAACTCTCTAATTTACCAATTACAGCTCTTTTGTAAGGGAGCCGTGGGCTGTTAGCCGAAGTGATGCGGAAAGGATCACTGTAGTCAGGAGAGGCTGGATTAAAGCCTCAGCTCACTGAGGTCAGGGTGTGTTTGAACCAGTGGTGCTAAGACCATTGATGTAACACCCCACTGGCTGCCACAAACGGAGTCATTGAATGGGAAAGGCAGCCTCCCTTGCATTTGTCTTTGAAATAGAGACCTCAGCCTTAACATCCATGGGGTCACCCCTCTGTCTCCTTTTCACCCAGCTCCCTCAGCCTTTCCTCAGCAGGGAGATGCTCCCCTCCCTTCATCTTTGTTGTGGCTCTGCACTGGGCTCTCTCCAGCAGCTCTGTGTCTTTCTGGAACTGAGGAGCCCAGAACTGGACACAATACTCCAGCTGTGGTCTCCCCAGGGCAGAGTAGAGGGGGAGGAGAACCTCTCTCAATCTGCCAACCATCCCCCTTTCTGATCCATCCCAGGACAGTGTTGGCCTTCTTGGCCAAAAGGACCCATTGCTAGCTCATGGTCATCCTGCTGGCCACCAGGATAGTCATCCTCGCGGATAATTTCTCTGTTTGAAAGGCACTTGAGACAGTAACTGGTAGTTTCAGAGTAATTTTGAAACCCTATGTAAGACTTCCGTAGCGTTGTTTCAGCGCTGCCTTTTCTGAAGCGCATCAGTTCCTGGTCCTGCGGTGCAGCGACAGAATTCTGTGAGCAGTAAACATGGAGAATTGCCTCAGCACTGCTGGGATTTGGACAGATCAAGTGGTGGCTTCGTTCCCTCCTGTTCTGTGTGGGGCAGATGAACCTTTGCACAGAGTGAAGCGCCGAGTTTAAAAGCACAGGCAATCAAAATTTTATGAGAGTTTCTCTCCAGCACGGTTGATGAATCAGACGGGCTTCAAAGAGAAATGAGGTTTTAATGTCATCAGCTGTTTTCCGTTTTTATGTGTAAGGGGGGGGAGCTTTCATCTGTGTCTCTCTCTCTCTGTTTCTGGCTCTCCTGCGATCCAAAAGCTGATCAAAGTCTTGTATTTAATTGCAGTAGATCTGCACTGCCCATCAAAACCAGTTTTACTGAGCGCTAGGAGAGAAGGACGAGGCTTTCAGCCGCTGGAGATGGAAGTGTCTAGTGGAAAGCAGTGCTGAAGTCTGTGGTGGTGCAGCTCTTCCGTCGCAGTAGAGCGAGTGGCTGCCCAGGGAAAACAGCTGCAGCACGACTAAGTGAGGACTCTCTTGACCTGTGCCAAGACCATGGCAGATCTGAGTATCTGCAAGTGTCTTCAGCAAATGCACAGGCTTCCTGGAAAAGGAAAAACTGAGGTTCATAAGCAGTGTACAGACTCTTTCCCCTACACTAAGTTTGCCTTTTGATCCCTTGGCTGGCTGATTTTCAGGTTATCCTGGCATAAATGACTACATGAACCAGAGAAGGCAAGAGAGAAGCCTCAGGTTTATAAATGCTCGTCATCGTGGTAGAAATCACACAACCACAGAGCGTTAGGCATTGGAAGGGACCTAGAAAGATCATCTAGTCCAATTCCCCTGCCACAGCAGGACCCCAGGTGGGTTTTAAACGTCTCCAGAGAAGGAGACTCCACATCCCCTGGGCAGCCTGTTCCAGTGCTCTGTCACCTTCACTGTGAAGAAGTTACTTCCCAGGTTGATGTGGAACCTCCTCTGTTCCAGCTCCCACCCATTGCCCCTTGTCCTATCACTGGATGCCACGGAGCAGAGCCTGGCTCCATCCTCCTGACACCCACCCTTCACATATTGATCAATGTTCATGAGGTCAGAATGGTCAAATAATAAGACCAAGTAACCTAGTAGAATCCTGCACTTGGACTTGTTGAGCCTCATGAAGTTTGTACAGGTCCAGTTTCCAAGCCTCTTAAGGTCATTCTCCAAGTCTTCACCTAGGCAACATCAAGAAACCATCCTACTCTGGCAGGGGGATTAGACTAGATGATCTTTCAAGGTCCCCTGCAGTCCCTAATGTTCTGTGAATCTGCGACGAGTTCATCACATACCAGACCAGGAATGAGTTTCTTCCCTTACAGAAGATAACAGCAATAACTGTAACTTATTTTTGTGAGAATCTGTGACAAAAACTTGTTCTGCTTCCCTTCACAAAGAGTTTACATTTTAATGATGTAAAGAAGACTTGAAGTCTTACAAAAGTTTTCAATTATCTTGGAAACTGTGGCAGGGCTGACCCGCACTCAGTGCACAGCGGAGGGCTCTAAGCCTCGTGTTTCAGCTCCAGTAAAAGCTTTGAAAACCACCATCAAAGTCAGTCTTGCCCAGCTCCTTCTGTCTTGTTAGACTGGAACGATATAAAAACTCTTAGGGCGACAAATAATTTAGCGACAGCATTGTCTGCGCTTCACGTAGAGCAGGCGTCTTCGGTTGTCTCCATCAGAACAGCGGATAGCAAATGGAGAACAAACTCCAGCTAAGGTTCCTTTTTGTTTGCGTTTCTATATCAAACTGGATGATGATGTATCGACTGCGTGGCAGCCGTACTTGATCTTCACAAAGCTCTTGTTTTAAAAGTCTGCGCTTGTGGTTCTAAAAGGGTGTTTTAACTGCCACAACTCCTTCGTTTGAAGCTATCAGGACTGCCTCTACGCATCTGTGATCTTGTCCTCTGGAGACTCTTCTTAATCACTCGCCTCTTCCATGAGGTTGTCTGTAGGATACATGTAGGAGTATCTGATGCTGTCTCTGTCATCAGTGCGTCGTTCTCCCGAGTGACCACTGCCTTTCAGAATGGATTGACAAGTCCTGAAAGAGGAGTTCTTGGGGGGAGACACTGTTCCCTCCGTGCAACATAGCTTCCTCAAAGGCTGTAGGGCTTCTGTTGAGAACATTTCTTGTTGGCTCTCTCTGTGTGAGTAGACTCTTAGGAGTGTTACTGCATTTAATATTAATCAATATTAGAGTGTTTTGTTCACAGAATCGCAGAACATTAGGGACTGGAAGGGACCCAGAAAGATCATCCTGTCCAATCCCCCTCCACAGCCTAGATCCAGTCACACAGGAACATATCAAGGTGGGTTTTAAACGTCTCCAGAGAAGGAGACTCCACAACCCCCAGTTGTCCCACACTGTTCTCCTCAACCTGTCCTGGTACCTGGGGTTGTTCCTGCCCAGATGCCAGACTCTGCACTGCCCTTGTTATCGTTCATTAAATACTGTTAGAGAGCAGTTGTATTTTAATTTCTCTGTTTGCTGCCAGCTGTGTTCTGGGAGATTTTGCTTGCAGATAGCATTTCTCTCTATTCACTTTCAGGCCAAAATGGATACTTAATTTTTATGCTTCTCTTTATTTCCTGTGTCCTTGAGAAGAAGAGCTGTTTGTACAACAGACCTGACCTTGTCTTTGCAATCTGATAATTAGGAAAACTTACTTAAAACTAGTTGTGGTCTTTGTTCTGTGGAGAGTAGAATCTTTCAGGTGGTTTGTTTTTGAGTAATGAAATTCAGCAGGATTTTTCTGGACATATGGTGGAGTTGTACCTTTTCCAAGGGGTCTTTAGCATGACCCCTTTTTGGCCCTGCCTGTATGACAGGGAGAGGAATGGAATCCCTACTGCTTGTGACTCCGTTGCAGTTGAGTCATGCAGATGGGTGTGAGGGGTCCCTGTGCAGTACAGGGTGTTACTGAAGCAAAGAGGAGAAGAAACAAAACCTTAAAGAGACTGGCTTGGCATTTATACTGCAGGTTGATAAACATATAGGAATTCACCTTATTCCTCAGGACTTCATTCTGTACCTAGAAAATACTTCTAGTTTTCAAGTTCTAGTTATCAAGCCCTGGAGATTTTGGATCCGTTTGACATGGGCTCCACTCCGCAGCCTTGTCTGAGGAGCCTCAGCAGGCACTTGCTCCCTCTTTGCCAGGGGCTGCTCTGGTCCTTGCTCTTGGTTTCAGCTTGAGCTGTGCTGAAGGGATGTCTGTGTCCAGTCTTGTGCCTCACTGATGCCGATGCGGGCCTGACCCGTCACTACAGACGTGCCCGATGGTCTGCACGGGTGGCAGAACCTGGTCATCGTCACAGGATCTGCTCCGAATGCCTTGCGGGCTTCCTGCGCTGTAGCCCTGCTTACCTTGACGTGACTTTGGGCTCCTGCCTCACTTGCCCTCTGAGGCAAAGCAGTCTGCCCTAGCTGCTCCTTTAAGTTGGCTTCCTTTTCGTGGCTGGCTCTACGTAAGGTGGAGAGTCAGCCGGAGAATATCCTGCTGGAGGCAGCTGCAAAGGGTATTTGTCTTCCTTTGTTTGAAGGTGTCAGGGGTGAGGGCTGGGCCAGCCGCTAGACAAATGACAGATGCTCTCTATTAACCCCTCTCCCTTCCCACAGGGGAAGAGGAAGGGAATAAGGGAAGAGAGACGTGTGGATTGGAAAACTAGGACAGCTCTAATGGCCATAGTAACAGTGACATGGGATAGAGCCCAAACCCCTGTGAACTGAAATCCTCTCCATGGAATTGGAATTCCTCTTGGAATCGTAGACTCATTAGGGGTTGGGAGGGACCTCGAAAGATCGTCTAGCGCAATCCCCCTGCCACAGCAGGATGAAGAGATGGTTAAATCAGGTCAGATTTCTTTAGCTGGCATTTGCCTGCCTGTGGTTTGTTTTCTGTGTCATGGAGTAGAGGCAGCCCTAGTTTGGAGCGCACGGAGCCCGCCTGGTTTTGTAGTATCAGATGAGCATAGTACTCTTATATTTAGCTGCTGAACTAAATCCTTTTAAAATCTTGTTTGAATTCAGGATCTCTTTGCTAGTGAGTAAAGCAGCATCTAAAATGCAAAAGAAAAGGTGGCTGAAGAGAGCTTCCTGTAAAAGAAACTGGGGCACTCTAATCTGCATGAACTAGTTTCTCTACATCAGAAATGTATAAAGGACTTTCTGCTTTCAGAGCTGTCAGACCCACGCTGAAGCATCTTGGCAGTTCCTTCCTGTATGGTTGGTCATACATCTCCTTGATGAGTTCTCCCTCTGTGGAAGGTGGGGGTGAGTGGGGAGGAACTAACAACTGCCGATTAAAAGAGCCGGATGTGCGGCGTGCGTCCTTAGAAGTGTCGCGCACACCTTGCGAAGGGTTTGCTGTCTTGAGGAGGGATCCCGCGAGACAGTGTGGGTGGCGGCGGACGCTCTGCCGCTGCTGCCGAAGGGCACTTGCAAGGCAGAAGGCGCATGGCTTCTAATCCTCCCTGTTGAATAGAAATAGGGAGGGAGGTGATCGGGATGATCGGGGATGCCAGGTGTGGACCTCACTGAAGCTGTTCTCATGCTGCTTCCTTTCCTGTGAAGCTCCTTCTCTGGAACGAGCGTGTATTTGACTTTAATTACTGAGACTGATGTGACTCCAGAACGACCACCTAGGTTGAGTGATTTAGAAACTCTGCTTTCCTGTAAGATCTTGTTTTTATTTAACTTCATGGTGAGGGTGCCAGAGCCCGTGCAGGGGCTGCTCAGGGAGGTTGTGGAGTCTCCTTCTCTGGAGATGTTTCAAACCCTCCTGGCTGTGTTCCGATGCGACTTGGTCTAGGTGGTCCTGCTGTGTTGGGGGGGGATTGGATCTCTGAGGTCCCTCCCAATCCCCACTGTGCTGTGATTCTGTGAACAGAGGAAACCCCGTGTTTTTAGTGGAATCAGCAGAGTTCATGGAATCATTAGGGATTGGAAGGGACCTTGAAAGATCTAGTCCAGTTGTGTAAGTGGTGTTCTTACCAAGCTACCAAGAAGCTTGTTCTGCTCAACTTGAGCTCTACTGAAACCGTGTCGTACTTTCCCAGCCACGCCTGTACGAGTCCCCTCTGTTTGATCGTGGCCTTGGGAGCTGTGTACTGGCAGTGTCGTTGCTCTGGTGAGCAAGACTACAGAAAGTAAAAACTTGGACTGAAGTACCGCAGAGTGCAGGAGTAAGTGTAGCTTCNGTGTAAGTGGTGTTCTTACCAAGCTACCAAGAAGCTTGTTCTGCTCAACTTGAGCTCTACTGAAACCGTGTCGTACTTTCCCAGCCACGCCTGTACGAGTCCCCTCTGTTTGATCGTGGCCTTGGGAGCTGTGTACTGGCAGCGTCGTTGCTCTGGTGAGCAAGACTACATTTTACTTGGACTGAAGTACCGCAGAGTGCAGGAGTAAGTGTAGCTTCAGCCACACTTCTGCTCAGAAACCCGAGCTGCGGCCTTACAACACGTCGCTGTGTTAACAAACACCTTTGTTACGCATCTGCCAAGACAATACAGATGCAGGCTCCCAGAATGTGCCCTCTGTGTGTGGGAAACAAATTTAACAGGCTTGTGGTTTCCGCTCTTGCGTGCCATTCTTCTGTGCAGTTCAGTGTGGCTCTTCAGGGATTATATTACTTGAAGTGTGCTTTTGCTGGGCACCTCTGAGATCAACCACTGTGAAATCAAGTACCTGTACGAAGAAATCTGTCTCCTAATCACATTTGTCTTGCCTCTGTTAACTTGACAGGTCTTTTATTGATGAAAAAATGTGATCCAGTGTGAAGCTGGTTGTGCAGCTCTCGTGGCCTTGTGCTGCCTGTGGATTTGGGTTATTTTAGCAATGACCTGCGATCTCCAAAGTCCATTTACATATCTCCAAAGCACTGAAAAAGCTGTTAGGATGCACTTTTCAGGAAAGCTACCAATATAAAGGGAAACAGGCTCTGAAGTCTACAAAAGCTTGTGAGCAGTTCGGTAGGGATCTGCACTACCTTCAGGTGAACGCATGTGGGGAAGAAAGTGAAGGATCACAGAACATTTGGGACTGGGAAGGACCTCGAAACATCATCCAGTCCAATCCCCCCATCACAGCAGGATCCCCTAGATCCAGTCACACAGGAACGTGTCCAGGAGGGTTTGAAATGTCTCCAGAGAAGGAGACTCCACAACCTCCCTGGGCAGCCCCTGCAGGGCTCTGTCATCCTCACTGGGAAGGAGTTCCTTCTCAGATTGACGTGGAACCTCCTCTGTCCCAGCTCACACCCACTGCCCCTTGTCCTGTCACTAGATGCCCCTGAGCAGAGCCTGGCTCCATCCTCCTGACACCCACCCTTCACATACTGATCAACATCCATGGTGTCACCCCTCAGTCTCCTCCAGGCTCCAGAGCCCCAGCTCCCTCAGCCTTTCCTCAGCAGGGAGATGCTCCCCTCCCTTCATCATCTTTGTGGTCTAAATCAAAATGTTCTGACGCTGTCTCAGGTGTTTTTTGTTAAAATAGCAGATACCAGTGGCTGAAGAATGGAGGATTATTTTTTCCATGGACACTTTGATCTGCTCTAAAAGTACTCGTATGTTTTCTAAAGCAACATTTTTCTGTCATCATCAAAGGGAAATTGTTTTCTTCGTGTTTTGCAAATTGGGCTAATTTCATTGACTTTCTCGGTGAGAATCCAGAGACCTTTTGAACTGGATTTTAGGGGATTCCCAGCTTCCTAAATCTCAGCAGGGTGTCTCAGAACTAATGAATGTTTCTGTGTTTTTCTCTTCTTGCACGGACAGTGCGGATTTGTTAATTTTGAAACAACTTTTCCAACAGACTGTTGGACAACAAAGGTTTCATTCTGTGGTTCGTTCACTTAGTTTCCACTGTGTTCATCCTCAGACTTACTTCAAAATCTCTGCCAAGCTCCTAACGTGCGTTGAAATAGCATCCCAGCTATTTCAGCACTGGGCAGACTCCTCTAATCCTTGGAATTCTCGATGAAAGGTGGTGTTTAAGGATGTGCCCCGCACGTTCACGTGGTAACAAGCACTGAGAACGCAGCTGGCTTCGTTACAGCACCTCAAAGCTTGACTGGCTCCAGTCCTCACTGGTGCTGACACCTGTTCAGGCTCTGCTGTCACTGAGCTGGTGGGGAGCTGCTGAGAGCAGGGGCTTGGTAGGGCTGCTTCGTTGCATCTGCAGAGATACCGGTCTCTGCGCTTGTGTGAAATTAGGAGCCGCTGGCTGCGCTCTCCGGACAGCGGGAAGCAAGGTCAAGGAGCAGCTGCTTGTGCATCTGCTGCCCTGCCCAGCATCAGCAGAGGGGCTTCTCCTGCTTAGGGTGTTTGGACAGTGTTTGTTGCTGTTAGGAACAGGCTGAATGAATCAATCAATCTAAATGAAGCATTAATAAAGCACAGAACATCCTGCCAAAGGCTGTTGGGTTTGTGATAGAAGTAGTTGAACGTTTAGTTCTTGAATGTGATCAGATTGCCTTTGCTTACCAGATGAAATCAGTAACCAGTTCTTCTTCGTGCTGATTTGCATCAGGATTTGAACTCAACCTTAACTGCTGTTCTGAGTTTTCATCTGAAAAGCCTGTAATTGTGCTTGTCGTAGCGCGGTGGTAAGCAGAACTGGAGCTTAGAGCGGGCGAGTGACGGCTGCTCGCGTGCGGCCTTCGATATCGGACGGTTCCAAAACCTTAAAAGCCCCAGCACTGGAAGCAGGATTCTGCCAAGGCTTTGCACATGGCTCTGGATCTTTGGAACAGCTTAACAAGAGATTGCGTGTGGAAACTGTGAGAGAAGTGGGTTTTCACAGACAAAGTTCATGTTCAACTTCTCCTTGAGGCTCTTCATAGAGGTAGTTTGAAAATTAACAGGTTTCTGTGGTGCATCTGGGGCTGTTGTGTGAATCACAGAACATTAGGGATTGGGAGGGGCCTCGAAAGACCATCCAGTCCGTTCCCCCTGCCACAGCAGGACCACCTGCATCAACCCAGGAACACGTCCAGGCAGGTTTTAAGTGTCTCCAGACAAGGAGACTCCACAACGCCCCTGGGCAGCCCCTTCCAGGGCTCTGTTACCTTTTCATAATGATGTGGAACCTCCTGTGCTCCAGCTCACACCCACTGTCCCTTGTCCTATGACTAGATGACACTGAGCAGAGCCTGGCTCCGTCCTCCTGACACCCACCTTTCACATAGTTATCAACATTAATGGGGGTCAGCCCTCAGTCTCCTTTGCTCTAAGCTAAAGAGACTCAGCTCCCTCAGCCTCCCTCCATTCCCTCCATCATTTTTGTGGCTCTGTGTGACTTGCTCTAGATGATCCTGCTCTGGCAGGGCGATTGGACTGGATGATCTGGTGTCTGATTCTGTGAAGGCCTGGAGGTCAGTACTGTAGCAAGTGTCTCCACAGGCCTGTTCAGACCAGGGAGCCTTAGGAGCATCTGACATAAATGGCAGCTCCCAGATTCCTGCTTTTAGGATCCCAGCTAAAACATGTTTGAGTATCTGATGTGAGTGGTCACTGAGTGAGTTGTTAAGCGCTCGTGCCAAGGGGAGCTTGGTCCAAGGAAGTACCTTGTCCTTTAGACGCTGAATCCCGGTTATTTTGATGCACAGCAATGAGGCCTTTCAAGGTTGGGCAGGTTTTCTTTCTGTTGGCAGCTGATACTTCAAGTGGAACTTAATTACTGATGGACCAGAGCCAAGAGTATTGTGGTAACTTGCACACACATGGAAATGAACTGGCACCAGTTGAAGCTGGTGTGCCTTATGGCTGCCCAGCTGCTCTGCACAGGGTGACGTGGAAAACCAGACCTTTGTCTTCAAGGACTTAACAATCACATCTGCCCGGGCAGACTGCTGAGTTAAACAAAAAAAGGCAGTGAAAACATTTAAAGACAGAGAGCTCCCTTTGAGATGCTTTTTAACCTCGGTACTTGTTTCAGGTCTGCGCAAGCAGGGTTATCTGTCAGTCCAGTAGGCAAAGCCATGTCCTTTGAAGTAGCCTGCACTTTCATGTTTCACTCCGTAACAGCTGTGGCTTGAAAAACATCTGCCAAACCCACAAATGCTCTGATTTGATAAGGGAGAACTGGGGTGCAGTTGGGGAGCTGGGTGGGGAGGACTGTAATGAAAGCCAGTGCGGAGTCTGGCATCTGGGCAAGAACAAACTCAGGTATCAGGTGTTGGGGACTGGCCTGCTGGAGAGCAGTGTAGGGCAAAGGGACCTGGGGGTCCTGGTAGCCAACAGGAGGACTGTGAGCCAAGGAGGCCGGTGGCATCCTGGGGTGGATCAGAAGCGAGGTGGTTAGCAGATCGAGAGAGGTTCTCCTCCCCCTCTAGTCTGATGACACAAGATTCCAGATGTGGTCTCCAGTTCTGGGCCCCTCAGTTCCAGAAGGACATAGAACTGTAGAGTCATTAGGGATTGGAAGGGAACTGCTGGAGAGACTCCAGTGCAGAGTCACGAAGATGATGAAGGGAGTGGAGCATCTCCCTGCTGAGGAATGGCTGAGGGAGCTGGGGCTTGGGAAAAAGGAGCCTGAGGGGTGACCTCATGAATGTTGATCAATATGCGAGCAGTGGGTGTCAGGAGGATGGAGCCAGGCACCTGCCTGCTGGGATGGCACAAAAAGTTAGGTGTTTCTTAAAGCTGCCTGTACCTCATGTCCAGTACCAGGAGTCAAGGGTATTTAAAAAATGCCAGAAGGACAAACACAAGTCCAGCGACAACAACCATCAACCATCAGACTTCACGTTGGGACGTGAAATGCTGTCTGCCGTCGGCATAAACACCCCTCAGAACGCGATTGCCTTGTGCACTTTCCTTCATTCCAAGGCTTCCCAAATGCAGGGCTGCTCATGCGTGTTTGAAGGCAACACAGAGAAAGCAAATTAAGAAGCAGCTCCTCGGTGTCGTTTGCTGCAGCAATTACTCGAAAACGCTTTTTCACTTTTCAGAGAGCAGAACTGGCATCAAAACTTTGGTTTTAAAAGTTCTAGCAAGTCTCACGCTGCGTGTTGTTGACACCTGCAAGCTGGGCTGCGTTACAGCCATCGGAAGATGAATCTTTCCGTGGTGTTATTGTTCTGACTGTGACTAGAGGTGCTGCAACACCACAGCAGGGAACGGTGACGCTTTCCCTAGCTGTGGTGAACTTCCTCTTTCAAGTTGTCCATCCTTTCAAAGACTAGCTCTGCAAAACGAGAGCGGGAGTGTCGCGTGTCAAACTGTGACAGTGAACATTCAGCTGCCCAGTGAAGGGGACAGAGAGGGGTTTCCTTTCACTCGGGAGGGAAGATGATCAACTTTGAGCAGCCTCCCTCAGTGCTACGAGTGCTCACCCAGAAGTGTTCGTGCTGCACTTGCTGAGCTGTTTGCAGCAGTCTCACTTCCTCAAGGTGTGAACGTGTGCCGGTATACGAATGATAGTCTAAGTGGAGAAGCTTCTGCTCAGAAGATGGGGCAAGTAGCAGCAGCGTTAGGGCAAGCATGAAATGCAGCAGAAATTCAGATCGAGTGCAAGGACTCAGCAAGGCAGTAGAAGTCTCGGGTAGTGGACGACTGGCAGGCAGCTCAGTGATTCTTCCAGATGCATTTAGAAAGATCAAGAACCTGAAGATGCCCCAATCAAGAAAGGGGTCACAGAACATTAGGGATTGGAAGGGACCTTGAAAGATGGAGTCCAGTCTCCCTACCACAGCAGGGTCACCTAGATCAAGTCACACAGGATCACGCCCAGTGAGACACCCAGCTGGTGAATTCTTTTCATCAGCCCTCTTCTTTCCCTCACATCATCTTTGGGTACCAGGGCACCGGTGTTTGCCATCTCACTGAAGAAGGCACCATTACAGAGAGTAGCTTCCCTTCAAAGCCAAGGCTCAGCGTGACATCAGCCATGCAAAAAGTCCCCGGCACGTGCAAACGAACACAAAATCCTGTGCTGTTTTTTCTAGTGAAATCATTCAGAACAAGGTTTTCTGCGTGGGAAGGTGCCAGTCTGTGAAACGCTGTGATGGACTATTCGGCTGAGCGAAGGCACCCAACAAGGAGGAAAGTGATCCAACATTTGGTAAATAAGTTGAAGTTTAATTACTTCACTGGAATATGTCACTGTCGGTGTTTCCAAACTGGCGTTTCTGTTTGCTTTCAAACCCCATCCATTACGTGTTCTGAATAGCATCTTCTCTGTCTTGGAAATTACATCTCTCTGACATAGTTAACAGGTTTTTATGTCTTTTCTGGCAGTTAAGGGCAAATAAGACTGCTGCTGCTGCAGTGGGTGGCAGTGTCATAGGTCTGGGTGATCCTGCTGTGGCGGGGGGGTTGGACTAGATGATCTTTCGAGGTCCCTTCCAGTCCCTAGTGATTCTACGATCACGTGTGGCTGAAGTGCACAGAATTGACTCTCCTCCCTGTTTGACACAGTCGGTTTCCAGGTAGCAGTAGGGTGCCAGCATATTGCCTTTCTCATGTAGTTTTTAAGGTTTCAGATGTAGTTTGGTTTTCACAGAATCATTCAGGTTGGAAAAGACCCCTGGGATCAGTGAGTCCAACCACCAACCCTACTCTACAAGGTCACCCCTAAACCAGATCCCCCAACACCACATCTAAGTGACTTGTAGACTCATCCAGGGCTGGGGACTCGACCACCACCCTGGGCAGCCCATCCCAAGGCCTGACCACTCTCTCCATCAAGAAGGTTTTTCGTGAAGTCTAGTGCTATCTCCCTTCTCAGCACTGCTGCTGATGCATTTTTGCCGGAAAATACCGAGTCGGTGTGCCTGGCTGGTGTCTGAGATGAGCTGTGTGAGCACCCCGGTTCTGTTGAGTCATTACCTTCTGTTGCTTTCAAGATGGCAACAGAATTTTAAATTGGGCTCCTTGTGTGAGAGACGGGCTGAAATCAGGCCAGTGACAGCAGCCGAGTCGGAAGAAACAGAAAAATGAGTCGGATAATGTCTGTGTTCTTCAGACGCACGTGATCATCAGTTCCTGAGCTGGTTTTGATGTCCCCATCCATACAGAAGCTTCTCTGCAGCTTGTACAGGAAGAGCTTTTCCAATAGTCTCGCAATAACGCGGAACACTTCTATTAAATTAAAGCGATAAACTCTCAGCCGTGAGGAGCTCACTCAAGCTGTGAAAAACCAAGGGGTTCCTTTTCCTTCTGGAAGGGCCGTTGGAGCGGTGATGTTCACGTTAGTGCTGGAGAGGTCGTGTTCCCAATATGGTTGAGGCTATTGACTAGGTGATGCGCTGACGACGGCCTTGCTTTGAGGGATGGGTTGCTGATTCCAGGGGCATGTATTTCTGTGGCAGCACTTGCCTTTAAACAGCAAAAAGGCAGTATCTGATCAGCCATGGGATTGTTTTAGCTCTTAAGCTCATAAGTAAAATAATCAGAACGTGTGCTGCAGTAATCCTCTATTAACATGGTTTCAAGGAAAGATTTCCTGATTGTAATTCTATTTTAGCTTTCAATTTTAGCTCTAGCAACTACAATCCATGCAGCACGTGTGGGTGGGCAGAAATTCTGTGGAGTCATAGCATCATTAGGGATTGGAAGGGACCTCGAAAGATCATCCAGTCCAATCCCCCTGCCACAGCAGAGTATGGCCAACCTTGGAAGAAAATGGATCGCTGCGTGTCTTCTACTGCATCTGCAATCTTGTGTCCAGCTCTGGGCTCTCAGTTCCAGAAGGACAGAGAACTGCCAGAGAGAGACCAGAGCCATAGAGATGGTGGAGGGAGGGGAGCATCTCCCTGCTGAGTAAAGACTGAGGGAGCTGGGGCTCTTGACCTTGGAGAAAAGGAGACTGAGGGGTGACCTTATTAATGTTTATAAATATGTGAAGGGCGGGTGTCAGGAGGATGCAGCCAGGCTCTGCTCAGTGTCATCTAATGATAGGGGGCTGGATGTGAGCTGGGACAGAGGAGGTTCCACATCAATATGAGAAGGACCTTCTTCCCAGTGAGGGTGACAGAGCCCTGGCAAGGGGCTGCCTGGGGGGGCTGTGGAGTTTCCTTCTCTGTAGTTATTTAAACCACCTGGCCATGTTCCTATGTGACTGTGGCAGGGGGATTGGACTGGATGATGTTTTGAGGTCCCTTCCAAACCCTGATGTTCTGTGATTCACAGAACAATCTAGAGTTTAGTAGAAAGGCATGTGTGATGGTATTTATTAAGCTGGAAGATAAGCCAGAGCCTGTTTCCTTCAGGAGCAGCTTTCCTCGCTGCGCAGCCGCAGACTGACTGTCCTACGCGCACAGAACAGCATTAAGTTTTAGCTTTTATTCCTTTGTCTGTGGCAGAGCCGCGAAGACTTGTGGCCACTCTCCAGAAGGTCAGGCTTTTCCCCCCCCCTCATTTTGCTTTATCTCTGCCGTGGTGCTGAAGGTGACCTTTCCTGAAGAGAGACTTGCCATGTGTGATATTGCGCTGTCGTCAGGACTGCACCCAGATGAAATGGGACTTGCTAGAGCGTGATGTCTCCCCGAGCACACTGCACATTAGAAATTGAAATGTCATCGCCGTGTTTTTCAGTTGCAATCTCATAATTAGTTTATCAGGGTGTCCTGTAGGTAGCAGTGAACTTTGGATCTCTGCTGTAATTACCTAAGTGTGGCAGGGACACTGTGGTACCTGTGAGAGTTGGTTGGTGTTATTCCGTGACGCTGCGCAAGGCAATCCTGCACCCTCCTGATGGAAACAGTCTTGACCTGTTACCCACGTGGCTGAGGGTTGTGGAACCCACCTGCTCCCAAACGTACTGAAAGTTGGAATCTTTCTTTGCAATTCATACTGACCCTCATGTAATGAGATTCTGAAGCTGGGGATTGGACTGGATGATGATCCCGCTGTTGCGGATTGGACTAGATGATCTTTCGAGGTCCCTTCCGATCCGTAATGATTCTATCTCATGAGGTCCCTTCCAGTCCCTGGTGCTCTGGGAGTCTGTGATAGATAGAAAGAACTGGGGAAAAGAGAATAGCTCAGTTTATGTAGAGGTTTCTAATAGCGTATTGACAGCAGGGAGGGTGGTAACCCAGGATCACATGGAGGAAGAATGCGGTACGTAGGAGTAAGTATTATAGTGCCAGGCTCTTCTCAGTGTCACCCAGTGATAGGACAAGGGGCAGTGAGTGGGAGCTGGAACAGGGGAGGTTCCACACCAGTGTGAGAAGGACCTTCTTCACTGTGAGGGTGAGAGAGCACTGGAAGGGGCTGCCCAGGGGGGTTGTGGAGTCTCCCTGCCTTGGAGACATTTAAAACCCGCTTGCACATGTTCCTGTGTGACTGGATCTAGATGATCCTGCTGTGGCAGGGGGATTGGACTGGATGATCTTCTGAGGTCCTTTCCAAACCCTAATGTTGTGTGATTGCAAGAAAAACATTCCATCTTATCAAGTGTTGTCTTGTGCTCAAAGCCTTTATGTGATTTGTGGGTGAAGCACAGGTAGGAGCACGTGTGTACAACAGCCACACTAAGGCAGCAGAAAGCATCTTTATCTCTACCTCAATGTTTTTAAAATTATATTTTGTATTTTCTTATAGAGTGTTCTGTGAACTTACTGCTTTCCAAACTGGCGCTTTCTCAGGTGATCTTCTGAGGTCCCTTCCAGCCCCTAACGTTCTGTGGTTCTCTGGTACTTGTGCGGTGAATAACTTGCAGTAGCTGTGTGTGGAGCACATACGTTTGCTTTTCTCACTACCTGTGTTCTTTGCTTATGACTAGAACAGGAAGGATGTTTCCTAGCAGCCATAAAAACAACCCTGATGATACCTCCCCTATAAGAATGCAAGGCAGCAAGGCAATTAATTTGCTTTCAAAGTCACTCCGTTCCTCTAGGAACCTCTTCATATTCCACTAGGATGCTCGTTTCAACCTGCAGCAGTGATAGGTTTTTCACAAATCTCCAAGAGTTCTTGCAAAGAATTTAAATCTGCAGCCTTGCTCTTTTGAAACAGAATCAGCTAAAGGAACAACCAAGCAGCATTTTTAAGCAAAAACAGCTCTGTCCTTAGTCTTACACTGCCAGCCCTTCGCGGAATACTGGGGAAACGGATGAGCGTCCTGCATCTCCGAGGTCCTGATGCAGTTAAATTGAACATTAAGCCTTTTTACTAAACTCCTCTGTACTTTCACAAAGCAAGGAATAGATTCTTTCCTCAGCTCCATAAACTTCACTGGAGCTGAAAATTGGTTCAGCTCCATTTATCTCAGTGAAATTACCCCTATTTATACACCTGTTTATCCAAGCAGGCTCCAATGAATATGCCTGAGACACTGCTTTATGCAGGGTACATCATGGAATCGTCAGGGACCTCCAGAGATCATCCCGTCCAGTCCCCCTGCCACAGCAGGATCATGGAATCATGAGGGATTGGAAGGGACCTCCAGAGATCATCCCGTCCAGTCCCCCTGCCACAGCAGGATCATGGAATCATGAGGGATTGGAAGGGACCTCCAGAGATCATCCCGTCCAGTCCCCCTGCCACAGCAGGATCATGGAATCATGAGGGATTGGAAGGGACCTCCAGAGATCATCCCGTCCAGTCCCCCTGCCACAGCAGGATCATGGAATC
>VXBP01007492.1:645014-736857 GCA_013400115.1 Rhinopomastus cyanomelas
ATCCCCCAGCCCAGCCCCCCTGCCACAGCAGGATCACCTAGACCAAGTCACACAGGAACACATCCAGGCGGGTCTTAAACGTCTCCAGAGAAGGACATCTCTGCTCTTCTTCGTTTGGGTCAGCAGTAGATTTAAAAGAAGCTAAATCTGTGGTCCAGAATGAAATGTCAGGAGCACACAGCACTGTTTCTTCTACCCTACATACTCACAGCAAATGGCATTTGTTTGTTAGAAGCAATAATCAGTGTCATGCAAAATGTTAATTACTTGTGCTGAAGCTGTTCTACTATGAGAAGGAACTTCTTCACGGTGAGGGTGACGGAGCACTGGAAGGGGCTGCTCAGGGATGTTTTGTGGAGTCTCCTTCTCTGTAGATATTTAAAACCTGCCTGGCCATGTTCCTGTGCGACTGGGTCTGGGGGATGCTGCTGTGGTGGGGGTTTGGATGGGATGATCTTGCGAGGTCCCTTCCAAAACCACAAGGTCCTGTGATTCTGTGCCGTAGGCTGCACGTTTAGCTCCTACCCGATTCATTCCTGCCCAAACCAAGCTGCTGCTTTGCCTTCTGTCTGCTGGTTTCAGTAAGAGTTTCCCAGAGGGCACCTTCTCGTATCGTTGGACGATAGGAAAGGACCACACGTGTTCCTGCTGCACTACATCAAGTACTTCTGCCTTTTCAAAGTCATTCTTTCCCCTAGTTGCTAAGTACCTCGTCTGCATCCTGCAAACCATTAGTGCAGAGCAGCTGTTCCTAGTGACAGTCTAGTAGCTGTTTTACTGAAAAGCAAAAATAATTCAAAGAAGTTCTAAACTGTAATGAGCTTTTTATTTGTCAGGTCTTTACTGCTGCTGTTTAAATTCTAAATGCAGCAAGATGCTGAGGTCAGCATTCTGTCTTTAATTGGTAAATATTTGCTTGTCGTCTTACGGGAGAGGGAAGAGAAGTGTCTGTTCTGCAGTTTGGTAAATTGTTCCTAAAAGACAACTGAGCAGAAAGAAAGGGCTCCAAAGGGCCTTTGGAACTTGGTAATAGGAAGGGAATTTGTGGTGAAAGTTGTATTTAACATTCTGCTGGAGCAGATCTCCTCCTCCACAAATGCAGTGGTCAGTAGATAATGTCACAGAATGCTAGGGATTGGAAGTGGCTTCCAAAGATCATCCAGTCCAACCCCCTGCCACAGCAGGATCCCCTGGATCCAGTCCTGCAGGAACATGGCCAGGGGGGTTTGAAATGTCTCCAGAGAAGGAGACTCCACAACCCCTCTGGGCAGCCTCTTCCAGCTGGGCAGCCCCTGCCAGGGCTCTGTCACCCTCACTGGGAAGAAGGTCCTTCTCACACTGATGTGGAACCTCCTCTGCTCCAGCTCACACCCGCTGCTCCTTGTCCTGTCATTAGATGCCCCTGAGCATTCCTTCATTATTCCAGCTGTTTTCATTTAGAAGCTGCTTTAGAGTGTTTGAGAAGGTTGTCTTGGTGCCAAACCACTCTTGGATCTGGGAGCCACATTTCCTTTGCTTTCTAAATTCATTTTTCATCTTCTCCCTACACCTTCCTTTTCTCTCCTGACCCCAAGACCTTGCCAGCTTGCCTTAAGATGAGTCTTTGCCTCACCTTGCTGCTCGTGCTTGTGAACTCGGCAGCGTGTTTACAGAATGAAAGTACTCAGGGTACACCTGCCGCGGGGAAGTGCAGGCTGAAGGCTCTATCAGGGACAGCTGCTCTCCTCCAGAAATTCATGAGGCTGCTTCCTGAAGCTGAGACATCGAGGTGTCTCCTCAGAACCTTCATAGGTGAGAATAGCTCAGAAAAGAGTGGGTGTATTAGGCACTTTTCGGGGGCCCTCTGTTGCAGAGCCTCAGGTTTCTTTTGTCTTCTGTGGAATCAAGTGATTTTTTTTCTTTGTGGAGATGAAATTGAAATAAAAATGGAATTAGGCACTTCTTCCCATTTTGGAAGGTGGTGTGAGGCAGTTCACAGAGGAAAACACTGGTGCAGAGCAGACAGCTCATCCAGCGCTCGGCCACCGATACGTGGCAGCGGTAGCGTTTTTGGCCAGCGTTTCAAACACGGGTGACTCTCCCCACTTCCTGCAGGGGTGTCCCTCGCTGTCCACGAGGACCGTGCACCTGTTCACGAACACGCTGCGCGAGCTGTGCTTCCCAGCCAGGTCACCATAGCAACCCTTGGGTGGCCTTAGCCCCGCGTGCCAGTGTCCCTGATTCGACGTTTCGAGTGCTCTTTGGGAAATTGTCTTATCACATGAAAACATTCGTGAAGGACTTTCTGCCCCAGCGGTATTTAATGTGGTTGTTACGGCGACGGCGTGGTTCTCGTGGTGTTTTGCCTGGTAAACGATCACGGCTGCGTCTCAGGCAAATAAGGAGGAAAGAAGAATGTGGATTGACTTCTGTTTCTGCGCACACAGCTTCACACAACAGGAGTGAGTTTGGCACAAAGTACAGAAAGGGCCTGGGCCGTGCCCTCGCCCCTCAGGCTTTGCTCTGGCGCACACAGCCCCTCCTTCGGTGAGCTGCTCAGAGGGTCTGGGCTGCTTTCAGACAGAAGAGTGTTATGGGCAGCCAGGTACGTGGCAGAGACTGTTGTCAGGCCCTGGGATGGGCTGCCCAGGGCGGTGGTTGAGTCGCCATCCCTGCATGAGTTGAAAATCACTTAGATGTAGGGTTGGGGGATCTGGTTTGCAGGTGACCTTGTAGAGTAGCGTTGATGGTTGGACTTGGTGATCCCAGGGGTCTTTTCCAACCTGAATCATTCTGTGATTCTGTTTCTTAAACACCTCCAGGGTGGGCGACCCAGCCCCCTCCCTGGGAAGGCTGTTCTAGTGCCTCTTTCTGTGAAGACTTTCTTTCTAATAGCCAACACAAACCTCCCCTGCCTCAACTTCTGACCATTCCCCCTGGTTTTGTCATTAGTTACTAGTGGAGAGGCCAACACCTGCCCCTGTACGACCTCCTTTCGGGTCGTTGTAGAGGGCAGTGAGGTCCCCCCTCAGGCTCCTCTTCTCCAAACTAAGCCTGCCCAGCTCCCTCAGCCTCTCTTCAGACAGCTGGTTCTCCAAACCCCTCACGAGCTTGGTAGCTCTGCTGAGGACACCTTCCAACATGTCAGTATCTTTCGTGTCACTGAACTGTGAGCCCTCACAAGGGCATGATAACTTCCCTTCTCCTGCTGGCCACGCTGTTCCTGATACCAGCCAGGGTCCTGTTGGCCTTCTTGGCCACCTGGGCACGCTGCTGGCTCACATACCATCTCTAGCGTGGGCCTCTCAGAAAAGTTATCTTTATGAGAAACTCCTTTGCAGAAGGTGATCACCCCATGCCGCATCATGATGCCGCGTGTGCCATCCTCCGCCCCGGGATGCACGTGTAATTACATCCCAGGAATGACACCGATCATCCGTGTTTGAGAGCAGGAGCGCGGCTGTACGGAAACAAATAGCCGCCCTCCGACTCCTGCCGTTACGGGACCGCGCGCGCTGGCACGGAAATGGGGCTTACGCTTCTTAGTCACGAAGCCGGTGCGTTCCGAAGCTGGTTTGCTCCAGATTGATGATCCCAATTAAAATTACCATTGCAATAACAAAATCAGTCAGTGCCCCTTCCTGCTGTAATAAACAGTGCTGCAGCCTGGCGCCACATTAAGCATCGTTTAGATGACTTGTTTGGATAATGAATAAGCATTTTCTGTGTTTATCAGCAGGTGCATACTCAGTAATTAAAACAAAAAGAGCAGCACCAAGAGCAAGGTAGCGTTTCTTGGGCTGAGAGGTGCAGCAGAGCGCTGCAAGGATGATTCCTGCTGTGTCTCAGAGTATTGCAAACTAAGCTTCTGGATCCCTTACCCGGGAAGGAATCATCGCTAGTTAATGGAATTTGTGATCTGACAAAGCCCCAGCGTCACCATCACAGTCTCCAGACCTGCGCTGAAGTTCTGCTCAAATTTAACTTCTTAGCCCAGCGTGTGGCTCGAGGGTCTGTTCCTTGTGTCTCTGCAGGGCAGAGTGGGTACTGAAACTCACAGTAGTTTTATGAGACTGGCACAAAGAGTCTTTTCTATTAATACAGCTGAGAGACAGGAATACAACTGCAGATGGGTCTAAGAAGTAGCAGTAAGAGCTGCGTGACAGATGGGGCAGCGGTGATGTGGTAGCTGTTTACTCGAAAAACTGGTACTGGTTTGTGCTGGTGCTACGTTGGCTGTGACTTACGGGCTCACAGGATCTGTATTTATTCTCAGCAAAGAGGTAAATACAGGTCCTGTGATTCTTTATTTAATTCTTCGCTGAAAATAAGATCTAGACTGAATAAGACAGTAAACATCATACTTCAGGGTAAGTCGTTCATGGAGTTAGGATGAACTTGTGCCGTGCTGTGATGTCACCTGAGAAGCCTGGGCTGACTGGCAGAGCTTGCAGGCGATCCTGAAGGCACTGCTGTGGCTGTTCAGAAGCGGGCAGGTTTGCGTAAAGTCTCGCCAGCTCTGCTGCTGTTTGGAGACCTTTAGGTTGGTTTTCAAAAACGGATTAGCACTACTTTGAAAGAGAACGTGTGCTCGGATGTACGCTTTCAAGAATCACAGAACGTTAGGGATGGGGAGGGACCTCGAAAGATCACCCAGTCCAATCCCACCACCACAGCAAGATCCCACCACCCAGTCCAATCCCACCACCGCAGCAAGATCCCATCACCCAGTCCAATCCCACCACCGCAGCAAGATCCCCTGGATCCATTTGCATGGGAACATGGCCAGGTGGGCTTTAAATGGCTCCAGAGAAGGAGATTCCACAACCCTCCTGGGAGCCCCTTCCAGGGCTCCATCACCCTCACCGTGAAGAAGTTCCTTCTCAGATTGATGCGGAACCGCCTGTGTCGAGCGGTAAAATAAACGCCGGTGTCAGTGGCACGGTGAGAGATGCTAGACTTGAAAAGCTGGCATCCTTTGTCCAGTGCTGGATGCCATGGAAATAATCAGTTGGCCTGACAGAGGTGATAAACGAGTCAGGGAAATGAAACAAAGACCTACTGAACATGAGGCATCTTTCTCAAAATCCCAGCTTCCTGGGCATGTTGACAGGAGACATTCAGTGATGGAACCTGGGAAACCAGTAGCAGAGAAGTCTGAGTGTGTCTACATTTGAGTTTGGGGTGCAAGAGGGTGAGAAGAAACTGGCAGTCAGACAGAAATTGCTCTGTCCTGTGATGGATGTTGCCTTGAACTACTTAGTTCTGTTCTGCTGGGGCACTGAGCCTGCTTTACTGTCACGAGCATATTGCAGTTATTTAATTAACTAACTTGGTTAAATGCCTGGAGGTGTCCTGCATCACTTGACAAAGTCAAACAGAGCCAACCTCTCTCACAGCTGTATGGAGTGTAGTTAAGACAAATACTCTAATGGTTTGGAGAGCACTAGAACAAAGCATTTGAAGAACATACCCTACAAAAGAAGAGCAGTTGGTTTTGTCATCTTCTGCATCAGCACCATCCAGCCTTGTTTAATGCGAGTGTTTTTCAGCTGCCGTTTGTGGATGTAGTTGGCTGAGCTCCATGAATATTAGTGAGTCATGCACCCAAATCTACTTAAAACATCGAAGCTATTATTTGCTCTTCAGCTATTGAACTGGAGTCCAGAGAGAACATCAGGATCACACCCACACTGGGCTGCTTCAGCCTTCTGCCCTTTCAAAGCAGCTTAAATAAAATTCCCCGTGACTGCAAATATCCTGTGTGGTTGAACTCCAGAAAGTGCTTGTCCTTCGCTCCTTTCTCGTGCAGAGATGAGGCTTCTGGTCTGTGTTCTCAAGCAAGTCGCAGGTTGCCAGCACAGGAACGTTAGCCTGTCTCATGTGTGTCCTCCTTTCTGAGAGCCAATACAAAATCAACTGGGTTTGCTTGAAGCTGGAGGTGTTTCAAACCTGCCTGGATGTGTTCCTAGGGGATCCTGCTGTGGTGGGGGGATCTTTCTAGGTCCCTTCCAATCCCTAATGTTCGGTGATCAGGAGCCAGTTGTGGTAATAACCTCAAGAACTCTCAACAGCAGTGGCTTAACTACTCCTCAGCTTTGAAGATCACCCTGCTTTAAGAGGAGGCTGTGCTAGGTGGTCTTTTCCAGGGCGTTCACCTTCCTTCTGGCCTTTCTTCATCTGTGCAGGATCTTCACCACCCCACAGCAATATTGGTCGAGTCTGCTGCAGCCAGACAGTGCCAAGTGTGTCCTGATGACCCAGCTGAGTCATCTCAATGACTGTCTTTTTGAGAGTGAGATGTTCTTTATCTGAATCACTGAGGCTGGGGCTGTGGGGCAGCAAATGTAAATATTTGCTTACACATTCATCTAAACTTAGATGTTAGTGTTTGTCAAAAGTGGCTCATCTCTCGTATTTTTTCCATGCAGACTGTTTCTGATTCCCTCAATGTGCAAAGATTTATGAATAATCCCTAGACTAGTGCTTGCCAGTAGGGTTGTTGTGTGCACTTCAACACAGCCAAGTGTGGGCTCCTGCACCGTGGTCACAGCCATCCCCTGCAGTGCTACAGGCTTGGGGCAGGGTGGCCAGAAAGCGCTCTGGCACAGAGGGACCTGGGGGTTCCACCTGACAGGCGGCTGAATCTGAGCCAGCAGAGTGCCCAGGTGGCCACGGCAGCCAATGGCATCCTGGCCTGCATCAGAAACTGTGTGTCTGGCAGGAGTAGGGAGGTGACTGTTCCTTGGACTCAGCACTGGTGAGTACCATGTGCTTCAACAGGGGAGGGTCAGACTGGTCATTGGGAAGAAATGCTTCCTGGAGAGAGTGGTCAGGCCCTGGACTGGGCTGCCCGGGGTAGGGGTTGAGTCCCCATCCCCATTAGTTTAGAAGACACTTAGATGTGGTGTTGGGGGACGTGGTTTAGGGGAGACTCTGTGGAGTAAGGTTGATGGTCGGACTCAGTGCCAAGGGTGTTTTCCAGCTGGTATGATTCTGTGAAGACATTCCCTGATCTCAGTGACGACTTATCGGAGTCACAGAATGTCACAGGTTGGAAGGGACCTTGAAAGGTCATCCAAGTCCAACCCCCTGCTGGTGCCTACAGCACCTCACGTACGCAGACTGTCTCCCATCCCAAACCCCACCCTGCATAGCTAATCCAACCTTCCATCGCTATAAAGGCAGCCCAAAAACGTGCATTGCATTTAGGACGTCCTGACCTTGGAGGCAACTTCATTCCTGGTCTCTGAAAGTGGGGGACACCTTATTGTCAGGCAATTTCAGCAACGTCCTGCAGATACTGCGATGAGTAGCAGCTCCTGGGGTAGCAAGTCATTACCAGAGCATTGTGTCTCTGTGTGTCTGCGTGTACCGTCGAGTTTGAAGAATGAACCATGACTGACCTTGAGCAGAGCTACGTGCGTGATTGGCCCGTGCTAATAAAGCCTGAGTTATCAGAAAACCCAGCCTGAAGGATGTGACACAGGTGGCTGAAATATGCAAACACAGAATCGGAGCCTAGGTCTTGGAGGTACCAACAGCACGATACTCGGGGTATCGGAGCCGTAAGCAACTCGTCGATTGCCGTTAGCTTAGTGCACCCTCACGGGCTGTTAGAACCAGTTGTGGAGACAGCAGAGAAAACAGAGTGAGGATCTGACACATTGAAGTCATGATGGACAGCAAATTCATATTGAATGTCCAGTCATGAACCAAAGAGAGGGGAGCTGGGTCTCTTGAGCTTGGAGAGAAGGAGACTGAGGGGTGACCTCGTTACTGTTGTTAAATATGTGAGGGGTGGGTGTCAGGAGGATGGAGCCAGGCTCTGCTCAGGGGCATCTAATGACAGGACGAGGGGCAGCGGGTGTGAGCTGGAACAGAGGAGGTTCCACATCAATAGGAGAAGGAACTTTTTCCCAGTGAGGGTGACAGAGCCCTGGAAGGGGCTGCCCAGGGAGACATTTCAAACCCACCTGGTCGTGTTCTATGTGACTGGATCTAGGGGACCCTGCTGTGGTGGGGGTACTGGACTAGATGATCTGTCGAGGTCCCTTCCAATCCCTAATGTTCTGTGATTCTGTGACTAATAATTATCTTTCAGTTAGACTTGTAAGAATTTAATTAGACTAATAATAGGTTCCCACTCTCACTTACAGGGTTTCTTTAGCCTGTGTGAATTGCAGGTGGGATGCTGTGTGTCCCTGAGGACTGGCTGTTAAATTTGGAAGCCATTTGATAAAGACGTCAGTTGTCACAATTGTTCTGTAGTCCAAGTTCTGTGAAAGTTTTTAGGCACCTATTTCCCAGACCATCTCTCAGGCTTGTCTTTAAACTACTCTAAAATTTCCCCTTAGATGAGCGAAGAAAGAAGTGAAAGGTTTCTTTTATCCTCTTCAAAGCAAGATGGCTGGTCCCTCAGAGGAAAGGATGCACATGCTGAACTCTTCCCGTAAAGACAAGGTGATCGATTCTGCTAGATGCTCCATCCCCAGAAGAATTTGTCCAGGTGGATTGGATTAGGTCTCAATAAACAGATACGATTGGGTTTGGAGCTGGATTGCACTCACAGTAAATCAATTAATTCCTGGTGGGCTTCTGTCGTGGCAGATACTATTTTGAGAGGCTTAGTGGGGCTAAAAGGCTGTAGAGAGACCCTTACAGACTGTCAGTGCAGGGGAGCGTCGTGGTGCTGAGTGACAGCTGGCAGTCAGGGCTTGCCCTAGGATATTATTTGAAAGCATGGTGCTCTACACTGAAATGAGAAGCACTGCATTAGGGTTAGCTGAAATCCTTTACCTCCAACAGCAGTTGGAGTGCCCTCCAAGTGGACATTTGAAGAATCAGTGATTAGCCAAGGTAGCCAAGAAGCTGGTTGACACTGAAAGGTCCATACACTGCGGTGCACAATCCCAAGCCACTGGCTTGATCCTCACTGGAAGAGGCTGCCCAGGGGGTGTGTGTGTGGAGCCTCCTTCTCTGGAGGCATTTAAAACCCTCCTGGACATGTTCCTCTGCGACTGGGTCTAGGTGATGCCGCTGTGGCGGAGGGATTGAGCTCTATGATCTTTTGAGGTGCCTTCGGATCCCCAATGTTCTGTGATTCTCTGGTTGCTTCTGGGTTTCAGAAGGGATCGTAAGGAAGTGGCTGGGCTGATGTAAACCCAAACATGTTCTGCAAACGTGTT
This sequence comes from Rhinopomastus cyanomelas, assembly GCA_013400115.1. Classification (NCBI taxonomy): domain Eukaryota; kingdom Metazoa; phylum Chordata; class Aves; order Bucerotiformes; family Rhinopomastidae; genus Rhinopomastus; species Rhinopomastus cyanomelas. Next base: position 654,182 of record VXBP01007492.1, read on the forward strand.
TCATTTCTATTCCAAATGAGGGCTTCGGCTGAAATGCTGTCTCTGTCCCCAAGCACGCGCCAGGGGTTTCATTTGCAAGGCTGAACACTCTCCCTGTAGAAGTTTGAACCGTATGAATTTTCTTCTCCCAAATGTTCTCCGTGTGCAACGTTGTGAGCATGACAAACACTCTCAGAGAACTTAGGTGATTACATTAGTACTGGTCACAAAGGAGTCAGGGTTTGTGTGTAAATGAAGACTCTGCTTTCCAGACTCCGCGGTCAATCCTGTTAGGTGTGTCACAAATACCTGGAACGGGGAGAAACCGGTGGTGTTTGATAGCTTCTGTTGTGGGGTCAGTCCACTGATGCTGCTCTTGTCATCTGCAGAAGATATGTGTCTGAATTCGGAGAGTCATGGCAGCTAAAAGAGATTTAACATGTTTCGGTGTCAGCTGGAAAACACTGGGGGGGTAGTGGAACTGGGACAAATACAGACAGACTGGAGGAGGGGAATAAATATGGGAAGGGTGGCTGTCAGGAGGATGGAGCCAGGTTCTTCTCAATGTCATCTGGTGCAGGGGCAGTGGGTGTGAGCTGGAACACAGGAGGTTCCACATCAATCTGAGAAGGACCTTCTTCCTGGTGAGGGTGATGGAGCACTGGAAGGGGCTGCCCAGGGGAGTGGTGGAGTCTCCTTCTCTGGAGAAGCTTAAAACCCACCTGGATGTGTTCCTGTGCAACTTGGTCTAGGGGATCCTGCTCCAGCAGAGGGATTGGACTGGATGGTCTTTGGAGGTCTTTTCCAACCCCTAATGTTCTGTGAAAGATGGGGGAGTGGATTAGAAAATCTCCAGAACCCTATAAAACTGAGAGGCAAAATTAATGGATTTCATTTCTCAGGTATTGTCTTGTTGTGTCGTTTTGGTTATTCCTATTTGGAATACTGTGGAGTTTACTTTGCCTGGAGTGGTTCTGCCAGAGGTGTTTGTTACCGGAACTAAAGCCCTACAGCACGAGGTCATTAAAGCAGAGCTGCAAAAGGCTGCGTAGAACTTCCCTCGTGGGAGGCTTGCAGTGGTAGATCAGGAATCACAGGGACTGGAAGTGACCTCGGAAGAGCATCTAGTCCAATCCCCCTGGCACAGCAGGAAGCAAAGAAAAACCTAATCCTCTGTAACAAAGGATTCCTGGAAAAATACGTCGCGGGTTTGGGCCAATTGCTTTGCTCTTCCCAGTTCCTTGGGGACACCTGCAAACACACTGCTGATGAATATTCAGGCTCGTTTCTCACGTTGGTTTTCATGTTAATAGTAATTCCCGTGGCTCAGTCGCTGTGGTGGCCACATCACACGATCACACGGTCAACGTAAGGACCAGTGGGTGCCCCACTGGATATGAATCACAGAGTCATTAGGGATTGGAAGGGACCTCAAAAGATCATCTGTGGTTTGTGGTTTCATAGAAGTGTCTCTCAAGGCTGGGTTTGTGTCACGTCTGCTTTAGACTGAGCAGCATCAATCGACGTCGGAAATAACCTATCTTGAGGGGTTTGATTGTTTTGTTTTTGGAGCTGAACATCCATCCATGTCTCTGCGAGCAAACGTTCACAGCCGTGAAAAGATTGTGTTTATAATAGAGGAAAGATTCTTGACACTCTGGCACTTTCAGCAGTACAAAGGAAAATGTTTTCAAAACAACTATAAACAGGAGCCGAAAGTGTCTTCAGCTGCTCAGTGCCTCTTGTTTTGCAGCCAGTGTTTCAGTGCTGCCTGTAAACTCAGGGTGCAGGTACTGCTGCAGGGATTCCCTGTCCCTCCTCAGCTCTCCGTGGTCTGGGATCAAACCTAGCTGAGTGCTAATACATATTCATGAAGCTGGTAATGAATAATTGCTCAAATGGTTTCCTTCAGTGAAGGAGTGACTGATGTTCTCCTGTTGCCTTTTATTTTAAGAGTTCAAGTTACTTGCCCGCTGCTTCTCGTTGGAGGTCTGTGGCTAGGGGAGTACCAGGAGGTACCAGTATAGGTTGGGGACCGACCTGTTGGAGACCAGTGTAGGAGAGAGGGACCTGGGGGTCCTGGTGGAGAGCAGGATGACCATGAGCCAGCAACGTGCCCTTGAGGCCAAGAGGGCCAATGGCATCTTGGAGTGGATCAGAAGCAGGGTAGTTAGCAGGTGGAGAGATGTTCTCCTCCTCCTCTGCTCTGCCCTGGTGAGACCACAGCTGGAATCTTGTGTCCAGTTCTGGGCTTCTTAGTTCCAGAAGGTCACAGTGGTATTGGAGAGAGTCCGGTGCAGAGCCACAGAGATGATGAAGGGAGGGGAGCATCTCCCTGCTGAGGAAAGGCTGAGGGAGCTGGGAAAAAGGAGACTGAGGGGGGACCTCGTTAATGTTGATAAATGTGTGAAGGGTGGGTGTCAGGAGGATGGAGCCAGGCTCTGCTCAGGGGCACCCAGTGACAGGACAAGGGGCACTGGGTGTGAGCTGGGGCAGAGGAGGTTCCACATCAGTATCAGAAGGAACTTCTTCCTAGTGAGGGTGACAGAGCCCTGGAAGGGGCTGCCCAGGGGGGTTGTGGAGTCTCCTTCTCTGGAGACACTTAAAACCCACCTGGATGTGTTCCTGTGTGACTGGATCTAGAGGATCCTGCTGTGGTGGGGGGGATTGGACTGGATGATCTTTTGAGGTGCCTTCCAGTCCCTAATGGTCTGTGATTTAGTGCAGCAAAACGAACCGGGGCGCTGGCTACTGCAGGATCAGACTGAGGACAAGGGAAGGGGCAGACCTGCACTCACGTCGACCCGGGCTGTTTGTGTCGCAGACACGTGTTGTCTAAGAGAACGTGTGGCTTGCTGGAGGCATCCACCAGGCTTTTCAGTGGGCTGGCTGTAGGTTCAATGAAGTGCAGACAGGAGGGGAAGGTTGAGTGTAGAAGGAGAAGAGGTGTACGAGAAATGGCTGCTCTCATTCAGGAGTCACGCTCTTGGAAAAAAAACAACTTGAATTAAATCACAACTTAACCTTATTATTTTCCTCAGCATCTTCATGTCTGAGTTGAATAGAGCACCAGCCTCTGTGTGTGTTTTGCTCCTAATGATAATTTTGGCAAGCGTTAAAAACATTAATGTTAACACAAATGATGAATTGGGCCATTTCATTGTGAAAGCAGAAGCCAAATAGATCCAACAGCAGTGAATTTTAGCCCATTTTTCTGTTCCTTACCAATCAAATAAACATCATAGCAAGCCCTGTGAGACTCTTGGATCATTTGTTCTAGGGAACAGGGTCTGGGAGAAGGAATCTCTTGCAGGTATCCTGAGATGGATCTGAAATGGTCTGTTGCAGAAGAGCCTGAAGTGATGTTGAGCTGTGGTCTCCTCATCACTGAGCGCTGCCAGATCAATAAGGAAGAGAAAATGGAGCAGTGATTCTGTTCTTGTGACTGTGAAATATGGGATTGTTTGCCATAGGAGCCTGTTTTAGCTGCTGCCATCTCCCCTGAGGGCCTAGCTGTTAGTCTGGGAGGCACTGAACTGCAGTGAAGTGTTAGCCAGGAGGTGCAGAAATGAAGCTTGACAGCAGGCAGGGTTGCCTTCCAGCAGGGGCAGGTCTCCACCTTGCTCTGGACTGCGGGGTCTGTGCAACGAGGAGGGTTTACTCTGTTGGCTTTGAAAAAACCCCCTCTGAAGAGGTCCACCAACAGTCTTGGTAGCCCGTATCTGAGATCACTGGAGGTAAAAGTGCAAAGCAGATAAGCTGTACCCCCGCTTTACCACCTGTGTGGAGTCGTGTGATGAGTTTCTTGGGTTGCATAGAGCCATCAGGAAGGGATTGGAAGGGACCTCCAAAGGTCACCTAGTCCTATCCCCCTGCCGCAGCAGGATCTCCTAGATGCAGTCACACAGGGACGTGTACACATGGGGGAGGCTCCTTGGAGGGTTGTGTCTCAGAAGCTCTTTGATTTGTTTTCACTTGGATCATTTGCTGCCACGAGAAAGTAAAAGGCAACACCTCCTGGTTTTTGCTGAGAAATGAAAGTATTTGGAATGATTCCCCCCCTGAATTAACTGACGCTGGTAAATCACTCTGTGGCTTGCGATGTTGGAAATAACATATATTCTGTGTTACGGTGTTGGTGCTGCTCGCTCTTCTGGCAGTGAGTCAGTGGTAGCAGTACTGGCAATCAAAACTGGGAGCTGTGCTAGAGTGAAAACAGTGTTATTGAAATGATGTGAAAATAGGGCTTCACTCTGCGATACGCGGAAACCTACACACCTCACAAGACAAGGTAATCCCTGGAACACAGACAAAATGATTTTGCTGCTCCTGAGCTCTTCACAGGATCATTCAGGTTGGAAAAGACCCCTGGGATCCTACAGTCCAACCAGCAACCCCACTCTGCAAGGTCACCCCTAAACCAGATCCCCCAACACCACATCAAAGTGACGTTTACACTCATCCAGGGATGGGGACTCAACCCCCACCCTGGGCAGCCCAGTCCAGGGCCTGACTGTTGTCTTCAGGAAGAATCTCTTCCTGATGGCCAGTCTAACCCTCCCCTGGTGAAGCTGGAAGCCCTTCCCTCTGCTTCTGTCACTAATGACCTGTGAGCAGAGCCCAGCACCACCATCTCTACAGTGTCCTCTCAGATAGCAGTAGAGAGCGATGAGGTCTCCCCTCAGCCTTCCCTTCCTCACACTAACCAGCCCCAGCTCTCTCCATCTCTCCTCATCATATTGATTCTCCAAGCCCTCTGACAGCTTTGCTACCCTCCTCTGCCCTTGCTGCAGCCCCTCGATGTCTCCCTTGTGCTGAGGTGCCCAGAACTCAAGGTGCAGCCTCCCCAGTGCTGAGTCCAGGGGGACAGCCCCCTCCCTGCTCCTTCCCTCAGGAAGAATGGCAGCGTGCTGCAGAATGCCTGCAAGTTGCAGTAACTGACGTACCCAGAGCAATCGCTGCATTTTGTGGACCGATCAATAAGGAGCAAATCCAACTTCTTTGCAGTCACAGGGCTCAGACTGTCTCTGGTTGCAGCAGCTGTGATTCATTTCCTCTACGCAGGGAGCAGGGAAAGATTTCCTGGGACAGGTAAAGGGTCAAACCATGTTAGAGACACTTGCTCACAGAGGCTTATGTGAGGAGCATCGTGAGGAGCATCGTAAGGATGCAGAGCATTTCCTAGGAGACTTCTCCTTGATTGCTTCATAATTTCTTGCTGCTATTTGGAGAAGGCGCTAAGTAATTTAATGCAGGAGGTGAAAACGGTCCATTAGGAGGCTGCGGAAGATTACTTGATCATGGTCAGCCTGTCTTTTGGCTGGGGACTGTCCTTGCAAATGATATTGGGGGGCAAACCTGACTCTAATGTGAAGTGGGACACAGAGGAGGCAGGGATAGGCTTTCTCCTTTTGTAAACCTGCTGGATACAATGGGAGTAGAAAAGCTCACTATGTTTTCAGTGACTTTGCATAGGCAATTGCTTCATTCTGTCTTGTCATTATTTCCTTGTCTTTATAGAACCCAGTGACTTTCTGTGCGCCTCAGATGTAAATCATAGAATCATTCAGCTTGGAAATGACCCGCTCTCACCCCTGAACCACGTCCCCCAACACCACATCTGAGTGACTTCTAAACTCATCCAGGGATGGGGACTCACCCCCCCACCCTGGGCAGCCCAGCCCAGTGCCTGACCACTCTCTCCAGGAAGATTTTCTTCCTAATGCCCAGTCTAAACCTCCCCTGTTGGAGCTGGAAGCCCTTCCCTCTGCTTCTGTTGCCAATGACCTGTGAGAAGAGCCCAGCACCAACATATCTGCAGTGTCTTGTCCTTTCAGATAGGTGTAGAGAGCGATGAGGTGCCTCACCGTAGCCTGTTCTTCCTCAAACCAAACAACTCCAGCTCTTCAATTCTCTCCTCCTGAGATCTAAATGTTGATTGTATTTCGTTTGGATGACCTTCCTGTATTTTCCCTTGTGATCATAAGTAGGTGTGAGCTATTATTAATGACCAAATAACTCCAAGGTAGTAATAGAGGCTAAGAGTTGGTACTCTTGAGTCAATAAATTGCTACTTGCTACCTTCACATTTTCTGTGGCAGCCTGGGTTTTATGAGCAGACGATCACATCCCCGCCGTGGTTCATTTAAATCAAACCACAATGATGAGAACACACCCCACTGCTGCCCTGTCAGGCTGTCGTAACTGAACGTCACTATGAAGGTTCCTGCTGGCTGTTGTGAACTCAGTAGCTTCTCGTCCGTGTGAGGTTTTGTGGGGTTTATGTGTCTTTAATGCTGACTGTTGAAGATTTGTGGATGCTCAGATTAAATCGAAGTGCCAGGCTGAAGTGTGTTCAGATGTTACAGCGGTGTTCTTGGCTTTTCCCAAAGGCCAGCCAAAGAAATGAGCACACTAGTAAAGACCCCAGGTTTTACAGTATGCAGAGAGCTGGAAACTAGAGGTTTTACAAGTCTTCCCTTTGTGCGGTGGCAGCTGGATGAGAAGAAGTGGCCTCAAGTTGTGCCAGAAGGAGCTAGGGTAGACACCATGACAACTGACTTCATTGAGAGGGTCATCAGATGGTTGGACTTGATGATCCCAAGGTCTTTTCCAACCTGAATGGCTCTGTGTGCCACTGGCCCTCAAACGGCCAGTCTGCCCTGATCAGCTCAGGAATGGCTCTGACCAAAACACAGGGCTCACACACTGATGTCTTCTCTATCTTTTTTTCCAAACGTACCTTGAAATGAAAGGATTGGATGAACCATTCATCAGCCTGTACCAACGGCGAGCCGTTCTGCTGCGTAATGAAGATTAACTGCCTTGTAAAAGGTGCTAAACCTCTGCAGCGAGTACAATCCTGCGAGGAAATTTTTCTCCAGTCAGGCTAGTCAATCAGCTTTCATGTTTGACTTGACTACAGCCTGAGCAAGCCACAGACTCATGTTGTTGGTCAGGGACACACTTCTGGCTTTTGCTGAGGTTAAGTGTTCAAAACCTCGTGTCTGCCTTGGCTGGCTGAACACAAACGTGAAGAGCTGCTCGCTGTTAGGGGTCATAGCCCTTCCTTAATGCTGTTAAAATAACCACTCGGGGGTCTTCCAGAGGGGTAATTACAGAGGTTCTTCATGGGCTAATTACACTACCCTGGGTTTGACCTCGGAGTTTGTTCCTTACTTAACCAGACACCAGAAGCTGAGATACATCTTTGTTGCTGGCTGGGCACCGTGGACATAGGAGCCAACCAAAGCAAAACGATCGTGGTGGTGGAATTAACACATCTGCATGTTTGTAGTGTTGCGGAGGAAATCCTGCCCAGAGCAGTGCAAACACCTGATCTCTTTCTGCAGCGGCTGCGCGAGCGAGCGCTGCGCATTCACCGGGCGGTGCGTGCGTGGCGTCTTTGCAAACAGCAACACCTGGGAGGACTTTAAATGTCCCAAGAATAGGGACAAAAAATTCAGGCTGTGGTCATTAACTATAAAGATGTGGGGGGACACTTTCCTCATAGGTGGCATGTGCAGGGTGATTTGCCATGGCTACCTGGTTTGTGGGGAATGGGGAAGACGTACGGTCTGGAAGTCTAGGGATAACAAGGGGCAGGTGGAGATAGTGGAGAAACTTGGCTTCAGGGAAACAAATAAGTCCTAATCACAGCCTTGCAATCACCTCTCATTGTGGTGTGAGGTAAATGTGAAGCGTTGTAATCTGGTTAAATACGTCGCAGAATCACACAGACCGTCAGGGACCGGAAGGGACCTCGAACGATCATCATCTAGTCCAGGACCCCCTAGATCCAGTCGCACAGGAACACATCCAGGTGGGTTTTGAACGTCTCCAGAGTAGCAGAAGGGCTGCAGTATATTTGATTCAGTCTGTTTTCATCTGTTTCATGTCGTAACTCATCTTTTTAATGAGCAAACATGCTGTGATAAGGAGAACGTTAGATGATCTCATTACTGGCTCTATTTAAGCCTAATTTTCAGTGTTCTCTGTTCAGCTCATCGGCTTCTAGCACATCCGTTAGCTGGTCTAAGGCAGCTACAGTCAAACAGCTTTTTTATTCTAGGTTTTGTAGTATTTTAAACTTTTGTTGACTTTTTACTAGAGAATCGTATGTGACCAGACTGTTCCTGCCTGTGGCAGTGGGGAGGCTCACATCCCAAAACAGCAACAGCCTTCCACGCGGTGTTTGCTGCTCCTGTATTGGTGGCTGCCGGGAACATCATCCTTCGAGGTCCCTTCCAGTCCCTGATGTTCTGTGATTCTGTGCATCCCCTGTGGGTGCTGCTAGTCTCAGTTCTTGGGGCACTTCTGCTCTTTATCTTCACCGCCCCTTAGGGCCAACACGCACAGTTCATCTCGACAAACAGGCTTTATCTTTTGGTGTTCTCTGTAAGACAAGAAAATCCAAGTAAAGAACTAGAAGAGTTCTAGTTCTGGAACTAGAAGGGGCTGCCCAGAGGGGTTGTGGAGTCTCCTTCTCTGGAGACGTTTAAGACCCACCTGGATGTGTTCCTGTGCGACTTGGTCTAGGTGATCCTGCTCTGGCAGGGGGATTGGACTGGATGATCTGTGGAGGTCCCTTCCAGTCCCTGATGTTCTGTGATGCTGTGGTTCTGTTATGGTGTTTATTTATTAATCGATCAAAGCATGTACCTGAGCTACTTTGAAGTCACCTCAAATATTTACTCTCTTAGGGAATGCTGCAACAGTAAGTGCTGGATTTGAGGATCAGCTGGCCGCTCTGTTTCCAGACAAAGCACCTGGTTTCCCAAAACATGTTGGTGTTGTTGGAAAGAAATCAGGTCATCTGTGTCAGCAGTTAACTACAGATGTAGGCAGATTATACAGAGAATGTTGATTCTCCAAGTGAATAATTGCATTAGCAGCCCAAAAATTGTTTGTAGGAAGATTCCATTAATCATGTAAGTGGTTGAGTAGGAAATTAGCAGAGTTCCAGTGTTAAAATTACTTTTTGCTTGCAGAGGGGAGATTAACTACTGACCTTCCACTGACCTAATGTGGAGCTACAGGTTGAAACCACAGCAGTTTGGTTTTATTTAGACTACAGTGAAGTAAAAGAGAGGATTCCTCATTTATCTTCCAACTCAAAGACTTTACAGTAAAAATCATAAAGGAACTGAACACCAGGCAGCAGAGGCGCATAGCAGGGAGATGAGACACAGCACTAATGGATTGTGGCTAAATTTATCCACACACCCCGTATGCAAAACTCACGCTTCACGCAGCATCGACGCTGAAGATGTTGAAGGTGGAGGATGAAAGAGCGCGCAAGCTGTGAGAAGGAGCTTTGTGCAAAACAGGGGCAGAAAGGCACCGCTCCAGTGGCAGCGGTTGAAAGAGGAGCCTGTGTCTGTGTCAGTAATGGATGTGGGGTTACAGCGCTGAGAGCGAGAGGCGTTCAGGAGCGGCTAGCGAGTGCCGCCGACAAGCAGTCTGCGAGGGCTGTGTCTAGTGGGCTCCATCAAGGTTGGAATCGGAGCTCTCTGAAAAAAGAGAGAGCAAAACTGCAATCGTTGTTCCCACTTCATGTTAAGCAGGAGGCTGGTAGAGGCAGTCTTGCTCCCTGTACGAGCTCCTTTCCCTGTATTAGTCACTTAGAACAGAAACACAGCCCTACAGAACGGGATTTTCTTGCCAACATGGTCCCACGTGTTACCCTGGAGAAGGTTTTCCTTTGAGATACCCAATGACTTTCCCAAGGGATAAAGTACAAATCCAAAGTGGATGCACTCTGTGTAAGAAATTGTGGCAAGAGGCAACCTGTGAGTGGTCCACAGTTTCTGCATGTAAAACCTGCCTGGACATGTTCCTGTGAGACTTGCGTCTAGGGCATCCTGTTGTGGCAGGGGAATTGGACTGGATGGTCTTTCGAGGTCCCTTCCAATCCCTGATGTTCTGTGATTCTTTAAGTTAAACAGTTTTTGTTTAATAACTTGAGTACAATCCAATAGCACACTACAGTTGTGCAGTGGTTTACTAGAAAGGCTTCATATGCAGTTACTACAATTCTTAATTGATTTTTATAAGCTTAATTTATTTTCTTGAGCTCATAATATTTTACTGCGTTTTATGCGGTATGTATAGAGAAGCTGACTGCTGTAGGCTGTAAAGAGATTCCACTTTCAGCTCTTTCATTCCTTTATTCTTTGGAATGGCTATGAAGCCAAACATTTGAGGAAGAGGAGGCTGACAGGAGACCTCATCGCTCCCTACAAACTATTTGAAAGGACAATGTAGAGATGTTGGGGCCGGTCTCTCCTCACAGGTCATTACCAGAGAGGAGGGCTTCAAGCTCCAGTAGAGGAGGGTTAGATCAGACATCAGAAAGCAATACTTCCTGGAGAGAGTGGCCAGGCCCTGGGATGGGCTGCCCAGGGTGGTCATTGGGTCCCCATCCCTGGGTGAGTTTAAAAGTCACTTAGATGTCATGTTGGGGGATCTGGTTTAGGGGTGGCCTTGTAGAGCAGGGCTGATGGTCGTACTTAATGATCCCAAGGGTCTTTTCCAACCTGACTGATTCTGTGATTGGCCTATAAGGTAATAAAGTGTTGGGTAAAATATTCAAGGGAGATTCTCTATCTTGTTACTAGCTGTTGATACTTGTTGTTAAGGCAAAAAAACTACAGTCTGCTTTTAATTTAGAAAAGAAAATTAGTCAAAAGAGATGAAGCCAGGTTGCTGGGAATCACACTAGAGGCCTCAGATTTTAAATGGAGAAATACCTCATTAATAACTAAATAAACCAGGAAAACAACAAGAATGTTGGAAATCAAATGGCTTCATTTTAGTGACAAACGCGCCGCGTCTGAAAGGGATGTGGTGCTTTTTTGCTCTCAAGCAGCTGTGTAACAGCAGCAATCAGCGTCCAGAGCAAGCAAATGTGCTTTGCTGTGCTCTGCTCAGCAGCTCAGGAAAAGCAGCACGCTGAAGGAACCCTGCTGTGCTCTTCAGGTGGAGAACACATCTGTGACCCCGGGTACCGCGCATCTGACGGGCAGCTTGAGCAGGGAACGTCTGATTTGCTTTGCAGACAGTCTGTTTGCTGAATAACAGCCATCCATAACATCCCTAGTCTGCCTGCACAACACTTGGTTTATAAATCTGCCTTCTTTTGCTTCCGTTGGGCTGCTGCAGAGTTCCTGTAGCACAAAATAAAATGCAATTTATTGTATGGATTGTGAAACCAGAGCATAGGCCCTTGTCTGTGGATCTGCTTTTAAGTTCCCAGACCTGACCTGAGCAAAGTGTGAAGTACTGTCAAGGCTTTCTCCCAAGACATGCATTAATTATGGGCTGTCCAGGGTGGGGGTCGAGTCTCCATCCCTGGGTGAGTTTAAAAGTCACTTAGATGTAGTGTTGGGGGATGTGGTTTAGGGGTGGACTTGCAGAATAGGTTTGATGGTTGGACTGGATGATGCCAAGGGTCTTCTCCAGCATGAACGACCCCGTGATAATGTTGTGCAGTGTTTCAGGCATTAGATCCTGACAGGGTCTTTTTAATCTGATCTCTATGGATTCAACATAGCATGTAGTGACTGTAACATATGAAATACAAGAGGCACTTCTGGATGTGTTCCTGTGGGACTTGATCTTGGTGATCCTGCTGTGGCAGGGGGTTTTGGACTAGATGATCTTTCGAGGTCCCTTCCAATCCCTGATGCTCTGTGATTCGGTGGGTTATCCTTTGCCTTGTAGAAAATTCTGGTGTACAAAGCTGCACATTCCCTAATGAGCTGTATTGCAAGTGGGAACATTATAAAGCATCGTGGCTCGTCTTGCAGCAGTCACTACACACATGCTAAACACTGTAGTTTTTCTTTTTTATAGCAGCATTTGATAAATATTGCAAGTCCTTGCGTTAGTGCTCTGCTGTAAGCCTCACACAACAATAGCCTCAGTTATGTGATAGGACACTGGCCCAATCATCAGGGATTGGAAGGGACCTTGAAAGATCATAGAATCATGGAATCATCATGGATTGGAAGGGACCTTGAAAGATCACCTAGTCCAATCCCCCCGGCACAGCAAGACACTCTCAGACCTCACGCGCATGTCACCTACAGTGAGCATCCATCACACAGAACAGTTAAAGTTTAGCTGCACCTCTAACAGAGCCCTGTGGCACTTCTTATTCTTCCCCTAGTGGCAGACTCTGGAGAGTGGTGGTTGCTTTGGCTTTTATCGCAGTATGAATTGAGAAGGATCCTGTTTCCTTGTTCCCCTGATCTCCGTCTCTGGAGACTGTAAGCAGTTACATATCATCACAGAAGGGAATTGTTTTCACCAGCCGGTCTCGTGGTTGTGATATACAGCACACGGCTTTATCTGAATCCAGGCCTTGCTGATACTTCTCCAGCAGCAACTAAGACCGTTCATCAGCAGTTTATACCCACATCAGTGAATCACCGGACCACAAGCTGTAGCTTCCACTATCACTTTTTAGTGATTAGCAGCTCTTACAGCAGGTGTTTTCATGGCAAACCCCGCGGGTCGCTCTAGGAATCGTTGCACAACGAGACAGGACCTATATTTTTGCATTACAGAACGTAGGAAGAATATCAGCTACCAGGCATTTACCTTATTCCAGCATTCTGGAAATGAACCTCAGCTCTTCATCAGTGAGCCCTGTCAGGCGATGCTGTTACATGAAGTCTGATAAATAAACAGCGCTCGAGATTGCTCTGGCTGTGGAACAGGCCTGTTTGACAGTGAAAGATTTTCAAATGCCTGCTTCACACAGGAAAAAAAAATGAATACGGGCCCATTTTATGTCACAAGTGACAAACTATGATGATTAATAGACCTATTTGAATGACTAATCGTCCTGTGTGCTGTACTGGCTTGCGCTGCGCAGTGGTTGTGTGTGCAGCAGCTGGCAGACCTCTTCTGCTGAGATGTGAGAGATGGGAGCTGGTAAAGATAACAAATAACAGCTGAGCCAGGCCGAGTGAGGAGCGAGCCCATAATTCTGTGTTTCCAGTGACCTCACGGGGCCGGGCGTCTCAAGGTTTCATTGGAACAGAATGTATAAGTGACTTCTCTATGCTCTACCCAAATCTGATATCAATCAAGAAGACAATGTCTAGCAAAGCTCTAGCAGGACTGGAGTTTGTGATGTCTTCTTGCAGCCTTGGAAAAGGAGCCTGAGGGGTGACCTCATTAATGTTGATCAATATGGGAAGGGTGGGTGTCAGGAGGATGGANTAAATATGTGAAGGGTGGGTGTCAGGAGGATGGAGCCAGGCTCTGCTCAGGGACATCTAATGACAGGACAAGGAGCAGTGGGTGTGAGCTGGGACAGAGGAGGTTCCACATCAATATGAGAAGGAACTTCTCCTCAATGAGGATGATGGAGCCCTGGCAGGGGCTGCCCAGGGGGGTTGTGGTCTTCTTCTCTGGAAATGTTTAAAACCCACCTGGCCATGTTCCTGTGCGACTTGATCTAGGGGATCCTGCTGTAGCAAGGGGGCTTGGACTAGATGACCTCCCTTTCAGAGAGGCTTCCACTGAAGTTAGTAACACAGGAAGCTTTTAATAGAGTAACATTATTCAAGCCCTCCCTCATGTTTCCAGCCTTCCCTCATGAATTACTGCAAAATGGTCACCATTTCTTCCTGTACAGTGCATGCCAGTGGGTTATTTCAATAATTAATGGCTTTGTACGTTACTTGAGTTAGAGGGTGAGCGTGAGTGTGGAACCTTATGATGCTCTCACAGAATTTATGCCAAAGTGGGTACTTTTGCCATTGTTCTTTAATAGCAGAACAGGCAGTAGAATCTAGGTCTCTGAGCTGTATAAAAGGAACCAGTAAATCATCTGAAGTGTGTCTTTGTTACTAACTCGCTAATGAAACCCATGGTTTCCTAGGGCTTAGTTAAAATCCATTGAAATTGATGTTGGGATTTCCAGGTTTAGGTTAAGGTCGCGATCATACAGTTGTGATCAGCAGCCTCCAGACAGAATCATTCAGGTTGGAAAAGACCCTTGGGATTACTGAGGCCAAGCCTGGATGTGTTCCTATGCGACTTGGTCGAGGTGATCCTGCTCTGGTGGGAGATTGGACTAGACGATCTTTCGAGGTCCCTTCCAATCCCTGCTGATTCTATGGTAGCTATCAATCCTGCTCTACAAGTTCACTCTTCTTGACTTCACTGGTATAAAGTAAAACTAGCACAAGAACATTTAAGACCTCTAAAGTACTTTCAAATGCAACCTCCTTGGAAGGGCTGTAAAAGGAATAACAATAAATAGCCAGCGAGCCCGCGATGCCTTCACAGAGTGTCTGGCCTATAATTCAAAACTACCTTTTCATTCTTGGAGGCCTTTGGGCAACAACAACAAAGACAAGCAGAAAATAATCTTCAGATAATGTGTCCCCGAGGCAGTACAGAGTGCAATCTGCCGAGAGAACCGAAATAGCTTTCTTCAAATGTTTTGTTTCAGGAGTGTGCTTGTACTGGCGAGCACCAGCGCACGTCGGCTACTGCACAGAGTGCGGGCTCTTTCATTCATTCCGAGGCTGCTGCCCTCTCAGGTTCTCGAGGATTGATGAGACAGTGATACCGCAGCCTGTCCGAGATGCTTCTGTGGATTTATGAAGGCGATGGCGCAGAGGTTCTTATCCAGGGACAAAGCTGAACATATTCCCTCTTCTTTCCTGCCGTTCAGAATCGTTACGCTGGTTTTGGTCTAGCTGTTATGTCACCGTAGCCACCATCGGTGTGAGACAGGGAAGTCTTTTTCTTCTGTAGACAAAGCACACCTGCTTCAAGCTCATGCTGGGTTTTTTTACTCTTTAAGAGAAACCCCCACTGACTGTAAGACTTTGCATTTGTGATTCAGTGAATGGAAGGTTGTGTGGAAATCGGTGTTGTGGGGATGTGAGAGGCAGAACGCAAGGGAGAGCCTAATAAATATTTATACGAGGGCGTATGGTTTCTGAGGGCTTCTCTCTCTCAGCATTGCTTGCTCTGTTTGCCTTACATCACACTGGGGAAAAAGAATGCCCTCTATTTCTGTTAGGTTCTGTAGTGCACTTAAGGAGAGTATGTGTTATTTTAGCAGACGTGTAGCAAGAGGACTACAAATCTGCAGAAGAATCCAGACGACTCTAAAAGGAGTCGTCTTAATGGAGGCAGGTGATTTGTTCTTTAAGTTTTAAAAATACACAAAGCACCAAGCATTATCTGCAAGGTGACTGAAATGGATTGTCACAGTGGAGACTGATGAGCAGAAACAATTAATTTCTTAAAAGAACACATTATTATGCAATATAAATATTTCAGGTGAAAATTAATCACAGAACACTAGGGATTGAAGGGACCTCGAATGATCATCCAGTCCAATCCCCCCACCACAGCACGATCCCCTAGATCCAGTCACACAGGAACGTGTCCAGGTGGGTTTTAAATGTTTCCAGAGAAGGAGACTCCACAACCTCCCGGATGAAGAAGGGTGAGGGAGCTGGGTCTCCTGAGCTTGGAGAAAAGGAGACTGAGGGGGTGACATCATTAATGTTGATAAAGATGTGAAGGGTGGGTGTCAGGAGGATGGAGCCAGGCTCTGCTCAGGGGCACCCAGTGACAGGATGAGAAGCAATGGGTGTCAGCTGGAACAGAGGAGGTTCCACATCAACATGAGAAGGCACTTCTGGGGAGGGTGACAGAGCCCTGGCAGAGGCTGCCCAGGGGGGTTGTGGAGTCTCCTTCTCTGGAGATGTTTCAAACTCACCTGGTCATGATCCTGTGTGACTGGATCTAGCTGATCCTGCAGTGGTGGGGGAATTGGACTAGATGATCTTTCATGGTCCCTTCCAATCCCTAATGTTCTGTGATTCTCTGATATGTTACTTCACAATCAAGCCCCTTGTTAGTTTTCTCTCAAAGTTCCTTTGCTGGTCATGAAGTGTAGTATTTGTAGTTCACATCTGGACCAACTCACAGTCTCAGGCACAGTCTGTGTAATGCAAATATAGATTATAAAAGAATACTCTGGGTTCCATACTGTCAAATAAGTCCAACCTCTTGTACTCCTCCAATAATATGAACTCTATTCCAATATTATAAAAAGGCCAATGGGATACTTGAGCCCCTGTCAAAAGATCCCGGTGCAGTTTCTATATAACACGTAGTTTTCTAGGTACTATCTTATCTTTACTTGGTAAAAATTGTCTTCTGTATCTATCTTTGTATCCTGCCTTCCTTTACCTCTGGAGCCTCAGAGTTCCTGGCAGAACACCCAGGAGAACGAGCATAAATCTCAAGTAGCAGGAAGTATTATGTTCTCATATTGTGTGGGGAATCTGTCTCTCAGCTAGGCTGGAGAGACCTGCAAGTTACATCTGAGCGATCCAAAAGTAGCATTGAAATGCTATTTTAGCTCTCCAGGAAGATGAAAGAGCTTTTTACCTTCTTGCTACTATTATAATTCCAGAGTGACAAGTGATAAAAGCAGCACCGGAGTGAGTGCCTCCCACAGTTTTTAACAGCAGAGCTGAACCATATGTAACACTTTAGCTATTGATAGGAGGACAGGGGGAAGTAGTTCATTCTAGAAGATGGAATTGTGGAGGCTACGGTTGCGTGTGCAAGTGGACGTGCACCAAGCACGCAGGAATTAGCTGTGCACACACCGCAGGTCCCTTTTGCAGAGCCATTTGAATGCCACTTAGTTTGAACAGATAAACAAAGATAATGATAAACTGTCAGTCAAAGTGTTTAGGAGGCATGTAGTGTCACAGGAGATGACAAGGAAGGAAAGAAATGAGCTAAAGCTTGAGGCAGTGAAAAAACAGTTCTGAAAATCTCTGGCTGTACTGACACCAGCTGACTTTGAGGGACATTTTGAAGAGCTGCACAGTGATTGTGTGGAAGAAAGAACCCACCGTTACAAAAGCATGAAAGTAGACATGAAGGCAGGGCAAGGTCTTTTCAAGAGGGATTGTACAGATAGAATGAGGAGCAGGGAGTTCAAGCTGGGAAAGGAGACATTTAGGCTGGAGATTAGGAGAAAGTTCTTCAGTGTGAGGGTGGTTGGTGGCTGAATGGGCTGGCCGGGGAGATAGTGGGGGCCTTGTCCCTGGAGTCATTTAAGGTCAAGATTGATGAGGCTTTGAGTGGCCTAACCTGGGTAGAGTTGTCCCTGTGTAGGGAGGTTGGACTAGATAACTTGTAGAGGTCCCTTCCAGCCTAGAACATTCTATGATTCTACGAAAATGCCTAGAGCAAGATGCTTGGTAGAAAACAGCCTGCAGGGATGTCTCTTAAACATGTCTTACCTGAGTCTCCATGTGGCACAGCAGCCCAGTCATCCTTAAGGGTTGTTGTTCAGGCAAAACTAGGACACATCTACTTTACCTTCTGCAGAAGAATAGATTTCTGTTTTCCTAATATAGAATTGTCCGCAGATTGAAAATTCCAAGTCTCTATCAGCTTTGGTAGCTGTTTCTTTAATCTGCTTCACTCAGGGAACAGCATCTATTTTAAGAGTGTAATAAAGCCCAGTGTTGTAGGGGTGTTACTCTGCTGCTTTCTTCTTGGAGTAGTCTTGGGAAGCATCACACTGTGGGGACTGTTAAATCAGGATTTTCACAAACACCACTTCATATGACTTAGGGAGGGTAAAAGAACAAACATAATCACACAGAATCACAGAACGTTAGGGACCTCGAAAGATCTTCCAGTCCAATCCTCCTGCCACAGCAGGATCACCTAGACCAAGTCACACAGGAACATGGCCAGGTGGGTTTGAAACATCTCCAGAGAAGGAGACTCCACAACGCCCCTGGGAAGCCCCTTCCAGTGCTCCGTCACCCTCACCATGAGGAACTTCCTTCTCATGTTGATGTGGAACCTCTTCTGTCCCAGCTCACACCCACTGCCCCTTGTCCTATCATGCCACTGAGCAGAGCCTGGCTCCATCCTCCTGACACCCACCCTTCACAGATTGATTAATATTAATGAGGTCACCCCTCAGTCTCCTTTTCACCAAGCTCAAGAGCCCCAGCTCCCTCAGCCTTTTCTCATCAGGGAGATGTAAACACAGATACTTCTCTTTCCTGGATGTTCATAGTTTCGTATTGGAATATGGATTTAAGCCAGAGTGTAATCCATTCCCTATAGGGTAGATTTAGCTGTTCTGTGCTACAGTTCCATTTAAACTCAGTTAAGCCTGGAATTTTGCTGAGTAATTTGGTGTCACGTTATAAAAATCATATAACCTCCCAGTGAATGTGATGCAAATGTATTTGTTAATGTCAGATATAATTACTCATGCAATTTCCATCTGTCTCTTTTATGTTCAAGAATGGAACCTGAATTATTTCTTTTTATAGAAGGTCTTTAACACACTGTTAAAACACATTGAAATGGAAAACATTGGTGTTATTGAGGTAGAACTGGTGATACAAGGTGAAGAGGGGAACACTGGCAAATTGGGAAAGATTCCGAAGTGCAGGTCAAATACACTGGGGTATGATGTCTGTATTAACAGTACTTAGCGATGGACAAATATTGGGTGGTTCAACAGGCTCATCTGTGAAGCTCTCTACATTTAAAGAGAAATTGCATAATTCAGGGGTCTGCAATCCTTGTTCAGTAAAGTTCTGGAAAAAAGGCCCCCTCAGTTCAAGAAGAACTGCTGGAGAGAGCCCAGCGCAGAGCCACAAAGATGATGGAGTGGAGCATCTCCCTGCTGAGGAAAGGCTGAGGGAGCTGGGGCTCTTGAGCTGGGAGAAAGGGAGACTGAGGGGTGACCTTGTTAGTGTTGATAAATGTGTGAAGGGTGGGTGTCAGGAGGATGGAGCCAGGCTCTGCTCGGTGACATCTAATGATATGCTAATGGGCAGTGGGTGTGAGCTAGAACAAAGGAGGTTCCACATCAATGTGAGAAGGAATATTCTAGGCTGGAAGGGATGTCTAGAGGTCAACTAGTCCATCCTCCCTACACAGGGACAACTCCACCTAGGTCAGGTCGCTCAGAGCCTCATCAATCCTGACCTTAAATGACTCCAGGGATGGGACCACCAGCACCTCCCTGGGCAGCCCATTCCAGCCATCAACCACCCTCACACGGAAGAACTTTCTTCTAAGATCCAGCCTAAGTGTCTCCTTTCCCAGCTGGAACCCACTGCTCCTCGTTTAGGGAAAACTTGATTGAATGGGTCATCAGGCCATGGAACAAAGTGCCCGGGGCGGTGGTCGAGCGTGTTAAGAGCTCTGTAGACCTCGAGCTTGGGGGCAGAGTGTAGTGGCGGCCGTGGCAGGGCTGCGTTAGCGCTGCCCTCGAAGGTCCCTCCGGCCCGAGCGGTGCCGGGGCTCAGGCACAGGTGCGGCGCGGGTGGGGCTGCTCCCGCGCGCCGCTGCCGGCCCCAGCTGCGCTCGCGCCCCTCCGCGAGGCAGCGCGTGCGGCTCCTCGGGGGCCCGCCGGCGTTTTCCCGCTCTCGTCCTCCTCGCGCGCCAGCCGCCTCAGGCGAGCCCTGGCTCCTACCCCTGCTCCTGCCGCCGCTGCTGGGGATGGGAACGGAGTGTCTGTCCGTCCTGTGCCTGCGTCTGCCGGGGTAGTGCCAGCTGTGCCGGTGTGGCGCGGCAGCAGAGGTTAAAAACCTCCCCGGGCACGGAGCTGCGGTGTCTGTGGCTCTCCTGCCGTCGAGGACCGTCAGCAAGGTACTTTAAAGCGTTAATATTTTTGCCTGAGTCTGAACTTCACACATAATGTCTTAAATATTGTGAGTTGAACTCTTTCAAAGGAAATGGAAAGCCCGGAACCTGCGGTCCCTCGTTAGCCTCTCCTGGGCCACTAACAAGGGGCGCAGGGGGCAGCGCAGCTCCCTGCTGGCCACTAGAGCCGGTGTGCCCGGCTTTCTGCAGTGGGGAGGGCATCTCACCCACCCGCCTTTGTCACCTTCTGCCCTGTTTGCCCCAGGCTCCTGTGTGGCTACCATCATTAGTTCTGTTTTATTGTTGGGACGCTGTTACCTTATGTCGTGAGGAAGCCTTTCTCCAGAGTCTGCGGGCACATCTGGCTTCAGTGACTGTGATCACTGTTCCTCTTAAATCATGGAATCATAACCTGTATGGCTTTATTCTCGGGGAAGGGAAACATGGATTTGGTCTGAAGTTTGTTTGTGTTACCTGACGACCCCTTTTCCAACCTGTTTCCTTTGTATTGTAAGTGTATTGTGTATCTGTAGAGATCATGTTTTTTACCTGTGAAGAGAATCCTTCACCCCCCCGAATACACATGATATTGATCTCTAAATGTACAAATACAGCTGTACTTCAAATACAGTGAAAAATGGATTTTCCAGTACATTAAAATGTCCCCATCCCCTGGCAGACGTGGGGGAAACTCATTATCATGAGAAAGGCATTGTGAAATGATTTGAGAGCAAGCTTAAAGCAAGCTTCTGATAAAAAAGATTTGAGTTCTGCTTCTGTTTTAAAAACATAATGATTTTGAAAAGTCAGTTGCAAAGGAATAATCAAAATGCTACCAAATTAATCTGGGTCCTTTCTGTGAGGGTTCCATTTGGCCACCTAATGAAAGGGAAGCAGAAATTAAACATCTCAAATGTTCATCTGCTAGTTTTTGTCTAATAGTACATATTATAAAATTATATGTAATTATAATAATATATTATTATAAATGCATCTATATTATAATGTAAATATTTTAAACAGTAATTTGGACTCACCAAGTACTAACTGTACTTTACCAGTGCACAGAAGGTACATGGACATGTTGTAATTAAGGCTTAATGAACATGTGTTATAGTGTAGCTAACTATATAAATTACTTTAGTGATTAATACTTATTTGAGAAACTAGCAATGATTTGTGTTACATTGTGCAATTTATTTTGTCAAAGTACCATCTTTGCGAAGTCTTTGTGCTTTGTGTTAGGCTTTGCCAGGCTCTTCTCAGTGGCATCTAATGATAGGACAAGGGGCAATGGGTGTGAGCTGGAACAGAGGAGGTTCCACATCAGTATCAGAAGGAACCTCTTCCCAGTTAGGGTGACAGAGCCCTGGCAGGGGCTGCCCAGGGGGGTTGTGGAGTCTCCTTCTCTGGAGACGTTTAAAACCTGTCTGGCCATGTTCCTGTGTGACTTGCTCTAGGGGATGCTGCTGTGGTGGAGGGATTGGACTAGACAGTCTTTCGAGGTCCCTTCCAATCCCTAATGTTCTGTGATTCTGTGAAAAATTGTGGCAAATATTTGTGCTTGGCATTTGTAATAAAAATTGTTGATCTTGTTTCGCTCAGAGAAGCACAAGCTGACATGTGTAGGAAGTCATTCTGGTCCCGCATCTATCTCATTTACTTCCATATTTTCTTTAGCCTTTAAAACCTTATCTGTTCCTGATAGACTTCTCTATACGTCTACTCCAGGGTGTGTTTGTGAGCACTACAGTGTTTACTTAAAGAGCACAGAGTAGTTACTTAAACTTCACTACATGGACCAGTAACACTTAAATGCAGTAGGCTTTGATAACTTTGTCTCAAACTGTTTTTTCTTCTTACCAAAAGAGTTATTTTACTTTTCTTCCTCAGAAATAGATGGGCTTTATTTTCTGCAGACATTAGTGTAAGAACAGCTTTTAGGAAGTTGGATTCATGTCTGGTAGATCATGGTTAAACTGAATTAGCTTGTCATGTAGTCTAACTAATTTGTTATAGTGAAATGTTTTAGGTTAGCTGTGTGTGCACTCATGGTCTAGAATAAAGGTTTTGGTATTATCACCCTTCAACCTGTAGATTAGGACATCTACTTCTAATGCTATTTTAATTCTTATCAAGTTCATGGAGCCTGACCAATTAAGGTTATTTTTAAACTTTTTAATCCCCTGAAGGCTCTTGGTATTTGCACTCAGCAGTCACACCACATTTGTGACTTTGTTCAATTATCTGCAATTAATAGGGTCACAGTTCTGCGTGTTGGAAATAAAGTTCGCAGAGAAAATCTAGTTAAGATATAAAGTCACTTGAAGCATTTTTATTGTGTTTAATTTCTGTTCCTGATGGAACTGGGAGTACTTACTAGTTAAGGGTTGATGGATTTTTCATTGGTGTTCTGCTTCTTAATTTGAGAAGATGACAAATGTTTATATCAACTTCAGTTTGCCAAAGCAAACAGCGAAGGCTTTAATTGAAAGCAAATCCCTGTTTAAAATAGAGCAGTAAGAACTTTCCATGCTACTGAAAACATATTCCCTCTTTATTTATGGAAAAATAGTTGGGCCAAGAATGTGCATAGTGAAAGATTTATGAAAACAATCCCAAAACATAACTGAGTAAATAAAAACCCTGTGCAAAAAAAGAAGATACAACTTCAGTTGTGTGGCTGCTGCAGTCACACAGTCATCACTTTCATTTTTTAGTGAAACTTTCACATGTTACTGGTTTGGAATTTGAAATTGATAAATGTACATAAACTGTTCAAATTTGAACGCATACATATATGTTTGATAAAGTAAATGAATGTCCTTTTCGTATTCTACCATCTGGAAAAATACCAAGGAAACAAGCAGGATGCACCAGCCCATAAAAACATGTTTGACTTCATTATAGTTGATAAATATGTGAAGGGTGGGTGTCAGGAGGATGGAGCCAGGCTCTGCTCAGGGGCATCTAACGATAGGACAAGGGGCAATGGGTGTGAGCTGCGACAGAGGAGGTTCCACATCAATGTGAGAAGGACCTTCTTCCCAGTGAGGGTGACAGAGCCCTGGAAGAGGCTGCCCAGGGGGGTTGTGGAGTCTCCTTCTCTGGAAACATTTAAAACCCACCTGGACATGTTCCTGTGTGACTTGATCTAGGGGATCCTGCTGTGGCAGGGGGATTGGACTGGGTGATCTTTTGAGGTCCCTTCCAATCCCTAATGTCGCATATGTGATTGTCACTTTTGTGCAAAAATTTGCAATGTAGTATTGCTGTTCAAAATTCATTATCTTCATCTATAAAACGTTGGGAAATAAAGTAATGAAACCTGTCTACCAATCTCCTTGAAACAGGTTGCTAATAGTTCTGCCATAATTAGAGGAAGGCCACCAAGCATGTTTTTATGAGGCAGGTTTAATTTTGAAGGAGATGGAAAATTGCGTTCCTCAACTGCAGTGTAGCGTACTCTCGGTTTAGGTGATAAATTGAGCTGCGAATGAAATAAGTAGCTAGTTTCAAAATTGGAGTAGTGCCTGAAACTGGAATGTAGTGGAGCAGGTTCAAGAGGTTTAAGTGGTGTTCTTGAGACGACAGTCATTCCTAAGAGTAGGTAAAAAAACCAGAAAGGATTTCTGAAATGTGTGCATCCATTCTGGCTATGACTAGTCCCTGGGAATAGTGCAGGGACCCAAGTATGTTAAATGCTGACTATGGAGACTCAATGTGTGTTTAGCTACAGCATGCAGTCTGAAGTAAGTAACTGTTGAGTGCAGTTTCAGCTGGGAGTATTCAGGGCAGTGTCCTGGGATGTCAGTTGCTGCGCTGTGATTTTATTTTTTTTGGTGTGTATAGATCACTGTTTAGTTTTTTTTCCAATCAGGCAGTTAAACAAAGTGACAGGTTTAGAATTTTTTTACGTCTTGTGATGGGCGGTTGTTGTAAAAACTGGCATAAACCTCTGACAGCTCCTCTCAAGTGCATGTTTGATGGGAGCAGACCTTGCCATATTATTTTTTGCTGTAAGAACCACCAAACTATTCAGCCCTGTGATGGGCTGTTTGGACAGCTGGTCCTTCTGTTTCATAACTCGCTCAGAACAGTGAACCAGATGGATTTAGTATCTGTAAAAGAGACCTTTGGGAGTCTGTGACAATAAAAGTTTGTTGTGATACAGGCAAAGCCGTATGAGGATAAATGTTCATCACTTACCTGCTAAAAGGATCTGATTATTATTATTTTTTGCATTTACTCAAGATATTGAAGTGTTTGATGACTGACAGTTGTAACCATAGCCTTAAGTCCAATACTAAAAATAAGGCTGCTAGTAACAGCAGAGTCTTGGTCTGGTGCGTCTGGTACACTGTGGTAATTGCTGCATAGTTCCTGCCTGGTTTGGGGTTTTCTGCTCTAGGTTCTGAGGGGGCTGGTGGGTGTAGCTGCTTAGTCATCCCTGGAGTCATTTTAGGTCAGGCTTGATGAGGCCCTGAGTGGCCTGACCTAGGCAGAGTTGTTCCTGTGTAGGGAGGATGGGTTAGATGACCTCCAGAGGGCCCTTCCAGTCTGCGACATTCTATGATTCTATGATGTTTTGACGTGGGAGAAGCAAAACAGAATAATTTATACCTATCTTAAGCCCTGATGATATTTTCTAATAGCTGTGTGGCTACCGTAGAATGTACAAATGGGGGGAGTGATGCAAGATTGTACATTAAATCTATTTAGTACTTACAGGAGTAATGCCATTGAAATTATATGTTAATGTCTGACTGTGTGGCAGCATGCAGACACTGAATTATTATAGAACAGTACATAATGTTGCAGGAAATGTAGGATGGCCGATTTAAGATGTTTGCACTCTTATTATTGCTCTTCCAAGAAAATTAATTCATTAGTCATATCTTAGCAGTGGAAAAGAGCCTATCAGTATGTTGAGATAACAGGTCATGACTACAGTTGTTTGTTCTAGAATGCTGTCAAAGTCAGGCAGCAGCCAAAATAAAGAATATCGGCATTTTCAGTGGAAAACTTGATTGCTGGCAAAGAGCAAAGCAGAGAGCACAAATAGTGAACTGTAGACTTCCTGTCAAGACTACAGAATATGTGAATTGGAAAATACTTAGACTGAAACTGGGCAGATACTCTAAACAGGTGCGTACTCGCAAGTGTAGCCACAGCTATATGTGAAGAGTGGGTGTCAGGAGGATGGAACCAGGCTCTGCTCAGTGGCAGCTAATGATGGGACAAGGGGCAACAGGTGTGAGCAGGAACACAGGAGATTCCATATCAGTATGAGAAGGAACCTCTTTATGGTGAGTGGGACAGAGCACTGGAAGGGGCTTCCTGGGGGGGGTTGTGGAGTTGTCTTCTTTGGAGATGTTTAAAACTCGCCTGGATATGTTCCTGTGTGACTTGATCTAGGTGATCCTGCTGTTTTGGGGGAAACTAGATGATCTTTCGAGGTCCCTTCCAATCTATAATGGTCTGTGATTCTGTGATATTGGTTATTGGTTCTGTTCTGTAATGGCACATCTTTAAACAGAAGAAAAGGCTGGCTGTACATTGAGAAGCATACAACATTATACTTAGAAAACTTTATTACAGTATTAAGTGTAATGGCATCTTAAAGATGACAGAGACTAATCAGATTATAAAAGAAGAGCATTTGTCTAACTAAGAATCTGTCTGCAGGACAAGGTGTTATCACAGACTCATTTTGTTTAATAGCAGGAAGGTAAATCTCAAAAGTGTTTGCTTCAAGAATGGTATTTCGATAGCCCATCCACATCAGAGAAGTGGGAAGTAGGAGGCTGTTTGTCTTTAACTTTATTGGACTCCAATGACAGTGTAAAGCTAACATGAGAAAATAAATATTACACCCAGCACAAGTTTTGTCTTAGGGGAAGCTTCATTAGCCTTCAGGAAGAGATGGAAAAAATGGTTGATGTTACTGTTCAGAGTTACTGCAAAACACTTTTTTTTTTTAAACAGTTGATTGACAATTTTCATTACATGGGAGGTGGGTATGAGGGATGATGGTTTGAATTTAGCATATACGAGGGGGTCTAATATTGGGTAATACTGAACTTGAGTGTTTTCAGATTCCCAGATGATGAGAAGGCTGTATCTCAGGCTTGTATTTGGTTTATTTCTGTAGAAAGAAAACAAAACCCTGTCAGTGTTTTAACTTTGCATTTCCAGTGGGATTTCCTGCCGTAAATGCTGAATGTGATTATCCAACCTGAAATTTTTTTGTAAACAAAATCTAAATCACTAAGCCTGATAAAAGATAAAACACACATCTGCTTTGTCAGGACACATTCAAAACTTTTTGGTGAGAGCATTTAAAATACAAAACACTTTGAAGCCCAAACTTACTAAAATGAAATGAAAAACTATTTTTGCATTTCATGGAATTTGGGTTAAGATCTAGTTTATCAGGACTCTTGAAGCACAGGCTTCATTCATACATCACATGGCCTTTTTTAAAAAAACCAAAACACACTTGGCAGTTTGTATTTTCATGGATATGTGAACCTATCAATCTAATTTAAGTGGGGCTTACTTTGCTGTAATCTGTATAATACAGCTAGTGCTAAATTAACTGGCATAGCTGAAGAATAAATTAGTCCCGTAAAAACCTAGAGGTACTTTCACTTTCTGGTTTTTGTTCCAGAAAAACTACAAAGATAAATCCAAAGACTTAAACTAGTTGATACCAAGTAGTAAAATTTCCTGCTGCTTTGGAGGTATTCTTTATCTCCACAACACTATGTGACATTTAGTCGTTACGTGCCTTCACCTATAGCTATGGACTACAGTCCAAGTTGCTATTCAGTCAGAAGAATGGGGGGTTTTTTTGCATGTAGTGCATGCACGAGCAGAATGCATGTACAGTAAGGACAGTGCCAGTCTTTCTGGTAAGCATTCAATTTGGCTGCAACAGAAAATCTTATTGGGGTGGAGCTTGAATACATTTTTAAAGATCCATCTAACAGTTATAAATGTTGCTGGTTCCTAAAAAAGATTCTATTTCTTGTGTGTGTATTGTGCTTGAGGCTTTGGGCTATTTAACTGTACTGTAAGCGACTTTGCACTTGAGACTGTGTTTTCATCTTATGGAGACAAATACAGTTCTTGTCATTTTTGGATGTCAAGAAAAAAAAGACATTGAGTGACTCTACACTGTTTTTGAACTTGGACCGAACAGTATTTAGTTGCTTGTCTTTGGAAGTAAGACCTATTAGGCTTCTTTGTTTGTATTTAATGTTTTGCTCTGCTTTTTCTGGTAAAGTCTTATCTTAAATAAAGGGAGAGGACAAAAGGTCCTCTCCCTTTGAGAGGTCAAAAAAGCAATATCCTCATAATGGAAAATATGTTCTAGTAAAAATTTGAGCTACTTGTCCTTAATATTGGATGCTTTGCTGCTTGCAGTCTTTTCAGTGTTGGAGTAGAAACCAAGTAGATTATGATCAGTTGGAAAAGAGCAACTGTTATGGCCTGTGCTAAATAAAAAAATTTCCAGGCTTCAGGAACTTCCCGTCTGTAATTAAGAAAATAAACTACCCTCTTGTGAAACACACACGTGGCAAATTTTATGATGAAGTGTGCCAAGAAATGTGCATTACTTTGGTGATGGGGACTTGTGTCAGCTAAATCCTACGGGTGATGTACGTGTGTGCCCAAACACATTATACTGATAGAACAAGGGGCAATGGGTGTGAGCTGGAACACAGGAAGTTCCACATAAATATGAGAAGGAACTTCTTCACCGTGAGGGTGATAGAGCACTGGAAGGGGCTGCCCGGGGGTGTTGTGCAGTCTCCTTCTCTGGAGACGTTTAAAACCCTCCTGGACGTGTTTGTATGCAGCTTGATCGAGGTGATCCTGCTGTGTTGGGGGAATTAGACTGGATGATGTTTTGAGGTCCCTTCAAATCCTGTGATGATCTTGTACTCATCTGCACGTGTTTGTGTAGTAGTGCCTTATACTGTACAAACCCAACAATTATTCAAATGTAAATTCTTGGGAACCTGTGTTTTGCTCTTGTTAGTTTCCTGCCCACACCCTCCAAGGATGTGAAGCTTTGTTATCTTTATTGGTTTTTTCACTTCAGAAGACTAATTTCTGGGTTTTTTTATATGTAAGTGAAATGTTGAAACCTCTGCTGCATGCCTGCGTTGCTTTCTGTCTCTGCCAGTGGCTACCTTCTAACTCACGTGGTGCAGCTCATCTGGGCAAATACACATCCATCCACAGAAGTAGGCCACATTAAAGTCTGGGCTTATTAGCGCTGAATCCCATGAAACTCTCTTCAGCAGTGCAGGAATAGGTTTAATTTTTAGCAATATGTTGAGAGAAGTCGTGTCATTCATAATACCCAATTCTGCCACATCAGAGTTGAGAACATTTGTTGAGCTCATTAGTTGATTCCATGTTTATTTCATGTCAAGCTGTGAAAGAATGCAGGATGCTTATGAATCAATGAAGAATGACTATATGTAGTGCTATAGTTAATAACTACTAATGATGTACACATTTGTGTAATATTGGTGCTGCCAAGGGAAATTGGGCTATCACACCTTGAATTTAATTAAGGTAGGGTGATTGAAGAGACCTGCTCTACAACAAGCAGAGTTCTGCTATATATAAATCTAGTAGAATCTATAGGTATTTAATCATTGTCGGCATGCTAACTGATGCCTCACTTTTTTTGTAAATGCCTGTGAACACATGCACAGAGAATTTAATTTTTTAGATCTAGTATAAATTGTAGCAGATAGTGAAGCATATAAGTAGGGTTATGTACATTTGTACTGATTGGGTTCGTAGTAACAAAGCAATATTTGGATGGAAATTCTGGCCTTCGTACACGGAAGTAAAAACTGGAAAGCCAATTTGAGGAAGAAACTCCTGTGAAGCTGGTGTTCACAGAAAAAGTGCTTTGCATTTATGTGGTCTTGAGGTGAAGTCTACCAAGTGTTGACCTTTAATTGCTAAATTGTTGATAATTTGAAATTGGAAGAGGAGGGACACCACAAAAATTCATCAAAAGGTGATACGTCCTAAGTTTAATGTTCTTTGCATTACGTAATCACAATAGGCATACTGATCTGGCAGTTAGTAGGTACAGTAGAAAGTGTAGAAAAAGAGAGGTATAAATTAGGAATGAATGATGGTGTGTAAATAGTATTCCATTTTGTTATTGAATGTAAGTAATGCACTTATAACTTAAATATTCTTTGACCTGCTAAATCCTCTTAAATTACAGCGAAAATGTGGGGGATTTTCTTAAA
This sequence comes from Rhinopomastus cyanomelas, assembly GCA_013400115.1. NCBI lineage: Eukaryota > Metazoa > Chordata > Aves > Bucerotiformes > Rhinopomastidae > Rhinopomastus > Rhinopomastus cyanomelas. The sequence continues at coordinate 683,140 of VXBP01007492.1, forward strand.
AGATTTTGGGAATTTTAATGCAAGGAATGTTTCTATAGACATGAGATTCAGTATTGTCTTACAGGAGGTCTACCAACCCTGGGAGCTGCTGTCTGTAAACTAGAGAAACAGAGTGTGCCTTCACACACACTTGTTTGCAGAAATAGTTTATTTCAAAATCAGTGAAGAACTTAAGCCTGCTGGAAGGTTTTTATTCTGCCTTTAGAGCCCTGATAGGGATGGAAATTCTCGTTTATGTCAATTTTTTGTCTCTGCAGATATGAATGCTGTAATCAATGTATGAGAGAGCAGCACTCATTTTCTCCTGCTAGCTAAGCTGTGTATCGTTGCTTCAAGTCAGACATGGGCGCAGTTGCATTGCGTGGAATGCTCTGTGCAACCATTAGTATGATCTTCAGTAGCAGCTTGTGTTTGCTTGAGGGCTGTATCATCAGTCTCCTGTGACTTTCCCTCCACTTCTATTCATTTTGCCAGCACTGAGTACAGTTTCCATGGCATGAAATAGCCACTGTGGACTGCTATCCGAGAGGATATGTGAAAAGCTATGAAAAAATAGACTAAGAAAACATGAAGTTGTGTTTAACTTGGTTTGGTGCTCAGAAAAAAAGAGATAAAACTCACTGGATTTTGCTTATTATCAATCAGAAAAAAGAGACAAAACTCACTGGATTTTGCAAGTCTGGGAGCCAAGGTGAGACATGAGAGAAGTTGAATCCCTTTCCATATACTGTCTTTTCAGATATCTTCTGCCATGCTTTTCACATATCATGGCGAGTGGCTTGGCACAACTGCATTAGCCTCAGTGATGCATCATGTCAAGTGCTGTAAATTTATGTATGTACAGGTTCCTCAGGTGGTATGTTTGTCTCAGATGCTCTTGGAGAGGTTAGCACAGCCCTCACCCATTTACCCCTGCTCATGTTAGCATGTCTGTGAGAAAACAGAGTAAACCATCTTGTCGTCTTTATGCTTTTTTGCAGAGTTCTGTGGTTTGACTTAGCACTTTTTGCTCCTCTGGTGTTGAACCAGTCATCTTCCTACTAAGCCTAAGTAACCTTTTGTGACTTTGCAAGATGAATCAATCCCTGTGTATAGCTGGTAAAGCCACTAGGATTCTCTGTAATGAAGTGTATTAGGAAAACACCAGGCACTAACCCTGTGCCATTGTTGTAACAGCTATGTATCGCTGACTTTTCTAATATCTTTGTTGCTATATTTCTAGGTAAACTAGTTTTGTTTTTAAATTTTATTTCTAGGTATAAACACCACAAGTTTCTCACTATCAGAAGGTGCCCTAAGTTTGAAGAGCGGTGTAAACCGAACTGATTACTCCTTGCAGTACAGAACACATCCAAAGTTGAAGTTATCTTGGCAAACGCAAGACAAACTGAGAATTTGGTAAGTACCAAGTCTGCTCTTCAGTCACTCCTTAAAATCACGGTAAGACGAGATGTTCACTGACAACTTTCTCTTTCCTGTGTTAGCCACAGCTTCTGTGCAGCAGAGGCAAGACTTCAATTTTTTAGAGCTAATCAAAATTAATATTGTATTGTGAGGACTAATAAATTTTAGATAATAAACATCCTTCTAAATCTAGTAGTTGAGATATACTTGGCAGGAAACACATTTCTAATCGAGTGATTTATGTGTATTTTTATTTTATGTAAATGATCACATGTGGTGCACAGGTCTCCATGTATTTGCTAAATAGAGAACTATTTGTTTTTAAATTAGATATTGATACACGATGATTTGCAGCCATTGGAGACAGGTGAAGAAAGGCCAAGGCCCCTAGATGTTTGCCAGTTGCTTAAATTATTAACATTATGGCCTGTGGGTGACACCTTTCTTTGGCAACAAAATGCAAGTAAGAAGGTGCGGAGGAATAAAGAGAGGATCTGCAACAGAGTTCTTTCTGAATTGGAAGGATTTCTTTCTGAATTTCCACAGATTTTCACGGTTGCAGTGTCTGGTAATTAAGTGTTTTGGTGAATTGGAGCCAAAATATTATGCTCATGTGTTTTAGGAGAATTGAATAGAATTGGAAAGGTATATTTGTTACGTGGTGGGGGGCCAGTTAACAAATGAGTTTTTAGGTGAGTTGAAATAGTCCTGTTCTCAGAAGCAATGCAAGCAGCTTTGACAAAAGTTGCTGCTTCTAAGAATATTTATTTTTGCTATTAAATAAAAAATAAAATATGTCTGATTTACATCTGAAAGTATTAACTTTTTCCCACCTGAAATTTGGAGCAGTAAATGAGGAAACTACATTTGTTCTTACAGCAACTTGTAATTATCCGTTGTCTGGTTGCCTATTTCAAAACAGATTTTTCTACTTACAGAAAATATAAAAAAGCAACAATATCCTTCTAAAGTGGCTTTTTCTAAAATTCTACAGTATATTTTTCCTTCATGCTGTGACCTTTGTCTCAAGCAGAGTGTGTATGTAGAGCTCTGAGCGTTCTTAAAGGGCTATACTTGTTACACTACTTTGGGAAAAGGAATATTAGAGTTGCTGCTGTGAAGTACCAAAAAGTAAAAATCTCCGACAGATTTGAGCACTGGATATATTTCTGCTGACATGATATTCTCCATGAGCAGTTTCTGAATGGCAGCACAAGAATTGGGCTAAATGATATTCAAAAGTACTTCAGAGAAAATATGATCTTAGGCTTTTTTGGTTCAAATAACACCTTATTTTATGGAAAGAGATGAGTCACAGTGGTCTTCATTGCAAAATCATTTCTCTGCAGATGGTTGTGCACAGGCAGTATTAAATATTAACAGGAAAATTTAGATTTAAAAACCAGTGAGGTTTGTGTTTGTAGTGAAGCAAGAAGCTTAGAATGCAGTGTGCAGTGCTTTTGCTGTTATGTGAAAACATGGCTCAGCGACAAGAGGCTGGATGGTAGAGGTAGGAGGTAGACACTTTAGGATATAGAATGCCTGGTCTGAAAGTACTTAAAATAATAGTCTTCATACCTGATGTGTATATGAATTGTGTGAAATGTTTTTACTATGCAGTCTTGTCAAGAACATAATCTGTGGAACTGGTTCTGAGTAATTGCATTTCTCTTTAATTTAATAATGCTTTCTGACTTTTCGTAGCTAATACGAATTAATAAACCATCTTATCTTGACTTCATTAACAGTTTTCTATATACTCTGTTTTCAGTGTGATGATCTTCAGAAAGCTTTTATATTACAGTAATTACTTTTGTAATTTAGTATTTGTACTCTGGAGCAAACAGTGAAAGGTGCAAAACTAGACTATAGGACAATCTAGTCATTATAACTTAATAAAGAATAAAGCCAAGTTATCTTGGCTTGGCTATTTTGAAAGGAATACTGATGGTGTGAAAAATATTTGATTATTTTGATTCAGTCTCATGAAATAATTCTTACACCTTGCATTCTTTTATGTTATTAGCTGATAGAAGATTTCAGTGGATGTTAATTTGTGTCATGTCCTTGAGGCTTCCTGGAGATGACTTTGCATTGTGTTACAGACTCATACTAGTGCCAGGAAAGACATGTGAATAGTACTGTTCCTTTTTTTAACTCGTGATAGCTGTCTAGCAGTGACAAATATTTCCACATCTGCAGTAGAAAGGTACCATGACTGTTTGAATTATAGCGACTGGCAACGCAGAATCGGAGCGCTCTGAACTTGTTTTCCTTCAACAGAAATAATCTAGAGTCTAAACACTGGTGGGAAGATGGGTATACTGTAGGTTGTTGCCTGGAAGTGATGATTTTTTTGTAAGCGTCTCTCGTGTTACGATACGACACGTGAAGCAAGGCTGGCACAATGTGGCCTGTAGAGAATCTTTTATCTCTCTTTAGTCTGTGGTGAGGTGTTACAGTGATGAATGACTTTCAATTCCCACACATTTCCTTCCTTACGAGTTTCATTCAGTGTCAAGTTTTCAGGTAGGACAGGTTTTTACTTTTCAAACTGAAAAGTACCATTACGGGACTATTTGAAAACTGTGCTGACAGTAGGAAGTGGGAATAAATCATTATTTGCAGTTTTTCCTCACCTTTTCCTTTGTACTCCCATTTCTTTCCGTCAGTGACTTCTGCTATAAGCGAGTCAGCAGTAGTTCTCTTGCTAGATCATGAGTCCATACACATATTTGTTCTCATATTCAAGATGCATACATGCAAATTCTTGCATAACTCCATATCTTTTCTTTTAGAGTAATAAACTGAGTATCTGCAGTGGTACTTCTATGTAATATTTTTTAATAAAGGTTGGAAAGGACCTTAAAAATCATCAAGTCCAACCTCCAGCCCTGCGCCACTACAACCACTAAACAATCTCCTGAAGTGCCACATCCAGCTGGTTTTTAAACAGAGATAGTGACTCCATCACCTCCTTGGGCAACCTATTCCAATGCTTCACCACCATCTCAGTGAAGAAGTTTTTTTGTAAACGCCACCATTATCGTGGAAGCACAGTGTCTTCTAATACCGCTTTCACCGTTTAAATACAACTTCAGTACAACTTCTCCTGAACACCAGTGTAAAAACTGTTCAGAACAGGAGAAAAGAGTAATCGGTGCCAGACTTTTGGTTAAGTAGCATTTCTGGATGTTTATGACATCAATGATATGAAGTGTTTTAAAAAAGAACTATTGGAATGTGTTAATTTTCAAACTATACTCTTTTAAAAAAAATCTGGAATCTCACATCTGTTTACTCTAGAAAAAGCTGTATCCCTTTTTTTAGAGCAACACTTTCCTACCCTATTTCATTCTATGAAACAAAACTTTGTGTAAAAACCAGTTTGTGCTTGTCTGACCAGTTTAGGATCAGTGAATACATGCGTTTGAGGTTACATGAGAATTAATTCAGTCTGGTGTATATTACCATTTGGACAATGGTCTAATATTTGCTCCCCTCTAATGAAATGTGTTCTCACTAATTGGAAAAGCTGCATGAGAAGGTACAGCTACAGAGACAGTAGTTTTGCAAATAAAGGTTGTCATTGACTCATCACTGGTAAGAACTCTGAAGTGGAGAAATAAGTTGTCTAGGCTACATGTAAAATCACCAGTCTTGATGTATCTGGCTGCTGCTGTGAATAGGGAGAAGATGTGGTCACTATGGTAGGTAGCCTGCTGTTCTTTTATCTTTCAGCAATGAAAAACTAGATGGCATTAAAAAGTGATTGAAAGCGTGTGCTTTGGGAAACATAATTGAAGGCTCAGTATATTCCTGTATTGCCTTAAATACACTGAAAAAGTGTAGAAGTAGTGAGTGTCTGGATGCATATGTATGTGTTTTAAACAAAATGTGCTATTAACATGGGATTGTGTCCAATTTTGCCCTGTTTCAGTCAAAGTAAGAACAGCTGCCTGTGTTTTGGTTCTGATAGGAAATGTGAATGCAAACAGAGGAAATGCAGAATGTGAATTCTCATCCATCACTTTAACACACTCGACTGTGGACTGAACTGTGATAAGGGGTTCTTGTCACACTGCAATTTCCAGCTTTCTGAAACACTTCTTTGTACCCTGTCTTTAAGAGCACGATAGAGAGTGAGGGAGTGCAACATGAACATTTGTCAAAACTAAAATGCTTAAAAATTAAATGCTTTAATGCATAAAACTTAAATCTCTGTGAAAATCCTTCCAGGGTAGCTCCCTGGGCTGTATTTGCTGTTTTATTGATGACAAGACAAGCGTAGTTTAAAACATGGCTGTTAAAAATTTGCCTCTTAATGGTTTGGGTTTTTTAATTAGTCGTTATTTGATTGGTGAAACCTTTTGTGTTTTCATTGGCTTGGTATAATTTTGTATGTAGAAGATCTGTTTCAGGGTATTTGTGCTCTATTCTGCAAAATGCTGCTTGCTCTTTACAGAAAGTGTTAATAGTAAGCCACAGGCTTTACTGTCCATTTTGAGTAAGCTTCTGTGTGTGGACTAATCACTCCTGTTTTCACTGTCTTTAAATTTCCCGTAGTTGCTCTGATGATGCTCCCAGCCGCTCACCTCAGCCTCGCCTGTGGCTGAGCTGAGGCCACCCTTTGTAGACTCACAGCCTCTGGTATAGTTGTGTTTAAATGCCTTGCGTTCACCCTAGCAATGCTCCTAGCCACTTGGCAGGGAAAGTGTGAGCAGAACCCAATCTGTCCCTGCAGTGTCTTGATGTTCCCAGATCCATCCCCCAAATTAGGTGGGTTATAGGGGTAATATTTATACTTAGTTGCTTACAGTTATGTTAAGTGTGGGTGGTACTGTTGTCAAAATACCACTCAGTCTGTCAGCAGTCACTGAAACCAAAACCAGCTTCTTTTATGCTGTTTCTCCTGTTAATCTGTGGAAGGCCTGTCTAGCTGTGTTTCCCAGCCTCATGGGTTTTTCATAACGATATGGTTTTGGCCAGACCTTACTGATCACTCGTTGCATAGGGACAGAGCACCTGACCTCTGCCAAGACTGGGTTTATTTGGATTTGGGTTGGACTGGATGATTTTTAAGATTTTTTCCAACCTTATCATTACTGTGATACTGTGACTGCATAGAATTCTAAATTAGTTGTAATACCACTTATCTCATACCACTGATCATATTCTTTTGTTAACCACATGGAACACTTTGCCACGAAGTATTGTTGATAATTGCGTTCATAAGAGCCACAAAGATGATGACTGGTGTGCATCATCTTTTCTCAGGAGACTGAGGGGTGACCTCATTAATGTTGATCAGTGTGTGAAGGGTGGTTGTCAGGAGGATGGAGCCAGCCTCTGCTCAGTGGCATCCAATGATAGGACAAGGGGCAGTGTGTGTGAGCTGGAGCAGAGGAGGTTCCACATCAGTATGAGAAGGAACTTGTTCACACTGAGGCTGACAGAGCCCTGGCAGGGGCTGCCCAGGGAGGTTGTGAAATCTCTTTCTCTGGAGATATTCAAAACCCACCCGGACATGTTCCTAAGCTTCTTGATCTAGGGGATCCTGCTGTGGCAGGGGGATTGGAGTGGATGATCTTTGGAGGTCCCCTCCAATCCCTAATGTTCTGTGATTTCAACACAAGAGCCGTATGATGTGCATAATGATATATAGTGCTGTGATGTGGTCTTCAGTTTACCCATAGGTGAAGAACACAACATTCTATTAATCCCTGACTTGAGAAATGAATAGATTTATGATGAAATAAAAGACAATAGGGAAAAAACTGTATTTTCTTATTCACTGCTGAGAATGCAAAATTTGCTCAACAGGCGTTGTGCCACCGTGGGGATGGGGGACACGTACTGTTTAATAAAGCTGAATTGCTAGTAATCTGCAGAAAATAAGTGAAAAATGGACTTCAACCCTTTACCAACCTGCCTGACTGTAGATCTAGGTTAGCGAGAGGCTATTAGGAGTAAGTGGTAGACAACCTCCTTGTGATAAGGAGACAGGTTGGACATGAACTCATCTTCTTGGTTCACTCAAGTAGTGGGGGCAGGTAGTACATGTGGTTCCTTTCACTTGGAATTCATAAAGTGTCGTCACTAGCAGTTAGAAGCCAAAAGGCAATTCTGCCTGGATGACAAACTAGAGAGCCTGCAGATGTGTGTACTCTGTTCCCGACAGCACAGCTTTAATGTGAGCGCCATCAGCGTAAACTGGGATTGACGTGTCTTCATATGATATAGGTTGGGTAACCAGAAATAACAAAAAAACCAAATCCAGTGGTTCTGGCTAGTCTTTCTTCCATCAATCTTCATCAGAAGGTTTATTGTAATAGTAACTTGTGCCTGTCGAGTTGCTGTTACTACTCATGGCACTACACACAGGAAGGAGGTAACACTATGACTTTCTCAGTTCAGTTCCTTTCTGCGCATTCCATTGCAGTCTGTCTAGCCTACTGTGATGTGTTCCAGATGAAGCGAGCAGGAAACTCATTCATTAGTACAGAAAAGGAGGGAGTTGAGTTAAAAGACTCATTTGTAAAGAAATGCAAGTTGTCTTTATTCTGAGAACTTGCTCTTTGTGAAATATGGACATTTTCAGAATCCATTTCAAAAAGAGAAGAAAAACGTTTCACTGTTCCAATTAGAGCTGTTGGGGAAGCACTAATTACTGTCTTTTGCAAGAAAGAAAAGTAATGAGCACTTCCATGGTATCACCACTAATCTTGATTATTCTTTCAGATAAATTGTCAAGAAATGCTTCACTCGTGGCTTTCGCATAATGTTCATTGTCCTTCTGGTTGGCGCAATTTAATAATTGAGAGCTGTTTAGTAGCTTTAATATTTACCTTATTCAAATATTGCTGCTGATATGGTCTGGCATGTCCCGACTGATCAGAGAAAGAAAAGGGGGTGACACAAGTTCTTAGATACATTTCAGCTGAGATAGGGAGACTTAGACCACAGGTCCCTGCAAAATACAAGTTTGCTAAAGTTAGTAAGTTAATAGATGCTGTCCTCAAAGAGCATATCTAGAAGGGAAAAGAGACAAAATATGTAAGATTTTAAATGACCACGCTTGAATCCAGCAACATCTTGCATGGCCTAGCTTTCCCTACTTCTCTGCCCTGTAGGTTCTTGTTGTCTTCTCCTCCTTAGTGCCCCTGGCTGTTGCAGTTTTGTCGGTGGGGTGGTGATAGGCATGTGCATCTGTCTCTGTTTTAGTCCCCTTTTTGTCCCCTGCTGTGAGGGATGTCTCTTCACTCCCTGTGATGTGAGGCAAAGTGGCACTTAAGATTTTCTGGCATGGTATGCAGAAAATGATATTTTTTCTTGGTGGACTTAGATAAAGTAGTGGTGAGACAAGGCCATCCATCATCGTATCAATTTGTGTCTTGCTCAGTACTTGCCACAGAAGGCATATTTTTGCCAGCCATGGTGGCTGGGCCTTGTGATAGACTATGTGAAAGGTGGGGTCAATTATAGTAAAGTGAAGTGTACAATTAACCAATATATCTATTTGCAGTACTGTTGGAATGGAACAGAGTAGACTAATGAGAGAAAGTGCGGCGTTTCATGAAATGAGTGCTGGTTGAAACTGAGTAAATAAGTGTGTGCTGAAGATTAGCAAACCTTGAAAGAAGAATAATTTGTGGTACAGATAACAAAGGGCAGCTTGACGGAGGCGGCAAGGTTTATTTTGCAAGAGACAGTACAGTTTGGCAGTAAAGAATCAGAACAGGTGTCTGAGAGAAGCCATTCCCTGGAAGTGTTCAAGGCCAGGCTGGATTGGGCTCTGGGCAACCTGGTCTAGTGAGAAGTGTCCCTGCCCAAGGGCACGGGGTTTGGAACTAGATAATCTCTGAGGTCCCTTCTAATCTAAGCCGTTCAATGAAACTGAATGGTGCTGAATGTCAATTAAACTGTGTGACAGAGAAAAGCAAGTGTGCAATATTGTAGTAAATACAGCAATATGAGCCTCACTTGGCAAGATAAATGTGCTGCCCAGAGTGGTGGTTGAGTCCCCATCCCTGGATGAGTTTAAAAGACACTTACGTGTAGTGTTGGGAGATCTGGTTTAGGGGCGGCCTTGTAGAGTAGCATTGATGGTTGGACTCTATGATCGCAGGGGTCTTTTCCAGCCTGAATGACTCTGTGAAGTTCTTATTAAAAAGTTGTGTGAAATGTTTGTCTCTAATTTTGCACTCAGTTCATGGCTTTCTACAATTCCCAATACCCGTCTTTTATGTGATTTATATTAATGAGATTATACGCACTCATGTTAGAATGTAGGAAGGATTTGTGATCTAACTACTAGGTATTTTTGCATTGTAAGAAAGGTAATCTCATCTAAATAGAAGCTAAACCTCTATCAAACCTGTGAAAAACTCAATGGATCTTGAAATGAAACGGCTGTGATTTAGCAGTTGTCATGTATGACTGCAAAGATGAGTCCTCCTAGGTGCCTGACTGATTTGGGAAAAATAGTAACTGTTGCTGTGAAACTCATCATGTTGGTAACTGTCCACGTGTGAAAGGCTGCGCAGTTTCTTGGTTTAAACAATGGATAGGCCATCAGTGCCCGCTGTTAACTGCCACCACGGAGGTGGCCACATAGGCACTTCTATTTTCTCCACTCACGTATTAGTTTTAAAGCAGTGATAACAACTGAACACTTAACTGCTTTTTTAGATAAATGGAAAATATGTATTAACATATAAAATGTGAAATACATAAATTATAAGCCTGTGTCTGCTAACACGAGTACTTACTACATAGAACACTGTGTTGCCTTTTTCAGTCCGCCTTCCTTATGTCGAATACTTTACTATTGATTTTTTTTTCATTTCTTTCCCTCTTTGCATCATAGAAATGACTTTGGTAATTCCATTTAGATGCACTTCTGGTGGAATTCTTGAAATCAAACTTATCAAATTGCTTTTCTAATGACAGTTTTGCTCTAGGGTGTTAGCTGGGGAGTTTGTGCAATAAGTTTTGGAAACTACATTGCTTTCTCTGGGAAATGGTTTATTCATGAAGCAATAACCCAAACACATTTTATTGTGCGAGACCGCATAAAATTCAGTTGTGGTGCCTCTGCAAAATTTCTTCTGTATAAAGAATGAAAATGTGTGTGGGAACATCATGACTTACTGGCACTGGTGATTATACAGGTTTTGTAAGTTTAAGCATTAAAAATATTCTCAGCTACAAAACAATGGCAGTAGTTTTCGTTTTATCTCATTGTCACAAAGTGCGTTTCAGTACATTAGAAAAATGGTGAAGAAATTCTGCTGAATTTGTAAACACTGGGAAAAAATTGTCAATTCTTTGTAGTTTTGTTGCTGAGTGTGTTCTTATCGGGTAACAGCTGTTGCATTGAGATTATGAACAGGATAGAAGATCAAAAACCTTATTTGAGTTATTATTGGTGCTTACCCAGCTTATCATACTGCCATGTATTGTATCTTGAGATGATGTGATGCACTGTACAAAACTCAGAGTTTTTACACATCCGCTTGGAAAGGTTGCTGGAAAAATCTGATTATCTTAATTCATTGCTGTTTCAATAAATACAGAGCTTGTGTTATTACAGTATATATTATTTATTCCTTTTCTTTCACACTCCCTCTACATTGCACAGGATCTAGCTTTGCCTGATAGTTTACAACAAGCTCTTCTGTTTTCAAATAGAGCTCCTGCGATCTGAAAATGCCACTGGCGAATGAAACACTGTCTTATTATATTTTCTGAATGTTTATACTTGTAGCAATGTTCCAGTAGTGGTAATAATAATGTTCTTCCATGTGACTTTCTTTCCTTGACTTGTTCACCGGAATGCAAAATCAGTGGGTTGTGGCTTCCCTTGATGTGTGTGTAGAGATTTGCTGAGACATTCATACCGGTTGTCTTTAATCTGCCCCTTTTGGTTTTCTTACCAGCATCTTGCAGGGAGCACAGCGATACAGGTTTGAGCTGCAGTAACCATCACTCCCACAGGAGATGTGCATGAATAGGGGAACCTGCACCTCTAAAACAAGAGTAGGGGGAGCACCGCTAATTGCATATAACATCAGAGGTGTCTCCGTGATAGCTTTTGAGGATTAATTATTGAAGGGTGCTTAGGAAAACTAGTAGATGTGTGTTCATACTTCATCTGATGCTAGGGTTTACGCACTGCATTGCTGATACAGAACATATACTTCATGCACTGCTGATTAAGTGCTGCCAATAAATCAACATGCTTCGATAGTAGATTGATCGGTAAGTTTTGAATTGAGTAGCTTTTCCTTGAAACAAGTCACTTGATATTGAAATAGCACACTCAAACATTTTAGAAGCTTTCCAGCAGCACTTGAAGTGTAGGTCAACTACCTTAACACGGGGGAGAATGGTAGGGAAAAATCAGCAAGTGGCTTTTTTGGGGTTTTTATTTTACCTCTTAGCTACAAAACCCCCAACCCTTACTTCATTAGTGGTCCCCATGCAATGCAATGTAAATTATTGCATTAACTAAGTATAAATGAACTATTAATCAACAATAATTAGCGTAAGGTAACCATTATTATTAGTTAAATGTTATTGTATTTTACTTCTACTTCTCTCATGAGGAATTCATGCTTTAAAAACAAATCTAATAACAACAAAACCCAACGATCCACTTTCCCTCATCTCCCCTGCTTCCCAGTATTTTCCAAATATTTTCTAGACAGCAAACTTTGGAAAAAACTAAAAGCAAAACCTGCTCCAGTCCTACCTGTTATTTTCCAAATCCAGTTGCTTGGCTTGAGCAGCTGCTCCTCATTCTCCCAGTATCTGCTTGGTATTCTGGACTTCACAATGCAGCAGGTCTGACTAAGTGGTCAAAAAGGTCTGCTCTGGCTTAAAAAAAAACAAAACAAAACGAAGAACTTACAGACTCCTCAGGTTGCTAAGCTCATTCAGTTTCTACTGGAATCGAATGTACCGAGTCCTTTGCCTGAAAGCACTTTGTACAGAAGCCTTCAAAGACTTAATATGCTGTAAAAGGTGTAGTCACATCTGCTCTCATTAGCACCTGCAAATGAGCTTGACCTGACTACAGCGATCAGCTGCTGACTAACCCCTTCTGCATAAAGTTAATTGCCCAAGAAGTATGTCTTGGATGGGTCTCGGCTTTCAGAGTTTGTTCTTTCTGTATGTATCACTGTCTGCAGCGGAAGATTTTGTCTCAATCAAACTCCATAAATAGGTGTTTGGCATCATCTTGCATCTACAGAATACAGCAGGAAAAAGTGCAGTTGACTGCAGTGACTTTTGAGTTGGGATCTAAATAACATTAATGGTAAGAAGTGCGTGCTTTGTTTTTCATGTCTTTGTGAAGAGGGCTGGGAGTGTGGGGAAGAAAGAGCACAGCCAGTTGAACATTTCTAATCCATTTAGGAAGTGTCAGATTCCGGGTGTCTCAAAGCCCTTCTGATGTTTACAGCTCGTCAACTGAATTATAACTTGGTTTTTTCTGACCATACAGTAACACACATTAGTTTGTGGCTTTTTTTGAGTTGGTGAATGGGTGCCAAGCTGAATTGTGTGGGGATTTTGTCTAAACTAACTCCCTTGGTTTGGGCAATCCCAAGCACAAATACCTGCTGGGTGGTGACTCACAAGATCACAGAACATTAGGGTTTGGAAGGGACCTCAAAGATCAACTTCTTTATGGTGACAGTGACAGAACACTTGAACGAGCTGCCCAGGGAGGTTGTGGAAGATATTTAAAACCCGCCTGGACATGTTCCTGTGCAACTTGATCTAGGTGATCTGGCTGTGGCAAGGGCATTGGACTGGGTGGTCTTTCAAGATCCCTTCCAATCCCTAATGTTTTGTGAATCTGTGAATGTCTTGCAGGGTAATTTTAGGCCCTTTACACTTCTAGTGTTCTCTGAAAAGATTGTACTCTGGCACCAAGTCTTTCTAGCTTGAGTCTTGCAAATTATCTGTAATGTGCTAAGCCTAAAGTAGCTGAGAAAATTGTCAGTGCTCAATACTTTAGGAAAAATAATGGTTTCTTCTGTATTTTACTGACAAGCATAGCTATTTATAGCATTTTCACTCTCCCAGAAAATTAGACTACAAACAGATGAATCTTCTAAGCAGTTATGAAAATTTGTGAGGGAGACTGCACTTACTAGTGCTGATCAAGTAATGAAGCAAGACAGATATTCTTTTCTTAGGGTTTCTCAGGTTTCAGAGACACGGCTGAAATACTAATCTGACTGTTCTCCAGAAGTGTTGTTCAGTGCCTTACAGCATTTTGGAGAGCAGTGTAGGAGAAAGGCACCTGGGGGTCCTGGTAGACAGCAGGATGACCATGAGTCCAGTGGGACCTTGTGGCCAAGAGGGCCAACTGCGTCCTGGGGTGGTTAGCAGATCGAGAGAGGTGGTTCTTCTCCTCTGCTCTGCCTCACTGAGACCCCATCTGGAGTATTGTGTTCCGTTCTGGGCCCCTTAGTTCAAGAACGACGTGGAGCTGCTGGAGAGCAGCATAGAGCAATGAGGATGATGAAGAAAGTGGAACCACCTCCCTTAAGAGGAAAGGCTGAGCAAGCTGGGTCCCTTTAGCTTAGATAACAAAGGATAATCTGCTAGCACAGCAGGCAGACTGTCAGTCTGCAAAGGTGGTGTTTGAGGACTTGCATTGAAGACTTGGCTGATGAATGCTATGAGAGAAAGTCAGCTGATCGGGTTTTACAGTGGCAAGACTGAATAGTCTGCTCAAGTGCATGGATACCTTCTGGGCAGTGTTGTCACACTTGATAATTGCATTGGATAAGATAGAACATGACTTCATGAGGAGATGGACAGCCTGGAGGTGGTTCAGCTTGACATGCTGGATAAGATACGTCCTTTGTCTCTGTATTAAAGTTCATCTATATTCGTTCAACTCACATAATGTTAGACAAGGGAAGTCTTAAAAAACAAACCTAACTCAAACAACTCTGCCTAAATGAAAAGTTCTGTCATATGCCAAAGTGGATAATAATACTTGCCAACCACCTCAAAGTGCCACTTTTGAAATCCAGAAGGAAAACTCTTCATACAAATGCAGTGAGAAAGACAATCAATTTTCTTTTACTGTTTGATGTCGTGACACTACTTTGCTTCTGTGAGAGCCTCTAAATGGTTGAAGAAGATGGTAATTCCCTGTTTATTGAAAAACAAAAGCTGTCTTTAAGCGTCAGTACTTTTCTGTACTCACTTTAGGTTGGTATGAAAAAGGCTTAGCAGCTGGGAAGTCTAGAAAATATTTTGAATAATACAGAAATGTTTTCATTTTCCTGCCATAAAGAGGCAAATACCCTTCTCTAAGCATCTGAAAGATGTCGTATTTCCGTGTATGTTGGTTTAATATACCTCTGCACTCCTTTAGTCTCTCCAAAGTTGCCTTTTCACTGAGAATTAGAGTTCAGCATGTCTGTGTGCGCTGCTTTACATTGAACATTTAATACATAAGCAGTTGTATTAAAACACATGAGCACTCATAGTAATTTCTATACCACCTGACTAGCTGCATGCAGTGGGAATTTTAACAACTTAGAACAACATGGCTTGTTGGGGACTGATGTCCTTGAGAGCAGGTCTAGAGAAGATGACCTAGAGGTGCTGGACTGACCATTAGCTGGCGGTATGTCCTTGTGGTCAAGAAGAGCGGTGGTGAAAAAGGCTCTTCATAGACAGATAAGTGTTGATACTCATTCGCAAGCCATGGGCCTTGTGGGGGAAGTTAACTATGCTGTCTCAGCAGTTGGAGAAACAGTACAGCAGGGCATAAGTAATCTATTTATTCTTAAGAAACAAGAAAATATAGGCCCTGACTGGCCCATATTGGTGCCACATGCTTTTGGTGGTTTTGTTTCACTTGTTTCATAAATAAATATTCTTCATGAGATTGCTCTATCAGTTTAAGCCACAAACATTTGCTTGCCAATGATCTAGTGTACTGCTACATAAAAATCAACTCATATTAGTCTGTAGATGAAATATATTTATGTGGTAGAGTAATTACTGTCATAGAGAGATACTCTACACAGAATTTAAAAAAAAGCCATTTTATTTGCTTTTCTAAGAGTAACTGACTGATGTGGAGAAATGATTTATGAGCTTCCTCAATAAGCAGTGGCTTGAAGGCTTACAACAATACTAAATAATACATAAAAGATGAAAATTAATTATTTGTTGGGAGGAGAAGAAATTCCTTGGAATTCTTGTATCACTTCAAGTAACATACAAATCTCACATCATAAATTACTTTCATTTACTGTGGTTGTGTAATCCCAGACAGACTAAACTTCAAAGTGTATAAATTAAAGAAACAGTCAGAGAAATTCTGTTCCAATATTATATTGCTGTCTCATATTCTTTCTCTCTAGAAAGCCTCTGTCTAAGGTTTTGTTGACTTGTTAATGGGATAGACAAAGTGTGTGGAGTTGTCAAGTTTAGCCTCTATTTGGCCTAGACAAATACCAGATGCCCTAGATACCAACAGCCTCTTAGACACTAAATCAAAGTATCATCTGTTTATTTCTGGAATCAGTTCCTCTGTTCTTAATGGTGTCGTTTCTTAGCCAACCTTCTTTTGCACTGTCAGCGACTTTTGGTAATCAGTGATATCTAAGATGTTCCTTCACTTCTCTTTTGCTGTTCATGTTATGCTTAGTTACAGACCGTGAAGATCATGTTTGTCAGCAATTCTGAGGTCCTTCTCGAGTATTTTTGCGGATTTTTTACAAATTTGGTGTATTCTTGATTATTACAAAGAAAGCCTGTATGATTTGGTGGGCTTTTAATTTTCCCATCCATTATTCACTGTATAGCCCAAACAAAATAATACTAGTGATTTCTACAAATACCTTGTGAAGCCAATTTATGAGTTTGTTCTTCTAACCCAAAGTTAACCTTTTGTGTGAATGAAAAATATCTGGGCGAGTGAACTTCAGACGTGAACTTGCGGTTCTTTAAAATACTGCAAAATTGTGCAAAATAGTGCAAAATGGGTTGCAAGGACATTTAAAGACAATCTAATCCAAACCCCTGGCTGTGGGCAGGGACAAGTCATGTCCCAAACAGGTTTCTGTGAACAGATGAGAACAGCTAGTACATGTAAGGCCAAAGAAATCCTGGCCTCTATCAGAAACTGTGTCCCCAGCAGGAGTAGGGAGGTGATTGTCCCCCTGTACTCGGCACTGATGAGGCCACACCTTGAGTACTGGGTCCAGTTTTGGGCACCTCAGTAGAAGGGAGACACCACAGTATGCCCATTCATCTGCATTTTATCTGTAATGGGTTACAAAAATTAGTTCATATCATGCGTAGGTCCATCTGACAGTGGAGCTGTATTTGTTTAGTGATGGTTCACAGAGCCAGTGAAAGCTTTTAACAGAGTATGCTCACTTAACTTCATCACTACTACACATGCAGTGCTTATTCTATGGAACATCAAAATGAATGGTTCAGCTCAAGCTGAAATTCAAAGGAAGAAGAAGTAGGGAGGGATGTGTACAAGAAATAATTAAGCTACAACAGAACATGTAACAAACAGCTGATGAAAGGAGGATTTGTTTTCCATTATCAGCACTAAAGACAAAAGAGCTAGGAGGCAAGCTTGGATAGCCCTGCTTGGTGCTGGGATGCTGCAAGCTGAGGGAATGCCATCTGCCTTAGCAAAAAGAAAAACCAACTTAAATTCAGTGCAGTTTTATAGCAATTGCTGAAAATAAAGCCTTGTGCAATATTAATTTGCAAGAACTAGTGTAAATATCTTGGCAACCTTGAGTAATGTGATGTACAGGAAAGGAAAACTGTAGGCATTTTAAAATGTATTGTTTATGAATTTGTTCCAGCTTAGTTTTAAGTTACGAGTTATGTTATGCTCCACTGAGCACAACTGACCCTTTTTTCGTACTCATAAGATTTTAATAGGCAGTCAGTTCATAACATAAGCACCTGAGCTGCACTTGATGGAGTGAACAGGAAAGCTTTTCTCACAGCTTAAGTTAAAACCTTTCAAGAGCACTAGGGGAAAGTACTCCCAGCCTGCAGAGAGAGGGTTGTGCAGTCTCCTTCCCTGGAGATGTTCAAAACCTGTCTGGAGTAGTTCCTGTGCAACCCACTGTAGGTGAACCTGTTCTGGCAGAGGTGTAGCTAGATAATCTCTAGAGGCCTCTGCCAGTCTGTGATTCTGTGAGCTCTACAAAGGGCACTGACTGCAAACGCAGGGTTTCAGAAGTTCATTTGAAGTTTGTGATGGATACTGGCTCTTGGTGTTTTGGAATTTGTTTGGTTCATGTTTTCCTTTTGTGTAAAGAAATCTATCACGCAGGAAAGCTTTGTTCATAGTTTCTATCTGCTTATTGAAGATAGGCGGCTGAATATGAGCCAGCAGGGTGCCCATGTGGCCAAGGCGGCCAACAACATCCCCTGGCCTATATAGGAATAAGATTACTATTCTTCCTGTGTAACTTGATCTAGGTGATCCTGCTGGGGTGGGGGGGATTGGACTAGATGATCTTCCAAGGTCCCTTCCAATCCCTAGTGTTCTGTGATTCTGCGAATCAGCAGAACATGCACATCCCATGTATTCTATGAATACATGCATACCATCTGTAGGCACAATGAGCCGGGACAAAGACTCAGTTGCCTTTTTTCTGTTCCCGTCTATTCACTCACTGCCTCCTTTTTCAAGGAAAAAATCAGGAAATTGGGAATGTTGGTAAATAATAAGAGAAGATGAGAATTAATTCTGCTCCCAACTGTGAATGTGATAGAATTCCGGGTTGCAGGAGAACAAATGAAAGGAATAGTTTGGCCAAAATGAGATTATATCTTCCACAGACATGCTGACAGACCTGTTTGTGTTGTAGGCTCAATAGATACTGTTAGAAAGTTTAATACAGCAGTAGTTGATGTGCAAATGCTGTGTAACTCGTGGTTGAAGGTGTGAAGGCCTCCTGGGTTACTACTCAGTCTGTTATTTGCACTAAATACAGTTTTCTAGAGCGTAAAATGGAGTAGAATATTTTTCTGAATGCTGGTGCTTAACATAAAGTGAAAACAAAAAATTGTTTGTGCCTATTAGCTAGCTGGAGTGTTCGTGAATCAACACAAAGGCTTTCTTTGTGTCCTTTCAGCTGTGGCAGTTGCAGTTAATTGCTAACACTTTCACCCGAGGTGAGTTGGCAAACCCACTCATTAGGCTGGTACATAGCACTGCAGCGTGCTGAGCTGGGTCGCCTGGCGTATGTGCTAGTAGGAGAAGACGGGGGAGAGGGAACGCAATGCCAACCAAATACAGAAACACAGCGCCTTGAAGAGGAGCTACATTTGGCTTTCTGATTTCTGAGAGGATGTCACTGTAGAAAGGAATTTCAACATTAACTATGATTTTAGTGGGAAGTGTGACAACTGGTGGCAGAGCTGTGCTGGACCTGAGGGTGCAGAAATACCAAGAGGTTTGACGTAAGTAGGAGATGTTACCTTAGAGCTGTTGAGATGTGAAATAAGCTCCTTGAACAGAACAGAAAAACTCTTAGATGTAGTGTTTGAGGATATGGTTTAGGGGTGAACTTCTATAGCAGGGTTGATGGTTGGACTCGATGATCCCAAGAGTCTTTCCCAACCTGAATGATTCTGTGATTCTATGAAATGTTATCAGTTCAAGGTTGATACCCTAAATGCAGACCCTTACAATTTTTTCAAGACAAACTGTTTGGTTTCAGCTAACATAATCCACTTAGGAGCTCTGGCCCACTGGAGAGGTGTTGTTAGTGGTTGTGCTGGGAAAGGAGCTCCTGTGTTTCCTGTTACAGTTCCTTTCCAGTTTCTGACACCTGCGACAGTCTGCTTACTCTCCAGACTCACCATCCTGAAGTGAATGATGGCTGTGTCACAAACAGCTTGCAATGTAACTGCAATTAAAGGAGAATCCTATTGATATCTGCTAGCATCACCTTTTTTGTCTTTCACTGTGCAGCTGCACACTCTGCAGTGCCTTACCAAGGACAAGCAGTCCCCAGTTGCTTTTAAAACATATTTGTTGATGATGCCAAGGACACTCCACTCAAAAAAGGAAAGCAATGGCGATTGCTTTTGACTGGTATGAATAATTCTTCAAACTGCTGTATGAAATTGGTTTGGGAAAAAGCCAGTCCCAAGGGTACAAGTGTATATATGGAAACAAAATCATAGTGGAGTGATAGATTTTCTTTTGTTGGGGTGTGTTTTCTGAATGGATGGAAAGCACCTGTGCAGTTGTCTTTAATGACATTACCTGAACAGCTCTTGAAAATTACACTGACGGTATGAACTCTTGTGTTAGTTAATGTCCAGTGTAAACAACTTTTGTATGGACTTTTTCCTGCCTTTCCAGAAGAACACTTTAAGGAGCTGGCCTACACTGACATTGATTAATAAATAATATAAATATACAACAAAATATTTGAGAATAAAAAATGAGTGTGTGTATTTCAGCTTGAATGGGTTGCTAAGGCTTAAAAGGCTATGGAAGGGAAAGTGTGAAGGTTTCGTTTGTAATTGTATTCACTTGCTAGTAAAAGAGTGTAGATTTAAATTAGGTCTCAGGAAGAAATTACTCGCTTATGTGGTTGGTGAGGCACTGGAACAGGTTGCCCAGGAAGGCTGTGGCTGCTCCATCCCTGGAAGTGTTCACAAGCTGCGCCAGGTTGGGTGGAGCTCTGGCAGCCTGCTCTAGTGGGAGGGTGTCACTGCCCAAGGCAGCAGGGCTGGCACTAGATGATGTCTGAGGTCCTTTCCAATATAAACCATTCTGTGACTCTAAATAATTTCCTGCTGAAATGTTGAGTTATGAAATATGGTACATTAATTAAAGTGAA
Organism: Rhinopomastus cyanomelas; assembly: GCA_013400115.1. Classification (NCBI taxonomy): domain Eukaryota; kingdom Metazoa; phylum Chordata; class Aves; order Bucerotiformes; family Rhinopomastidae; genus Rhinopomastus; species Rhinopomastus cyanomelas. Next base: position 703,428 of record VXBP01007492.1, read on the forward strand.
CTAAGGTAGATTCTTCATTGCTTGTAACATTCTAGAATTTGTGAAAGCTATAAATTAAAAACTTAATTATCAGCATTTTCTTTAGTCTGGTCTCATGATACATTTTATTACTTACACTTAATAGCTAATTATTAGTGTTATTTAAAGTTCAGAGTTGTATTTCAGGGGCATCTGATCTGACAGTAAAGTTAAAATGCAATATTAACAGAACATAATTTCCTCCGCAGGCAGTAGTACTTCCAGGGAAGCAAACAAAGCAGTCACAAGTTTAATGTGTTCTTGCTTTGTATTTAACTCATCCCTTGCAGTGTAATACAAACTAGAAAGGACAAAAGCATCACTCTTCTTAGCAGCACAAAGCACACGTCTCCTTATAGTGGCTCCTTATTCAAATGATTTCAATGGCTCTTATGTTAAAAAAAAAAAAAGTGAATTTGGAGTTATAGTGGAGAAACAGATACAACCAGTATGAATATTTCAATGGTTGGGATGAAAGGGATTCTTATTCTCCTGCAGGCTGCAATGGAATGACATTAGGTTCCATTATTTTTGCAGTATAAAATTATATATATTTCATATATTTATTTATAATGTAGATACTGCTGGAAGCTACATCTTCTTATGTCAGAAGTATGAAATGTTTAAAGGAAAACAACACTGTGAAACATGCAGGGAAAATGTATTGCTTAGAAATTACTGCTAGGAAAGAAGTTGGTGGAAAGGGATTATCTTCAGATTCATTACACTGATTACAAATAGACTGCTGAAATTAAGAAACATTAAGTATTCTGACATGCTACAATCGCTGAAGAATGCAGTCACTAAGAGTTAGAATACAGCAGGAAAATCATTGGGATGTCTGCATATAAATATGTGAAAAGTGGGAGTCAAGAGGATGGAGCCAGGCTCTGCTCAGTGTAATCCAATAAAATGAGGGGCAAAAAAAGTCCTGCTGCTTAAGTTCCTGTTTGTATATTCCAGATTTCAGATTTGTCCACTTCATCCTGGTTTTTCTGCTGAGAAATACAAACTGGGGACAAGATTTTAGCTATGACAATAATTTGGCTTATTCACAGAACAGAATCACAGAACATTAGGGATTGGAAGGGACCTTGAAAAATCATTCAGTCCAATCCCCCGTCACAGCAGGATCACCTAGGTCAAGTCTCACAGGAACATGGCCAGGCAGGTTTTAAGCTTCTCTAGAGGAGACTCCACAACCTCCCCGGGCAGCCCGGTCCAATGCTCTGTCACCCTCACTGTAAAGAAGATCCTTCTCATGTTTATGTTCCAGCTAACACCCGTTGCTCAAATACTTGTCTAATTTTTTTCTGTGCTCTTCGTTGTTCATACTGTTATTTGTTATTATGCCTCTTTGTTTCAAGGTTTTATGAAAGATGGTTCAGGATTTCTAGTTCTAGTTTTTCGCTTAAATATGTGACCTTTAGTAGTACATTAGCGTTTTGTCTGATTAATTGTCTTTAGAACATTGGAATAAGAAAGTGTTTCGTGAGACCTGAGAAGCAGCCGCATGCAAATGCTGGGGAAAGAGAAAGGGTGTAAGTAACTTTTGCTCAGTGTCTTTCTATTTTGTTCCCAGCTCTTCTGAGTGCTGGAGCCTCCTGTCACAGATGTGTCAGTGCGCGTTGCGTGTAACAGCTCTAGCGAAGCAGTACTGCAGTCATGAATTTACAATAAATAGCTTGAGGGTACTGCTGGGAACCATTATTTCTGGTGGTGTATGACATGGGCTGCTATTGAAGGCAACTGCTTTTTTTTAAGCTCTACTGGTTTTTTTTTTTAGTTTGTATTGATACTGGATAACGTGATGAGACCTTTCCCTCTTGTGAGCAGGCTTCAGGTGTTCATTTTGCTTTGATCCCTGCGCCACATTACATAGTTAAACTTGTATGATAAGAAAGTACTCTGTCTCACAGAATCACAGACCATTAGGGATTGGAAGGAACCGCAGCTTTGGGTCCTTTGTCTTGTCCAGATAGCTCCCTTCAATGATGTGATTGAGTGCTACTGTTGAAGAGGAGGAGGCTCAGTGTTGTTTTTTAACTTTAAACTTGATCTCCTTGAAATGTACTAACAAATCAAATGCTGCTATGTTTCATCCCCAAATGAAAGTTTGTGCTCCTGAAAGTAGTAACAAGGTTCCTCCTGATGGCTAGAGTATTTTCATACAAAATGAGAGAGAAACAAGAAATGGGTATTAGTGGATCACAGGATGACTGAGAGACAAGTCTATTATCTATTCAGCAGGGTATTTTGCAAAGAAAGAAGTAGAATTGCACAAAGAATTGGTGAGAATTTGTCTTGTAATACTGCAGCTGTCTCTGGTTGCTGAAGATCAAGCAATGTGCATTTAAAGAGGATCCAAGTGTGAAGTGTTATTCCTTGGAGGGTAGGAGGGAATACACAGCAGGGAGAATTGGGTCAGGAGACTTAGGGTTTTGATACCTTATGAATTGTGAGTTGTGTTGTGCCTCTTAAGGAAAGTTAAAAGAGGAAACTTCCTGGAAACCATTAAGTTACGTGAGCTCCAAGTAGTGCGTGTGTGTGGTTTGTGTGTTATAACTATGGAAATGGATTTTCTAGATGTAGGCGCTTGAGCCAGGATGCTTCGTTATTATTCACGTGAAATTCTGCGCTCATGAACCTGTGAAGTGACTGCAGCTTTTGCAGCTTGTTTTACATCATTACATATTTGCATGATGTTTTGAATAAGTAGCCTTTCACCTACTCATTTCATCACAAGCACTTAGATTTGCACAATTGCTAGTAATTATTTTGCACTATGTAATTGGTACTTCAGTAATACCCTATAGCTTTTTACTTGATTGGAAAGAGAGAGAGTGGTTTGAATAGCGTTGAGCAAAATCAATAATGAAAACAAATACATTCACTGAATATTTAAAAGTAGCCGCTGAGCAGTATTTATATCTGTATGTAGCCCAGTGGTTTGGGCAATAGTTACACGATCCTGCTGTGGTGGGGGTTGGACTAGATGATCTTCTGAGGTCCCTTCCAATCCCTAATGTTCTGTGATTCTGTGTTTCACATAAAGAATATTTTTTACTATTAATTAATATAGGTAGTATATTCTCGTTGTTGAAATACATCAATATCCATTTGGGTTGATCAAAATACATGTTGAAGGTCTTGAACCATTTCAAAGAGGTATCAAGGTCTCAGCTGAGTTTCTGTAAATTCAGTGAAATCGGTGGCCTCAGGCGGAAGGGTGCCATAACTAAACACCGCTGGATATGCTGAAGGAACGACACTCTCATATGAGTTCCTCGGCTGTTCTGAGCCACAACAAGTAGCTCTCTTAAAGGTTAAGGCAAAAATGTGGAACTCTGAAGAGACTTTGATCTGTGAGGCTGTTTGGGCTTTTCACCTGGATAGGAAATTCTGGAAGGGAACAAAGGAGTAGGTACTACAAGCTGAGGCTGCCCAGCTGCAAGGGTCAGATATAAACAGCCATCCAGAGTTAGGAAATATTTTATCGTTATGAGACAGTTCATTTGTTCTACTAAGGTATGGTTTTGGAGTTCCTACGTGTCAGGCAGCATAAAAACATGTATTGAGGATTTAATCTCTGCCTGAAGGAGTATATATGTTTGATGTGAGAGTAGAAACTCAACTCGGAGATAGATGGAGTATGTGAGGGGAGCCATTAGAAATAACTCTGTAAACTTGCAGTGTTTTTCAGCACTTCAGAGAAAGTCATTCCCTACTGTTACTGAGAGGGAATATTGCAGAGAGATGATGCTTTAATGTTAGGAAAGTAAATATTCACTTTTGTCTCTGGTTTGAAAGACAATAATTTCATTACCTGATTTTCAAGGATTGGCAGTTTTGTCCATTAGCTAAACCATTTTTCCAGTGATTAGTTGGAGTGTTGATGTGACAGCTTATTCATTGCGGCACTCTCTTGTTTGAGTTCTGGTTGGCAAGAGCTCAAATAAAGCCTGTTTTTGTGTGTTTTGACTGCCGTGCAATTCCCTAGCGTGTGTCTGTGTATGCCCGCAGTGACATTTTAAGTAGTCAGCGTTTTCAAAAGGGCATTCTTGCCTTTTAGGAAAGTTATAGATCCACATTTTAGTACATTTCTAATAGGTTTGATTTTGGAATTATTGTTTGGCATTATGTTGCAGTGTTCAAGAAATACTGTGGATTTTAACACAACGTTTTTACTGTGCATGCAGTGTGTTTTGCGAGGATTTGTTTTCTTCAGAACACGTATGGATCTACATTGTCAAGGATTTGATTACTAAACCAAAAAAGTGCAACTTGGTGATCCTGCTATGGTGGGGGGATTGGACTAGATGGCCTTTTGAGGTCCCTTCCAATCCCTAATGTTCTGTGATTCTGTGAAAGCAACTGGACTGTTTTGAGGGTTTTCAGTTTCCTATGATGCTGTGAGTATCACCTTGTATACTTACTTTGGTTAAAATACAACCGGTGTGAAAGCAGCTAGTAGTTCTCCTCTGTGCTCTGTATTTTTTCACAAGCCCGGTGTGCTGAAGGAGAAGATAAGGGCATGTGGTGAGAAACCTAAGATTGTACGTAATGGGATGGCTCAGATGTGAAATGGCAGCTTTATGGAGTGTAGAACAGATGCTAAATAAATGTAAAGGATAATTTTAGCAGGCACTGGGAAGGTAGGAGCTCTTCAGAGTACCATTAAATGATTTGGGAGTGAATGATTTCATTTGCTGTGCTATTGCTCTCACTTGAACCAAATCTCTATCCTCCAAAACAATAGGATTTGATTTAAATGTTTTCCCTTTTTCTGTAAGAATGCAAACTTCAAAATGTCTCTAAGACTTAGAGTTCATTACTTAGCAAGAGACAGTGGTAAATTCTAGTGTATTGAGAAATATCAGCGTTGACTTTGAAACAGGAATTTTCTGTCGTAATAAGAGTGGACAAATTCCTGGAGGTACCTTTTAATACTTTAACCTCAGCATTAGAAAGTCCATCCAATTCAAAGTATTTAGGTAATCACACCTGTATATGTTTTGTAATCTGGCCCTTTTTTCCTTCTCCTCCTCCTTTATTTTTGTAATTTCTTCAGCTTCAGTTTCCACGTTGTTAATATCTAGCGACACACATGTGAAACCCATATTCTGCACTGTCACTGCAAATTCATAGCAACAATTGCAATAAGATTACTCAAGTAAGTAAGAGTTGCACAAGTGACTACTTTCTAATGTCAAATCAAGGTCAAGCATTGTTTTTCTTGTGGTTGTTTAAATTTATTACATACCAATAAGACTTAGACTAGATATTTCCCAAGAAGTGAAAAGTGTTCATGTAGCGTGTAGCATCTTTCAAATGTTTATTCTTTAATAAAAGGGTTTTTTTCAAACCCTTTCAGTGTTTATATTTTTGCTCATTAGCACATTAACTAAATTAATTACTTCTATATTGTCTTTGAGTTCTTAGCCCATGACACTCAGGTAGACGCATCGCTACTAAAACTAGATCTCCACATAAATATGAGAAGGAACTTCTTCCCAGTGAAGGTGACAGAGCACTGGAAGGGGCTGCCTGGGGCGGGTTGTGGAGTCTCCTTCTCTGGAGATGTTTAATACCAGCCTGGCCATGTTCCTGTGCGACTGGATATAGGGGATCCTGCTGTGGCAGGATGGTCTTTCAAGGTCCCTTCCAATCCCTCATGTTCTGTGATTCTGATTCACTTGAAGGATGCACCGTGCACAGATTTAAGCCGAAAGTATTTTCTGAAGAAGGTGGACGCAAGTGACAGAATGGGAGCCACCCAGAATACTCCAGGTCTGAAGCCTACATGAGAATTATGTTGAATTTTTTGGAACCTCAAATGCTTCAGTTATATTCTACACCTAATAAGGAATGGCAGGGAGAAAAGTGAGAACTGTGTAGGGTCACAAAGTTCTGCAAAAGCTTGTCAGCTTCGGTGGGGAGAGGGATTAAAATGTCAACATTTAGTGAGGATTCCTGAAAGCTCTTTTGCCTAGGAAGTCCAGGCCTCGGTGATCCATAACCTCGGTGCAACTCTTATCTCTGCTGTCTTTGAGCTTTGCAGTGTGAATTTGATGGAATAGATTCTGGGAATGCTTGTACAGACAACCTCAAGGCAGGAGCTTTGAGTCTTCAGGTGCCTGCAACACTTGTTAGTCTGAGGAGGAGTGGGTTTGAGTGTCATTTGAACTACGACCTTCAGCATGCTGTTCCCTTTGTTTAGAAAGTACTTGTTGTTTTCTTTTAATTTTCAAGTGCTGTACTCTGAATACTTCTCTAAGTTGTGCTGCAAAATAAGGACAGTTTCAGCAGCGGTGACTCTAATCATGTAACGGGGAAACAAATGAAACTGCAAAGTGTTAAAGGAAATGAAGAAAAATGGTTCTCATGGGCAGGAGTTCTTGGAAGAGCAGCAATTTTCCAAAGAGTTCTCACTGGCCTGTTAAAAATAACCTTTCCTTTTACAGCCTAGAAAGGATTTTGCTGCCCCACAGGAAGCTCTGTTGTGAAAGCTTTCCTGAGCTCAGAGGATGCTGAGATGCTGTCAATGCATAGTAACTACTGTGTTGTGTGTATTTACATTAAAACAGAGGTGGAAGGCAGAAAGGCCTTATCAAGGATTTGGAGGAGAAAAACGCAGAACCAAGGCAAGTCATTGTCAGTGATGTGAAAAATGGTGTGCTCCTTAGCAATATCACCTCAGAAAGCAGTGATGACTTGGTTTTAGTTTTCCAGCATTCATACAGAAAAAGTTCATTAAAAATGCCAGTGCTACAGACAAGTAAAAAGATGGGAATCTCACCACCTGACAAGTAATCTATCTGCTGTTGACGTAAAGGCATGGCACATTGGGGTTACAGACTTCAGCTGCCACTCTACAGACTCTGGTGGTGGAGTTGCTATCCCTGGAGGCATTAAAAAAAAAGTGGCACTAGGAAACGTGGTTTAGTGGGCACGGTGGTGTTGGCTTGATGGTTGGACTTTATGATCTCAGAGGACTCTTTCCACTGCAATGATTCTATGATGGAAAAATGAAGCCTCCTATAAAATGTTTGTTGAGCTTATAGGTCCTACTAATAAATAATGTAGTTGGACTGATACTAAGCCATTATGATCAGCAGAGTTCAGCTTATGAGCTCACATTCCTTGGCAAAGGCTCTGACTCTGTAATTCTTTCACTGCAGTGCTGAACTGCAAGCTGATATGTCCAAAATGCATCTCATTCAGGACACTACTTTTCTGGGTTTGCAACCTCTGCTTAAATCTCTTCTGTGTCTCTGGCAAGCCTAAATGTCATAGCTTTTTGGTGCTAACTGGGACAAGGGACTGTTACAGAAGTTGACAGCTATCCAGCCCTCCAGGCTGTAAAATGCTTGGCTTCAATGAGCTTCTTTAGCAGTTGTTATTCTTGTTTAGTGTTTTGTGGCGTTCTCTATTCATTTTGTTAAAATGAGAGTAATTGCTGAAGTTGTTGGGGGGAATCACAGATGGGTGTAGCAAATAGGAAGAGCAGGACAAAACTGGTGTCTATGCATCACTTAGACAAAATGCTCTTTTAATTTAGAGAACTTTAAATTTAAAGATCACAGAATCATTCAGGTTGGAGAAGACCCTTGGGATCATAGAGTCCAACCAGCAACCTTACTCTACAAGTTCTCCCCTAAAACAGATTCCCCAACACACCACATCTAAGCATCTTTTAAACACATCCAGGGATGGGGACTCAACCGTCACCCTGGGCAGCTCATTTCAGTGACTGACCACGCTCTCCATCAAGAATTTCTTCCTGATGACTAACCTAACCTTCCCCTGTTGGAGCTTGAAGCCCTTCTCTCTGCTTCTGTCACTAATGACCTGTGAGAAGAGACCAGCACCAGCATCTCTACAAATGGCTGTAGAGAGCAGTCAGGTCTTCTCTTAGCTTCCTCTTCGTCAGAGTAAACAGACTTAAGTCTCTCAGTCTCTCTTCAGAAGATTCTTCAGGCCCTTCCTCAGCTTGGTTGCTCTCCTCTGCACTCGCTTCAGCACCTTGATATCTCCCTTGTACTGAGGTGCCCAAAACCAGACACAGTACTCAAGGTGCAGCCAACCTCAAATCCACACCCTGAATTCTATTTAATAACAAATGCAGGGGCTGTGAGTCAGAGAAGCAATTATCTTTGTACTGAGAAAGACTACATTTAGGGAACCTAAAAGGCTTGAAAGAACCTCACAGAAGTGCCATGACCCAGTTTGGAAGAGATTAAAAACAAAGGTGCTGTGAAAGCTCTAGCGAATTTTTATCTGGGGGGAACACAAGGCTAAAGCTGGTCTCTGGCAAAGCAGCAGGATGGCTGATCGGAACGCTCGGCTTTTCGTATATTCTCGTAACTGTGGTTTGGACCCCACGATGATGTAATGTGAAGGTGATCATTTAAGAAAGGTGAGCATCATCGATCTGAAATTACGAATTTATCACATGACTGTCCTTTATATATCAGATAGTAATCTACATAGTCAAAATGAAGACTGGCACTCTCCCACTGACGCACTAGGACTGAGTTTTGGGCACACTAATACTCACACCTAGCTTAGTCCCTGTTTAAAGCAGTTTCCACGCTCTGCTTTGACATATCCTGGTAGCAGGCCTCTCATGTGCACCTTTGCTTGGCAAAATGAGATGGATGAATAGGGTACATCCTGTTCTGTGGTGAGAGGTCTTTGAGACACTTCTGATGTAAATATTTCAAACTTACTTGGAATTTTTTGTGAGACTAAGGTATCTTAGCAACCCTGCGTGTCAGCCTTTGAGATCCCGCTGCACAGATACCTGAACCTAGTGAATGGAACTGTTTGGTTTTGGAGATTATTTGGGTGGAAGAGTGTTCACTTGATATGCACAGATGAGCAAGGCAGTATAAATTATCCTGTGAATCCCAGTCATTTTATTCCTATGAAAATTAAAAACTGGGTTTCACTGAGTGCAATTTGCATTTGTAGATATTTAATTAGTTTAGGAAATTTGGTAAATTGGAAATAAAATACTTTCTGCCCTCCTTGAAGCACTTGTGAATATTTCACAAGCATAAAGACTAAAAGAGTGCTGATGCTGGTGCCAAGAATGTCTGAGCCAAGCGTAGCTCAAATTCATAGTGAGAGGTTTCCAAGCTGCTCAGCATGTTCCTTTTCACATCCGTTTGACATGTTTCTGGCTTGGCTTTGCCCTTGCACACAAGTAGTCCATGCAGTCTTTGAAACTGTCAGTCTCAGAGTGTTGGCAAAGTAAACCTCCTGGTTTAACGTAACTGTGACATACAGTTACAATTTAAGATGGTTCACATGCTCTGTTCTGCAATAGAACCCCACCTGTACAAACCCAAACACTTTAACCTGCAGGTGCTGCTGGAGGAGTAGCCCAAGATATTTTTTTCCCTCTTACCTCTATAACAGAAAATACATTTGTTTATCTGCTTACCATCTAGTTAAATCTGTTCTGGTTTCTCCTCCTCCTCTACTCTGCCCTGATGAGACCACATCTGGAATATTATGTCCAGTTCTGGGCCCCTCACAGACACAGAACTGCTTGAGAGTCCAGCACAGAGCCGCAGAGACGATAAAGAGCATCTCCTTGATGAGGAAGCGCTGAGGGAGTTGGGTCTCTTGAGCGTGGAGAAAAGGAGACTGAGGGGTGACCTCATTAATGTTGATCAATATGTGAAGGGTGGGTGTCAGGAGGATGGAGCCAGGCTCTGCTCAGGGGCATCTAAAGATAGGACAAGGGGCAACAAGTGTGAGCTGGAACAGAGGAGGTCCCAGATAAATATGAGAAGGAACTTCTTCCTAGTAAGGGTGATGGAGCACTGGAAGGGGCTGCCCAGGGGCATTGTGGAGTCTCGTTCTCTGGAGACATTTAAAACCCTCCTGGATATGTTCCTGTGCAACTGGATCTAGGTGATCCTGCTGTGGCTGGGGGACTGGACTAGATGATCTTTTGAGTTCCCTTCTAGTCACTAATCTCTGATTCTGTGAAAAGTATTTCAGGGTTGACTTGGGAAGCACAGTACATGTGTGTGATAACCACAGTGCTTGAGCTATTGAGCGTAAATGGACATGATGCTATGGATGGTATCTTAGAACACAAACCTGAACGTACGCTACTGTGTGTGAAGATGTTATGTATGTACGTCAGAACTCACATATTCAAGAACTACTTAGTATGATCCTCTTTCATTTTCCTTGTATCTTGTGTTACTTCCAGATAGACAATAATAGATCTTCAGTACTGGAGTTGAAATCCCAGTGTGGCCTTCCTGAGTGCCGTAGTCCTCTGAGAATATGGTGGTAACTTCTAGGTCATAATTTTAAACATTAGTTCAGACACTCACTATGAGACAGTAGTTGAATCAGAAATTGGCTTATTATTGGGGATGCTGCTATGAATCTTGAACTTCCCCAATCATGCTTCTGTAGGTTAAGTAAAGTCATGCCACTTCATTCTTGCTAACCTGAGAAAGCTCTAGTAAATAACAAACGGTGCTGCTTAACAGGCTTTGCAATTCTTTCTCATCTGGGCCTTTGTTCCCCAGGTAATTGCTTTTTAGTCTGAAGTTTATGGTGGAAGCTTGCTGTTTTCTGCTTAGGCTATGAAAATATTTAATTTGATTTACTGCTTGTCTCTAAATGAGGGCTTCTTGCTTTAAATCACCTGTCCAAACCCAGCGCCTCTGAAATTTTTCTCCACTGAACTGAATCCCCCAGGCTTCTTGTCACGTGTCTCCACAAACCCTTTGGTCTGACACACTTTGCAGTACCGGTCGCTAAAGCTGGAACTGCCACTTTTACTCTTGTCAAATGCGCCGTGTTCTGTGTCAGACAGCCCTAAACAAAACCGTGGTGTCCTTCTAGTAAAGTACGCCACAGAGGCTACTTGAATGGAGTGCTTGGGCTCCGTGCAAGCACTGGAGATGCTTGTAGCTGAACACATTTCATCTCTAAACGTTGCCTAAAACCAACTTTCATAGAAGTTTTAAAAGACTCTTTTAGCAACTCTTCCAAGACTTTATAATTTATTCCGAAAGAAGGAGTAGCGGGGAAAAATCACGGGACCTTCTTTGAAAAGCAGTGCTGTATAACCTGCTTTCTCTGCGCAGATTTCTTGCTGAAGCTTACTCTGAGCTCGCTGTAAATTCCAGTGATTCTTAGCCTCTCTGGAGAAATGACTCAAGAATACAAATAAGAAATGTTGGCCTGCATGCTCCTCATACGCGCAGCAGTGTACTGCTCAGCACACCTTATTGTGCTGGGTTCCATTTTCTCTGTTACCTGTTCAGCATTGTCATCAGTGTTGTCTGATTGTTTTATTTCCATTTTGGTATAATTACACCTAGCAAGCAGTTGATCTGGAAAGCTGAAGCAAACACAATCTCCACAGCTATTTGGCTGGTTTTCTTCCTCTACCTACAAGTCACACAGAATCACAGAACGTTAGGGATTCGAAGGGACCTTGAAAGCTCTGTGTCCTTCTGGAACTGAGTGGCCCAGAACTGAACACAGTATTCCAGGTGTGGCCTCAAGAAACAAACAAGGAGAGGGTTTTGTTTTCAACACAGCAGTTCAAAGCTCTATGATGTGTTAACATTAATCTTGGATGATTATTTAGAAGGAGTTCTGTTGTGTGTTTGGGGGAAAAAATCAGTTGATTGATTATGCTCCTCACAGTATCTGGCAAACTCTGCTCTTGATTGTTTATTTGCTGAAGATGTCAGAACTACCTGTAATTATTTTCTTGATTGCTAACCTAGTTTAATAAGTTTTTTCCTGTTATTTATTTCTATTCTTGTTTTGAAGGATGAGTGATAATAATTTGGAACAGCTTTTGAGTAATTACTGATAGAACTTTATGTAAATACACTGTCTTGCTACGCTATCTTTTCAGACCCAAAAAATGACAGTGGGGTAGTATTAAATGAAATGCAATTAGTAAATCATGTAACGCAGATGTCAAAAATCCATGCAGAATGGTTTCTCTGTGGTAGTTAATTTGCTTGCCTGTAACTTATATTTCCTATAACTATTTTTAAACACAGTACTGAATCCTTAAACCCAGGAGTTTCAGGTGTGGTAATTCAGCTCTGCTGTAATGACAGTAGCATTTTCTGCTCCTTGTAAAGCTTTCTCAAATGCCTGAGAGTATGATTTTTTTGATGCAAGGTTGCTTCTCCAACTGGATTCAATATATTACAGTGCACTGAAGGCAGAATTAGCCATGGAAATACTCAATTTGTGACTAGAATTTTTTGTTATAGAATCTTCTCTAGTACAAATGAAAAATTTACCCTACACCTTGCACACTGGTAGGATCTGGAGGTAGGATCTGCTCCAGCAAGAGGTGTGTGTCATGGAACCAAAAAAGTCTGGAGTGCTTCTAAATTAAAGCCAGAGTAATTACTGCGACATGTAGCCGTGTGGTAATGTTTCCGTGTTGTGAGTTACGGAACGAGCAGGCTGTGAATTACAGGAGTTTGCAGAGAAGCTTGTGCAGGTCATTTATGTGCACTATCAAGTTGTCTTAAGATCTGAGGAAGTGTTGGGTGCACTTGAAGGCAAGACATACAGAATTTATTGGCCCAGGAAGGTGCTACGTGGGATTATAAAATGGTCTTTTAGTTTTATTTATCCTTTGTCCAAACCAGTCTACATAGACAAGCCTCTGTATGGACTGCCCTGGCTGCTGTGAGGGGTCACTGAATGTGTAAACAGTCATAAGGATTTCTTTTTTTAACCTTTCCACTTCTAAAGCAGTGGCAGATTCCTTTATCTTCTGTTTGGGGATTGCAAGTGTGCAAAATCTTGCGAGTTACTAGAATTGGTTGTTATAAGCAATACGAATAGTTGTCTTATTTTGTTTTCTTTGCATCACAACACTTCAGACAGTAACTTCGGTGTGTGTTTGTGTTAGGGAGGAATCTAACAGTGGCAAACTAACAAATGCATTCAGAAAGCTGGCGGTTGGAACAGCAACAGAGCAGCTTGAATTCTTTTTCCCCGTCACATTTAGACAAAGTAGTGAGGTGCTCATGTTACTCATTGGCTAGTGTTTGCAGTACATCAAGTTGTTGATTCTTAGCGATTCCGGATTCTGTAATCAAACTAGAACGGTAGAAAATCTGAGAGAGAAGAGGTTCTGAGATTTCACCGTATCTCACTTTATGCAATCTCTTAAGTCCTGTGGTATGCTCCTTCTTACACGGTGATGTAAAGAGAGCTTGGGATATCCGGTGTGGAGTTCAGGACAGGAAAATGAAGGCACCATGGATTCCAGTACAGGTTATGTCACTGCTCCGGGGACACTAAATCTTTGCAGCATCCTGGGGTTAGGATACAAACTCTAATGAATTCTACTTGAGTGGCACTGCAAAGATGAAAACCAAACCCTGTGAGATTGTAATTATGGAAGTTGGCAAACTGTGAGATCAAAAATAAGCAGGTGTGACTCCCAGTACTCATGAAACAGTTTAGGAGAAGGTACCCTGGGCATACTTCAATATTCAAAACCAGCGTCTTTGATTGTAAAGAATTTGAGTCTGGAAGCACGGGACCAAAGCGTATGGAGACACTGCACATGAAGTGCTTGTTCTGTTACTTTATGAGAAGTTAGAATGACCTCTTGGGCTACTGGGCAGTCCCAAAGAACTCTGGTACCCTCAGTCTGATGCTTTACAATGATTCTTATGGCAGCAGTCTCTGATGGTGTCTAATCTCTGAGGCAGAGGCCAGATTGCTGGTGCTCATATACACTATTTGGTGGGTGACAGACCACTGCAGTGGGCTGCCCAGGGAGGATTGTGGAGTCGTCTTCTCTGGAGACATTTTAAACCCACCTGGCTGTGTTCCTGTGGGAACATGTTCTATGGGATCCTGCTGTGGTGGGGGCATTGGACTTGATCTTTCAGGGTCCCTACCTATCCCTAATGGTTTGTGATTCTGTGACAAGGCAGATATTTGAGTCAGTGATGGAAGCACTGTGCACAGGTCTGGGCCACCAGCCAAGACCCAGAAATTCGGGATGGCTTATGAGTGTCTAGTTTCCATTGCCATAGGTCAATAACATGTGGGTTTGAACTGGACTGGAGGTGCAGGACCCTTCGTTAGTATGCCTAGGACACGTGTGTGTGGTAGGGTAGAAATTATTAACTGCTTCTACAACTGTCATGGTTAATAATGACAGTGATAACAGAGGAATAGGATCAGTACAGCCCTAATTTTTACACTAATACTTGTGATTTTGACTCTGTGCAGTTACATGTTGTTTACGGCTCTTAAGATAAACTTTCAATATAACCATATGCCGTTCGTATTTTTTTCTCTGAATAGTGATGCTATGAGAAGGACATTGGACTTGATAGCCTTCAAAAGTCTTTTTTACCGCGAATTACTGTGGGATGGCAGGGGGAGTTTGCACAGTTTTTCCTTAAATATGTGATTTTTTTTACTGGTCTAGCATTTTGCAAACAGTACAGATCATGGGAAATGTTTGCTTTGTGAAGATCTTTGAGAGAAAGACATCAATTGCTATGGCCATGAAATGGATTTAGAAGTAGATACATTTTGTGGTCACTTCTAGTAATTATCAAGGACCTAGGCAAAGATTGTTAGTCACTTTGAGAGGCTTTTTTTGACCTCAAAGACTCAAACTCCTGGGGAAGGACGGAAAAAAAGTCTGTTAGTCTTCAGTTTTATCCTCATTATCCAAGAGTGACTCCAAAGCAATTTTTGAAAGATAATGAAATAACTTAATTTGCCATCAAGACGCTTCAATTTACATTCTTCTCAACTGAATTCAGTCTCAATAAAATTGGATCATTTATCTCCAATTTTAATTCTTAAGCTAAATTGTTTACCAGAAGGAATTTTTCCACTCTCTCTCTCTCTCTCCAACAACAATTTATTTAGCACTGCATAAACACTGAAAATAAATCAAAAGCAAATTGAGGGTCTTGCTGAACTTATCACTTCTAGATATAGCTCTTCGTGTACAAGGCCGAGAGACTCAATTATTCGCAGTTAATTGTGTGCCACTTAAAGAATGTCACCTCCTCTGCGGTGAAGTGTGGAGACACTGTACATACAGAACTCCAGTCTGGTAGAAATATGAGTCTTGACTAAGTCACATGGGATTGTATGGAATGATCTAAAACAGGCTTAAAAAGTGAGAACAGTGAAGATGGCTCCATTACCTGGACTGGCATGGGAAAAATGCGTTTTCTGATGGCACAGTGGATTCAAAGAGGGGTATGGAAGGCTGTAGGGAGAGGTCCCTTCCTACCCAGCTGTTACTGCGCTAGAAGTTAAGACAAATGAAAGATAGGCTGAATATTAGAAAATATTAATAATATATGTGAAAGAAAATCTCCAAGTTTTATAATAAAATCTCATTTTGGAGTATTTTAAAACCACCTGCTCTGCGTGGTTGTGTTGTCGTCTTCATCTCTCTTGCTATTCATCCTTCTCTAGACAAGAGGTACTTGAGGAAGAAAGCAGACTGCTAGAAAGCTCAAACTATTTCAAGTCTGGAGAAGATGGAAGTGTTGACCGTAACTCCATTCTGCATACACCATGTTGCATTTGACAGGGAGATGAAGAGATAGCAGAGAACTCTAGGTTTTCAAACAGCCACAGTCATACCCTAATTTAGAACAGAAGCTCAGCTGGAGCTGTGATCCTTGCTCTGCGTGCACAAATCAAGCAACATTTTTGAGTTGAGCTTGTTCCTTTTGGAACCTTCTTTCTCTAAGGACAAAAACTTGGTGTATTCAATGCAGAAGTACAGAGAGATGATCCTGATGAATGATTAATTTTAAGCAAAGTTTGAGCACGATGAAAGAAATGGGTTCCTACGCTGAATATGAAGCAGGAAAATGATTCTGCATTTCTTGCTTCAGTTGAAGTGTTGGGTGCAGTATTTCTGATAAATGTTTGGCCATAAATTCCTTCTCTTAGTCCTCACTTAAAAATTTATCTGCATTTGGATTCAATTTTTAAGGGACAGTTTAAGAGATGTCACTGCCTAGGAAATCAGAGGTTCATTAATGTTCAGTTCTGATAATTATTGTGTTCCAGAAGAACTAAGAATGAGAAAGGTTGAATTGGATCTTACAAAGAAGAGAATTTCAGTAGTAATGATTTAGTCTCAGTAGCAGGTAAACCAGAATATAGTCTAACAACGTATTTTTGTTCAAACCAGTGCTCTCAAAAAAATATGGTCATCCTGTTCATACATTTCAAACAGAAAACTGAGCTGTTGGGTGAAACAGCTCCTTGGCTGAAAATTAGAGCTGCAAGTTCTTTTGCAGCCTAGGGAAAGGTATTAAGGATTCTGTGGGACGCGTCACAGGCTGGTTTGCAGAGATTTTTGCGCCTAGCCCTAAACCACTTTCCTTTTAGCCTGAACTTTCCATCAAGTTTGTGGCAAGAACTTTGTCAAAGGACTGTTCAGGAGGCTTCAGGGAATGCTCTGAACAAAGACTGAATAAATTACTGTTCTCCTGTATCTTTCAACCCAGTGGTTTCCGAGGCCCATCTGGCAGCAAATAATTACAAATCCTGTTTGCTTTTTCCATCAGCAAGATGAGAGTGCACTCATTTAAATCTGCAACCTTTGTGTTTCAATCTTTGTCTCTTAGACTTACAGACACGCAGGCTTCGTGGTATTTTCAGTCACAACGTTTCCCCTTCGCATTGAGTTACTTACAGCAGAAGTCATCAGCTCACACGTGTTCTGCGGGTGTGTGTGTCAGCAGTCCTTAGCTTTGAGCTTTTGACACAAGTGGAGAAAAGACAAAGGGGAAAAAAAATACTGTTCAGTAAATCCTTGCTTCGTTTTTCAGAATGTTACCTTCATATTTAAGTTTCCATTTCTATCCTTTAACCAAAACCATTTATTGAGTTTACATCAATACTGAGGCTATTCCTCAGTTAGTGTGATGCAGGTTCACAGATGGTGAAAAACACGTGCAGTCGTGCACACCTGCAGAGGCTCTGTGCAGTAGCCCCTTGGCAGATAGCATGCATGTGAATATATCCTCCACGCAACGCAGACCTTGTTAAAGACCCTGAAATTCTGCAGAGAATAGTTGCTGTTAAGTAATTGCATCCATTAGCATGAAGGACGCTCGCCTTTATCTCTCCTTTTCTTGGCATGGCAAAATTATTATCTCACAGCTACCTGATTTGCATTGTCATATCTCATTACTTGACCAATTTAACAACATGCAGGGCAAATATACTACAAAGCCAAAGATCTCAGCGTTAATTAGTCAGAAGTAGATAAGGAAGAGAACATCTTAAGGCTCAGGAAACCGTGGCTCAGGCAGAAAGCATCGTTTGACAGAAATGGGATATTTCTTGTCTGTAAAACATTTGTAAAATCTCCATATTATAGAAAGAAATACTGACTTTTCACTGAGTTTATGCAGGCATTTATATTTCCTACAGCTCCTTAAATCTCTAATATTTGTTTTGTGTGGCAAGATCCACTTCTATACTTCACTGCAACTGCCTCTAGTAATGATGACTAGGTACTTTCATCGTAGTGATTTGCAGAGCAGAAGATACTATTGTGTGACTAGTCCAGACACAGACACAGAGTGTATGCAGGAACACTGGCATGATCTTTACCTCTGATCACCATCATAGTCTATCGAAAGATACCTAAACAAGGACTTTTCAGTGGACGTTATTTGTAAGAGACTATGACTTACCCTTTAAGTTACGCTATGAATAGATGATGCTAAAGCCAGATCTGGCTTTATCTCTGCCCTGCTGAGACCACATCTGGAGTATTGTGTCTGTGCACTTCAGTTCAGGAAGGACATGGAGATGCTGGAGAGAGTCCAGCGCAAAGCAACGAGGATGACAAAGGAAGTAGAACACACCTCCCTGCTGAGGAAAGGCTGAGGCTCTTTAGCTTGGAGAAGAGGAAACTGACAGGTCACCTCAGAAATGTTGATAAATATGTGAAGGGTGGGTGTCAGGAGGATGAAGCCAGGCTGTTCTCAATGTCTTCTAGTCATAGGACATGGGGCAATGGACGTGCGCTGGAACATATTCATATGGAACATGAGGTTCCCTATGAATACGAGAAGGCACTTCTTCACAGTGAGGGTGACAGAGCCCTGGCAGGGGCTGCCCAGGGGCATTGTGGAGTCACCTTCTCTGGAGACATTTAAAACCTGCCTGGACATGTTCCTGTGCGACTGGGTCTGGGTGATCCTGCTGTGGCAGGGGGACTGGACTAGATGATCTTTCAAGGTCCCTTCCAGTCCCTAATGTTCTGTGATTCAGAACATGTGCCGTGGCAGGCAAGCTACTGGCTGTCAAAAGATCACATGAATGGAACCAACACCAAGCTAAAGTCTCTCATACACTTCTGAGAAGGAAACTTTAGGGAATGTAAATGATTGGATTGAATATCATAGGATGTTATGACTGACTGCATATGTGCTGTCTGACAGAATAGGAAAGATTGAGCCCTGAGTTGGAGAGAGCAGTCAAATTATTTCTTCAAAGCACTAAGAAAGTAGACGTGCCTTTCAAGCAAGATTCTGAGGTTGTGTTTTACTTATCTTCATAAATATCATAAAAGACCCCAGGTCATAATCTCAGTCCAAGTCAGTTAATTTGGAACCACTGAGTTTAACAGAGCTACTGCAGCATTTCTCAATAAAACATTTGTGATTCCCTTCCAGGTAAACAGCTGGCTATCCATACAGGCTGTGAATGATCTATTTGCACTCATCATGGGAAAGGTACACACTCCTTTAACCATCATGGACACCAGCTTCCAATACATTAGCTTGTCTCTAACCGTTTGAAAAGCATTTCACAGAATCAGAGAATCATACATTAGAGATTGGAAGGGACCTCAAAAGATCATCCAGTCCCATCCACCTGCCACAGCAGGATCACCTAGACCCAGTCGCAAAGGAACACGTGCAGGCAGGTTTTAAACACCTCCAGAGAAGGATAAAGAAATGGGAGAAATGTTCTACAAGCACTAGCTGAAGATATTACTATACCAGACAGTTAAAATAGTGACCTGTTGTGGCCTTGACTGTTAGGAGGGATTGGAACCCTGTGTCCATTAGTAAAGCGAAGGAAAGGTAGATGGTGATTGCAGATAATGGGCTAAATTCAAAATAGAACAGTCTGGATTTTGAATAAAATGTTTGAAACCCATGGAGAAAACCTGTAATTGAAACAAAACCCTTTTCCAAATTACACATTTGAATAGTGGAATAAAATTATGCTAATCTAACATATCTGCCTTATTGTGCTTTTCTGTTCATTATGCTGCATGCATAACGATGGGAGGGTTATTATCCCTTTGATAATAGTTCTTACTTATCTGCCTCAAATTGGTATGCTCTTTCTGAGCACTGCAAATGCTGTCTTTTGAAGGATCTTGTTTACCAAATGAGCCTTCGCTGCTTATTATATTGTATTTTAATTTGGTTTTGTTTGCATCATGTAAAATGCATTGCAAATTATATTTACTAGAATGTATCATACGTTATTTTATGCCTGTGTCTTATTACTGAGTACCACCCACATCATCTCCTGAGGATTCCCTATCCCCTTCCTACAAATGATGCTGCAGAGCAGAAGTCAGTTACGACTGGTGTCCTGTCTCCAGGCAATAGGCATTGCTGGGCACTTCAGCCCAAGATTCAGACTGGCCTTACAGTGCATTTCATTATGGCCCTGGGAGGTTTTGCTTCGGGACTTGTAGACGGTGACCATTCCACGTAAGTGGCCTTAGTGCTTTTCTGATTTATGCATTACTTATTCACTGCATCTAGCATTAGTTTTTGAGGTAAGTTTTCTTTTCTCCTGCTAAATGTTCCTCTTTCAGAATACTGCCCACGTGCTCAGCTTTTTACTACACATTTTAAACCCTAGTCACGCAGAGGTGATTTTGTATTTGCAGTGAGGTCCAGAAACATCCCAAAGTATTTCCTGTAACATGCCTTATGTCTTGAATTTCAAAATCAGCTCATCAATCTAATGCTGAGATCTTAAACTTGGCATTAATGAGGCATCCTGGCCTGTATTAGAAACTGGATGTCCAGCAGGAGGAGGGAGGAGGTTGTCCCCCTGTACTCAGCCCTGGTGACGCTGCACCTTGAGTACTGGGTCCAGTTTTGGGCACCTCAATACAAGGGAGACAATGAGGTGCTGGAGCAAGGGCAGAGGAGGGCAGCAAAGCTGGGGAAGGGCCTGGAGAATCAATGTGATGAGGAGAGATGGAGAGAGTTGAGGCTGTGTAGTTTGAGGAAGAGAAGGCTGAGGGGAGACCTCAAGCATTCTACAGAAAGGACATTGTAGAGGTGTGGGTGTCTTCTCACAGGTAATGAGTGACAGAAGCAGAAGGAATGGTTTCAAGCTTCAACAGGGGAGGTTTAGACTAGATATCAGGAAGAAATTCTTGCCAGAGAGACTGGTCAGGCACTGGACTGGGCTGCCCAGGGTGGTGGTTGAGTCTCCATCCCTGGACAAATTTGAAAGATGCTTAGATGTGGTGTTGGGGAATGTGGTTTAGGAGTGACGTTGTAGAGTAGGGGTGATGGTTGGACTGGATGATCCCAAGGGTCTTTTTCAACCTGATGGTTCTGTGATACTGCAAAAAGTAGATGGGCCCTTTGGTCTCCTTTATCAAAGTTTACTGCAAACCTAGATTATTCCACAAAAATGTTGGGGGTTTTTTTGAGCTACTTGATTTAGTTGCACTCTAAAAAGGAGCAGTATGTGAACCTATATCGGTGTTAGGCCTAAGGTTTATGAAGTGAAGTTCTCTGTGCATTTCCAAAATTACGTTTGCAGGCCTGGAAGGATATTAAAAGCATAAAGACTTTAAAAATTCACTATGTACATGTAGTAGGTACCACTAAGGGACAAGAGAGTTTACTGGGGAGAAGGCGGCACAGGTTCACTTTCTGGGTTTTTGTGGTGTGCCTGGAAGTTTATTTTAGTCACTGAGGAACATGTATTTGAGTGGGTTTTTATGTGGACCAGTGGAATGTAATGATTGAATTCCATTCAAAATATGCTAGGACATCCTGGTGGGTTTTAAGGAAAAGGATCTTGTGTGTTTCCTAGCTGCATTCTCCCTTTTATGTATTTCATCACGGTGAAGGAAGAGTTGCAAACAGACCTGGGGGAGCCTGGCACACCCCAGACCTCAGTACTTGGGTACTCTTGTTGTGTGTGGTTGTGAGGGCATTGTAACTGCTCATTAAAAACAAGGCTTCGGAGGGACAAGCTTGCTGATGAGGTTTGGATGACAGGCAAATCACTTATCGGTGAATAGTGAAGACTATAGAGGCAATCCTCTGCGTGTGAGACCATGTGTTTGCGAATTGTAGGTCTAAGATAACTAGTTGGTTCTCAGCTGAAAGTGTAGTGTCTCAGAATGTGAGGGAGAAGAGAACTTCAGGTTCCTGACTAAGCTTTCTGCCAGAATTTAAGTAGATAAAGTAGTTAGTCCTTGGGTTTTGTGGCTCATTTTAGATTTAGAAAATGTAAAATCTTCTTAAAATGTACTTTAGGAGATGTGAGTAGCCACTTTTTGGGTCTCATCCTAAGTACTTTGCTAAAGCACAACATAATCATTTTCAGCAGCACTAATGCCTTCTCACAGATGCTGCATAACCATTTTTATTCTTTAAATATCCAATCAAATTCTACCCTGGAAGTGTAGACTTTCAGCATAGCTGGAAATTTGGCAACAATTCTTGGAGCTATAGTTTATTAAATGCATTCTACAGCTGCAAACTTTGAGCAATTTTCATTTTGGAACTATATCAAACTCTTTTCATTGTGTAAATGTGCATAAAAGACTTGTTTAAATTTAATCAGTGATGCATAACCCAGATTTAATCATGGCTGGCTTTCTGCAGTGCTCAAATCCCTTTCTCACTGGGGGATGAATGGTGAATGAAGTACTATTTACAGCCTTATTTTGTGAAGCACAGATTAATCTCAGAATGGTGTGAGAATCTTCACGTTTAATCTGATAAGAGCGCTGCAAGTATGGAGCACTTGATGGTGTTGACCTGTAGACCAGGATTCCTTGAGAAGTTAGTTGTGTTTTGTTTCAGAAGAGCAACAACATACATGTCCACCTGCACTTTAACGTCCTACCTGCTACAACTTCAAAGATCTATCAGTGTGTCATGGTAAATGCGCTGCTACAAGCTTTACCCTCTCCTAGTGAGTGTCTCTTTTCTCGTATTATTTACTTTGCTACTCTTCAGCTGTGTTTGATAGATGAAAAAAACTACTTAAAATGTTGAAGGTCTTTGGATTGGAAGAGAAACGCTGTCTCAGATTCACATTGGATGTGATTTTTAAAGGGGTAGTCAACAGGGTTTCCAAATCCATTCTACCAGTTCTGGGCCCCTCAGTTCAAGAAGGACAAAGAACTGCGGGAGAGAGTCCAGTGCAGAGCCATAAAGATGATGGAGTAGAGCATCTACCTGATAAGGAAAGGCTGAAGGAGCTGGGTCTCTTGAGCTTGGAAAAAAGTAGACTGAGGGGTGACCTCAGTAATGTGGATAAATATGGGAAGGGTGGGTGTCAGGAGGATGGAGCCAGGCTCTGCTCAGTGGCATCTAATGATAGGCTAAGGGGCAATGGGTGTGAGCTGGAGCAGAGGAGGTTCCACATCAGTGTGAGAAGGACCTTCTTCCCAGTGAGGGTGACAGAGCTCTGGAAGGGGCTGCCCAGGGGGGTTGTGGAATCTTCTCCTCCAGAGACATTTAAAACCCACCTGGATGTGTTCCTGTGTGACTTGATCTAGGTGATCCTGCTGTGGCAGGGGGGATTGGACTAGACAGTCTTTCAAGGTCCCTTCCAGTCCCTAATGTTCTGTGATTTTGATGTACTTGATACATAATTAACTGAGAAAGGTGATCCTAGAGAAAGGTAAATTGGAGAACTTGATCAGTGCTTAGTAGTCGCGTTTATAGGATCAGTTCACTGTAAGTCACTTACTTTTTCTCTTCAATAAGGCAGGTAAATCTGTTTCAGTGCATCTTGTAGTCTTTGGACGAGCTGTAATGGCAGAAATAATCCTATCAAGAGGTTTTCTGATACAGTCAGAAGAAACACAAGGCATTTGTGTTTGTTTATGGTACTTACAAGAAGAAGTCAAGCATATATTTTTGCAGTTTAGAGGTTTTGGCTTCACAATAGGAAAATTCAATGTTGTCCATTTATTTAGGCCACCTGTGAAAACCAAGTGTTTGCGAGTAGAACACCATGCCGTGAATATAGAGTAGCGTGAGTGTTTTCAGGCGTAAAATGAGAGCGTGTTTGCTAATTTGCCAGGATGCATTGACTCAAGTGCTGCATGATTTCACATAACAGAATGTTACGCATTGGAAGGGACCACGAGGCATCATCCAGTCCAGTCCCCCCACCACAGCAGGATTACCTAGATCAGGTCACACAGGAACATGTCCAGGCGGGTTTTAAATGTCTCCAAAGAAGGAGGCTCCACAACCTGCCTGGGCAGCCTGTTCCAGTGCTTCTTCATGCTCACTGTGAAGAAGTTCCTTCTCATGCTGATGTGGAACCTCCTTTGTTCTACCTTACGCCCATTCCCCTTGTCCTAGCATTAGATGTCACTTAGCAGAGCCTCGTTCTGTCCTCCTGAGACCCACCCTTCACATATTTATCAACATCAGTGGGGTCACCCCTCAGTGTCCTTTTCTCCAAGCTAAAAAGAGACCCAGCTCCCTCAGCCTTTCCACGTCAGGGAGATGTTCTGCTCCTTTCATCGTCTTTGTGGCTCTGTGCTGGACTCTCTCCAGAAGCACTGTGTCCTTCTTCAACTGCGGGGCCAGAACTGGAAAATAAAATAGATGATGCAAGAATTAGAAGTATCTTTTGCAATAGAAATCTTGAAAACAAATCTAATGTGTCCTCCAGAGTTTTTTTCAAAATGTTCTTGTGCCTACAACAGCAGTCTTCTCAATATATTCACAGACAGTTATTAATTTTCTGTGTTGGAAGCACACTAAAAGTAAAACTCAAAACATCCTGGCAGAATAATTCATGCACATGTCTCAGCTATCTTTGGTCAAATTTTGATTCAAAACTCATCATACTTGCTCATATTAAAGACAGCCTTTCATCGAGTTACATTTGGTTCCTCTTGTTAGGAAAGCGTATTACCATGAATCATCACTAAGCATCTTACTCTGTCTGGGTAGTTTTGAGCTCAGTCTGATACTAAAATGGGACTGGCATGTGTATTTGCTACTGAATGTTTAAGAGTAAACACGAAAAGGGAAATAAAACTATAGCAACACTGAGTGTTTCTTACGTAGCAAAGAGCGATTGCTGTCAGAGATTTATTTTGGCTCTGGTTATCTGCTCTCAGATGGACTTTGTATCATTGATACCATTAATGCCCTTCAGACTTAGTGACTCAACCGCTTTTCCACCCCCATCTGTATCTCACAAGCACATACACACCTGTGACTTACCTAGTAGAATCCTAAGGATACTGTGCTGAGAAGTTGTCAAAAGTTAAACTACAGCTCTCAGACTGTTCACACAGTCAGTTATCTCATCAGAGAAGGCAGTTGGGTTCGTTATGCACGCCTTGCCCGTGATAAGTCATGCTGGTTGTATCCAGTCATGATTTTATCATCCGCCTGAAAGTGATTTCCTCCTAGACTTGTTCCATCAGCCTTCAGGGAGTGAGGTTAGAGTAAGTCAACCTGTAAATCCTGTAAATCCCTTTTGCCCATGTGTGTGATGACTGGCTTTTTCCAGTCATCAGAAGCCTCCTGTTTGCCATGACCTCTCAAGTCTGATAGTGAGCGATGCTGACTGATCGATTGATTTTTCATGTTCCAGTAACAGGCAAAATGTTATTCAAAAGAATGCAGAAAGGAGGCTGTTTTTGCTTATTCACACAAAACATAACCAGTAGTGCACTCTAGTGAATATGGCAGACAGCGTCAACAATTTTCCAGTTCACCCTCTACTGCTTTGAAAAAAGGAAAAGCAGCCTGAGTACTGGCACTAAATGAGAAGACAAATTTTAGTTTTAAATTTAAGCTAAAAAGAAAGAGAAATAAACTAACATGCATGAATTCTTTAAAAACACACTTTTCTTCAGCCTCTGAATAACCTTTTTTCAAACAAATACTATCAGGTGCAGTATTCCAGAGGAGAAAATGCATCATGTTTATCCTCCCCTACTGTGTGCTTGATTAGATGCAGAGATCACAGGAACTAACCAGTTACACAAAGTAACTCATCTTTGTTCTTCCTTTTCTCACAGAATGACTGAAAATACTTTTTTACTTAGAAAATCTTGAGTTAAAATAGGAGTGGTGATAGAATCATTCAGGTTGGAAAAGACCCTTGAGATCATCAAATCTAACCATCAACCCTACTCTACAAGTCCACCCCTTAACCACGTTCCTCAACTCTACATCTAAGCGTCTTTTAAACTCATCCAGGGCTGGTCATTCACTTTATTGTCTGTTGACATGTATGTGATGACTATGTACTTTGTACCCCAAGTGTAGATTAACAAAAAAGATAATCTGATGCTGGAGCTGGTTGCAGACATCTTTACTTCTAATAAAGGGTAGCTGGACAAGCTGGTCACAACTGCACTTCTGTTGTATTCTGTTGGCTGGAAAGGACTTCCAGGATCATCGAGTCAGCAGCTCCCTAACCCCATGACCTCAAGTGCTGTAGCTACTCAGTTTTCAAACACCTCCCTGGGCAGCCTGTTCCAGTCCCCAACCACTCTGTCAGGAAAGAACGTCTTCCTAAGATCCAGTCTAAACCTCCCCTGTTTCAGTTGGTCTGTGTGGGATGTATATATTGGGTTCAACTGTTGCTATGCTGTATCACTCTTCAAGTGTGCTACCTGAATTTGTTGTGTACCGAAGCAGAAGTGCATGGCACTGTTTGTAAACTCTCTCATTGCTTCCAGAGGATTTGAAGTCAGATGAAATACCTCGTTCCTAGCTCTAACCAAGAATCTAATGGAAATACCAAACAGTCTCAAGTGTAAAGAATATTTAGAAATGCTGCTGCCCTGATAGGAAGGTCTGTTAGTACTCTGTTTACCAAATAGCCTGAGCTATTCTTGCTGCTGCTGTGGGCCTAATCAGTAAGGAACTAATTGCAACTCAATTTATGTAAATTGGAGGGGTTTTCTGCTGTCAGTAAAAAACCCTACATACTAGGGAATTCATTTCAATGCAACTACAAAGGTATTCCTTGTCACTCTGTCTTTATAGATAAATAAACCAGAAATGAATAGATTTATCAGCACTGAAGCTGTTAACTGCATTAATATCCAGCCAGATTAGATCAATTAGCTAATACTGCATTGAGATGAAGTGGATGATAGAACCCTTGCCACGTGATTGTTTCAAGCTGTCTGCAGCCTTAGGTAGAAATTTTATATGTGCCACATTTAAAAGCTTAGCTCTGGATCTGGAATGATGTGTAGAGCCTCAGGCTCCAATTTGACTATGTTTTGCTTGATATCTACTATTGCAGGGATATAAAACACCTATAAACCTGTCTAGTCAGCCTGTTAATCCCAGTTTATTGCTGTTCTGCAGGTCTAGAATGATGTGAATTAGTGGGAATAAAGGAAAAACCTTGCCTACTTATTTGTGAAAGGAAGATCAGGTTTTTGAAACACAATTATGAAGTAATTCAAAAATAACTAGCAATCACGTAGCAATTGACACTCTTGAATAGTAAAATTATACACAAGACCCCGATCATCCTTGCCTTTCAAAGAATTAGCATCTTATGCACAGACGTAGAGATACGTTTTGGTGTCAGAAACACTTCAAAATGATAACTCGCTGTGTTAGCTGTAATTTTTCTGGTTGGAATGACTGACTAGTAATAGACAGAATGGACTGAGGAAAGGAAATCTGATTAATAAAAAAATACGATATTTGCATAACTACAATATTAGGTTCATTTTTCATAGGAAGTTGTAAGGGGGAGGTGGAGAACTGTCTATACTGACTTAAAAACTTAAGTAAGGCTTATTCTAAAAACTGGGAACATGTCAGTCTATTACACTTATGTGTTAGGGTGATAAGATCTTCATCTGAGTAAAGAAGGGTTTTTTGGTTCATTATGAAAGAGTTTTTGGTAGAACGCGACTTCTGAAATCCTTCTAAATAAATCTGTTTTTAGCTCTTAGTTTTCATATTGCCGAGCAAGAAGAAAAAGAATAATTTACTAAGTGGAATGAAAACAAAAGGGGGAAATTCTATGAAATCCAGGCAGCATTCAAGGCCAGGGCTTTATTCAGAGTAGTGTATGAGGAATATAGTTTAATATTACGATGCTCTTTGTGTCATGGACTCATTATTTCTTACTCCTGATAAAAATAGCAGAGAAGTTAATCATTAAACTGTAACTGATTCTTAGGAGATTATTTTTTCATTCTTCCAGGTATAGTGACAAAATAATTGTGGCATCTTGAATGAGAAGTAAATGAGCGAGTTTGTGCAGACAGTGTGTTATGTTTTCACGTGTGTGCAGTTCTCTTTAAACCATCCTGAAATTTTCTAGCAAGCAAAGTACACTTGGATGATTGATGTGTTGACCTATTGCTTAGGTCCTTCTACTTGTCCACCTGAACAATAAGACTCATTAATCAGTTTTGCTCTCTCAAGTCAGTGGGGTTGTAAATCAGAATTTGTGAAAGAGGTCTCCCATAATTATGTGTTCTAACAAAACTAGGCATGGAAAGGTCTTGGAGGCTTATTATTTGGAGCTCTTGTTATTTCATAGACTCATAAAAAAACTTAGAGTTGGAAGGGACCTTAAAGATCATTGAGTTCCAACGCCCCTGCATGGGCAGGGACTCCTGCCGCTAGATCAGGTTGCTCAGAACCCCATCCTACCTGGCTCTGAATGCTTCCACAACTTCTCTGGGCAAACTGTTTCTGGTGTCCTGCTACTGTCACCCTCAGGAAGTTCTTCCTAATGTCCAGCCTGAATCTCCTTGTCATTTACCCCTTGTCATTTCCCTACCTGCCCTTGTAAAAAGTCCCTCCCCAGCTTTCCAGAAGGCCCCCTTGAGATATGGGAAGGATGATACTAGGTGCCCCCAGACCCTTCTCTTTCTCAAACTCAGCAACTCCACTTCCTTCAGCCTGTCCTCTTGAGAGGTGCTCCAACCCTCCAAGTCATTTTCATGGCTCTCCTCTGGACGTGTTCCAACAGGTCCACATCCCTCTTGTGTTGGAGGCTCCAAACTCTAAGGTTGTAGTGGGATCTGTCTACAGGCAATTGGAAATAGCGATGATCGTCCCATGTGTCCTGGATGCCTGTTTTAGCCTCGTCTTGCACCAGATTAATTTGGTGTTTCGCGAACAATTGCTGCATGTATACCAAACCCACAAATCGTTCAGCTACACACGGTTTATATTCAAGATGCTGTATTTTCAGCACAAGCATGGAGGAATAATTTCTGGCTGTGAATTCCTTATATAACAGCAGTAAAACCATGTCTAAGATCTAGACACTACTTACAATACGGGCTGTACTTGTACCATTAAAGATAGACTGTTTCAAAATGCTTGCCTAGCTTTGTTGCAATTCTTGTCTTTATGAGCTGTCAAACTTATCTAAATCTCCTAAAATTTATTAGAAGAACAAGAAACCCTCTCAATTTGTTTCTACTACGACGAAGTTTTGGTAGCTGTAACTTCACATAGTCAAAGTGCTGTTTGGACTACTGCCAGTTGGCTTAAGAACTCTTGTAGTATTCTTGGCAGTTGCTGTTTGTTTTGATTTAATCCATGGCCATTGTTTATTAAAGTGAAAATTTCGATTTGGGTTGATGGGCACCTTCCCAAATAAAATGCAATATAGACAGATTTTAAAGTTTGTATTTCACCCTTTTTCTGGATGTGCTGGTGAAATATCACTTTATCCTGAGTGCATGGTTCAGCATTTTGAATTTCAATTTACAGACACTGGGAATCTTGCTTTAACAGGATACAGAGCAATTACTTTTTTGATTTGAATTACTGTGACTGTAATATTCACTTCCAAGGGAATTTCACTGTTATTTGGCATCAATTAACTTGACATAAAAAGCATTTGTTACAATTCCCATGTATAGCAGAAGTTTGCCTTAAGTGGCACTTAGCTCTTTTGATTTTTATGTTGATATTTTATTTCACTGTAACTAATTTTACATTAATTAATGTCCAGATTAGCATTTTAATGCTAATATATTGACATTGGGAATTGCTATGGTTTTTCTTTTACGCAGTTTGGTTGGCACGTGTAGTTGGGAATTGGGGAGGACTCGTTCTCATTGGAAAACTGATGGAACTGCCTTCCTATTATACTTCATGTCCCTGCACAACATAGTGGGTGGGATTCTCCATGGTTTCACTTGTGTGATTTAGAATAGGTGTGGAAGTGTCCACATATTACTCCCACTTGATCACTGCAGGATCTGTATTCTCCAGAACCACAGTGGGCAATGGGACTAGCTTCTGTGCAGCGAAGGACCCTCGCTCCTCTTTGTGATTGCTTGTTAATACCCTTCATAAATGCAGTTTTCAATGAAATACATGAAGGCAAGGACGTAGCTAGTTATTCCGTCTCATTCTGAGCGTAGTGGTGCTACAGCAAGACTTTTATTCTTGAAGGAAATATTCCTCTAGTCTTGCCCAGTGGAAAAGCAGCCATCTGTTGACTGAAATTACTGTAGACATGAGGAATTTTATAAAGGAAATTATGACTTTGCAAAACCAGACTGGAACTAGTGTTGAAATAGTCTTAATTGCACAAAGAAGTGCAGAACTGGCATCTTGTAACAGAAGGGGAATTACTTTCAAGAAATTGTTTTAATTGTCTGTATTCATTCATTATAATGTAAGTGCAAGCCACTGCAGAAGGGTGGACCTGGCAGGCTCACCTAGGGACTCAAGGAACTTACTTGTATTTGTGAAACAGTTAAAAATAAGTCTCCACAGAGGCCCCTTGTTCCACAGCTGCTTGAACAAGCTGCAGTGCCTAATTGTCCTGGTTGTGGATCAGTCTGTTGTCTTGACTGTGAATACCCTGTGAAGCTGCTGCTCTTTTGGAGGCTGTGTTATATAGACAAGTGGGTTATTGTGCCTCTGGATTGCTCTCTGCTTGTCCAAGGAATGACATAGGTCAGTACCCCTAGAAATGTACCTTCCAGTGGTGCAATGTATTCATGCAAAGGAAGAGCTATGTGCAAGCTCACAGATTGCCTGTTCATAATACAGGCGTAAACATCATCATAATGAGTCGGACAACTTCTAAAAGGTCCTGATTTAGGAAATAAAAATGCCTTTACCAGCTTTACCAGCAACACAATGTTTTTAAAAACTGCATTGTCATTTTACTTAATCCATACATCTTCCTTACCATATTTGACAAAGAAGTCATCAAGAAATGTCGTTCAGGTTCTATGATTTTTATAGAACGTCTGTTTTGCTGGAATCTGTGACATTAATCTGTAGAGGTGGCTTTGTGGTCACAGCCTATAAGGTACAAAGCTCTAAACATAAACCATCTCTTTGAAAAGCTCCGGGCAGTAGAAGATAAGAACTTGTGGTGTCTGCATGTAGGTGTCCAGAGTTGATGGCTCAGTTTCTGGAGCACCATCTGTCTTCTATACTTGAAAGAAAGACTATGTATTGATTATAGGATTATTCTAGAGCCAATTTGTATTTCATTCCCTCAGAAATGAAGGGAGCGGCAATTTTCTCTGAAGCCGATCCCTGTCAAGGTCATGTGAAGGCACTTAAGCCAAAGGCTAGCTAAGCTTTATGAAGACCTGTTTCTGGTGACAATTGCTTCAGTACTACCAGACCCTGGAGAACTGTATGTTAGAGTGAAATTGGTGCAACAAAATGCAATGTAGTTTATGTTCTAGTGTGCTATCTTGATTGTCTGCTCATGAAAAAGCTAGTTTTGAAATGCACATTCCAACCTGGTGAAAGCCGCAGGCACTCCCCGATTTTAGCGTGTACCTGAAAGACAGCAGAGTCTGTATCAGGTTTGTTTCAGGCCAGAAACAAGCCAACAGGCTGCTCACCTATGAAAAATGTCTGGCTGAGGAAACAGGACCAGAACTACAAAAACGAAGCATGTAGTCTTGGCTCAAGCAATTAGAAAATCTTGTTTTCTTCTGCTTTAGTAAAGTCATGGGAAGAAAGCTCTCGCTGCTCTGTGACAGAGATACTGTTCTTGATACTCACGATGATGTGGTCAATAATCTGTTTGTTGTGGTCGTCACAGTAGCTACCTTGTTCCCTGCTCATTCCTCTGCTAGTCTGCGCAGGCTGTTCACTATCAAAAAACTACGGCTGTCCCTAACACCATGAGATCCTGCATACTAGAAGCATATCCTTCAAATATTATACGTGTTGCTTGACAGTGGCACCACACAACTGGTATGACATTGACAAATGTGAATTCTGAAGAGCAATACTACAGTAGTTTTCTTATAAGCATTGAGGACAAAACTTAAATGTGTGATTCTGCTACTCCACTTCAAAATCACAAAGTGAAAACTATTAACTTTACCCTGAGCCAAATGGATTGGCCTTTCTGTGATCACTCATATCTCTTTGAATTATAGAATAGTTCTGTTGGAAAAGACCTTTAAGGTAGTCGAGTCCCACCATTAACGTGACTCTGCAAAGCTCACTGCTAAACCCTATCCCTAAGCTCCATGTCTACATGATTTTTTAAATGCATCCAGGGATGTCGATTCAACTGCCTCCCTGGGCGGCCCCTTCCAAGGCCTGATGACCCTTTCAGTGAGGAAGTTTTTGCTAATGTCCAACTTAAACTTCCCCTGGCGCAACCTGAAGCCATTTCCTCTTGTCCTGTCACTTGTTACTCATGAGAAGAAACCAACACCACCTCTCTACAACTTCCTTCTGGGTGGTTGTAGACAGCAGTAAGGTCTGCCCTCAGCCACCTTTTCTTCAGGCTAAACAGCCCCGGCTTCCTCAGCTACTCCTCCTAACACTTGTTCTCCAGACCCTTTGCTAACCTTGTCGCCCTGTGATCATATGACACAAAATCAACCTTCCAAACAGTGTTTTCCAGGCTGAAGGTAAAAGGTTACGTAACCCTTCCTTTCATGCTTACTACTGATTCAGGTTGGTTTTTATGTTAGGTCACTGAGTTAGACTGGGGGCCTGCTATACGCTGTGATGTGATAGCAAAGATGCTCAGTCAAGTGATTTTGATTGTTTCACCTAAACAGTCTGGAGACAAATGCTGATTTCAATTTTGTCAATTTGTAAGTCGTAACATAAATAGCGGGAAAATTATCTTGATTATAAATTCTGCTCCCATTCAGTTCTGGGAAAGTCTCAGTTCTTCGGGAGATGGCTTGGTCCTGAATTGCTGCTAAGTTTTGCAGTTAACACTCTGCTGTGTTTCACCATTAAAATGTAATTTTATAGTGAGACTAGATTGTCTTCAGATTTAATCGTGATATTTTACCATCTAGTGGATGTACTTTATCACCTCCTGACAATTTAAGCCTGGAGAGGATTTCAAAGCTTATTTTCTCATGTACCACCTGCTGGGAAACCCATTGAACAGCAGGAAGATACAGTTCTCATTTCAGGCATTTCTTTCTTGTTATTTAGAAGTCAACTCCTAAGAAGAAGAGGAATATTTTCCCCTGTTTAAACCCACCACTTCTTTCAGTAAAGCCTTTTAAAAATTCTTTGGCTTGCCAACATGTGCATCTGAAGCCTCATGCATCTTTATTGAGGCACTCCTGAATCAATGTGGATGGTTTCGAACAACAGCGTGATTTCGCACTCGGAGTCATAGTTTCTCTAGGCATATTTATATGGGTGGTACAATGTCTATAAGGACTGCAAAATTCAAGCACCAACCCTTTAGAGCCAGAAAAATGAAGTTTTACGTAGATTGTAGAGTTTTATGTAACTGCAGACTGTTGTGTCAGTGGCAAGCTGCCACTGGGTGAAGCTGGTTTTGCACTGCGGTTTCTTCCCTCTCTGGTTTTTTACAACTTACCGCTTTCCAGCCCAGGGGGGTTGTGGAGTCTCCGTCTCTGGAGATGTTTAAAGCTCCCCTGGGTATGTTCCTGTGTGACTTGATGCTGCTGTGGCGGGGGGATTGGGCTAGATGATCTTTCCAGGTCCCTTCCAATCCCTAATGTTCTGTGATTCTGTGAATCAGTTTCGATTATAGTGTATCATAGAATCATAGAATCATTACGGATCGGAAGGGACCTCGAAAGATCATCTAGTCCAATCCGCCTGCAACAGCAGGATCACCTCAACCAAGTCACACAGGAACCTGTCCAGTCGGGTCTTGAACA